>MU226956.1:1184532-1229840 GCA_018584345.1 Thuja plicata | reverse complement strand
TGATGAGGAATGATGAGAAGACTTAGAAGATGAATGATGTTTGGAAGATGGGGAATGATGATAAGACTTAGAAGATGAAATATGTTTAGATGATGAGGAATGATGAGAAGATTTAGAAGACGAAAGATGTTTGGAAGAAAGTTGTGACAAGATCATGTGCATGATTTCAACAAAGACATCTGACTCTCTCAATTTTTGTTGTATTTTTGCTATGGATTCATCACTCATGTAACATCTAGAAGAATGACATGTCATGAGTTCATCAATGAGTATGATATCATCCATTGTCAAGAGCCCTTTCCTAAGAAGATAGCGGAGATTCATGGTTCTAGAAGAGAAGGAATCAAGAATGAAAGTGATAGAATAGATGAAAATAGAAGAAGATAGACTAGATAATAAGAGGAAAAGAATCAAGAAGATGTGAAGATCTTAGGAAGAAGAGGAAGAAGCATGAAAGAAGAAGAGAAAGAATGGGAATGAAAGACTAGGGAGACATGGGAGATGTGGAAGAAAGAAGACCAAGAGTCATTTTGTGTAAATTGATACCATTTAAGTTCATTTGGATGTTGAGAAACATGTCATAACAATTTTGGGGAGATCTATTTAAGTTTTTATCACTTGGGAACTCAGATTTGTTCATTTTAATTGACCAACTTGATGCATTAACAGATTTTATCATGAATCAAGCACATAAGACAGCAATCAGGGAGTTCAAGCAATTAATGTCTTTAAACAATGAGCAAGGGACAAAGCAACCTTGCACATGAACATAGATAGTGTTGTATTAAGTCTACTCCATAAGAATGCTACTTGTGTATGTTCTCAAATGTTTTCCAATCACGCACATAGTCCTATGAAAGAAAATTTTGGTTGCTCTATGGTTCTTAGTAATGGCTTGACTCTGCAACTTTTGCAATCTCAAGTGGGTGAAATCCAATCCCAGCGCACAGAGGTTTTGACACAGTCTAAGAATTTAATCAATTAGGAGCTGCTGAGGAGATCTGACAACCCACAAGAAACTACACCCGTGGAGATTTCTTCCACAAAGATATTTATATAGCGGTTGTCACTACCATGGTGAAAATGGCTATTACCACTTGAGGTTTCATCCATGTGGTTGACCCAATAAAGGGAATTTCTACTATGGTTAACCCTCTCTAACAAGGAAGACTCACAATATGGACCACATAGGGACTTAGTTCAGATTTAAGGGTTCCAAGGTTCTGATTCTCCCAAAAGGAAAAAGAGCATAATCCTCTAGCCTCTTCACCTCACCAAAACATAGAAAACGTGATTCATTGACCCACTAATTTTAAATCACCTCATTCAAGGCTCACACAACAACAAATGACACCAATCTCACAAAAAGAGAAAGTATTGTCAAAATTTGAAGTCCAAACCAAGTTGACCAATGAGATGAAAACAAAATCCTTCCCTACCTACAAGGGGATCTATCGTCAAGAAGAGCTTCACATGTAAAAAAAGTGAATGAAGCCCATTCTCTCAAGATCACCACAAATAGTGTTCATAGGGCCTAATTACTATGTGAAACATTTATGCAAGGAAGCAAATCTAGGTCCATTTTTAGAGCACCAATTGGAAATGTGATCTATGAAAGCAAGAAACACTCAAGCTAAACACATGAGATGTTCATTTTAATTCCTAAAATCCAAATTTTATAGAGATCAACAAAATATCTCAAATCCAATGCAACATGAATCATTTTTTTGTTTATCCAAGCAAGTCCAAACAATCCTCATGAACTCTCAAACAAGCAAGACAAGCAAACAAGATATGCAATATATACTCAACTTATTCAAACCCTAGAGTTAGATCTGAAAATAAATTGTTAGGAGAAATAATAACTAGAAAATAATCCAAATGAAAACTCACACCATACATTGAACCATGTGAAAAATAAGTGCAAGCTAATCATTAAATACCCTTTTTTAATTTTGATTTTTGACCTAGTCAAAAAGATCTGATTTGTTTGCTATGAATTTGAATCCCAAATTCTAAATACAGAAAAGCGACCCCTATTAAAAAATAGAGAGATTTCCAAAAATATCAGAATTTTAAAAATATCTTTTCATTTGTGCCTTCGGGAGCCATTTTCCCAAAATAGACCAGTTTTTATAAATCGACCAAATGAGCTATAATATTGCATCCAAATTTAAAAATAAAAGAATGTACCCCCTGTATAATTTAAAGACCTTTCCAAAAATGTAAATCTTTCTAAAAAATTCATTTATTTGTGCTAAAAATTAAGGTTTTTTTAAAAATAAAGAAAAAATTATAAAAAATTCAAATTACCTTAGAAAATTCTGAATTTTTTATTTGAGCTTCTCCAATATGTCACCAACCTGAAAAAAAAATTTAGACCAAAACTCCAAGCCATTTGGGAGATGTGATCAAATCTTGTAAAATCTAGGGTTTTCATCTCCAAGAAAATCTGCACAAGGGTTAGGCTTGAAAAATTTCAATAAAATAACCATGTAAAGATTAGAAATTCTAAGATCTAAATAAAATGAAGGAAAATCAGGAGCATCATGCCCCACGGTGGGTGCCAAAAATGTGTGCTAAAATGTTGACACACTTCTATGAATCATTCCATCCAAGGTTTCTCAAGAATGAAGCCTCAAATATCGATTCATAGCTCTCTAGTCATGGAGTGCAAAGGTGTGAAATGGAGGCCCTCAGATTGACCTAGTTAGTGCCTATGCAAGTACACCATGAAATGAGAGATTCAAATGCATGAAAATTAGATCTACTCTATATGATAACAATGCATGAAAGGAAATTAATCTAAATGATAACAATGCATGGCTAAATCTATGAAAGGAAATACAAATGCGAGATTAATCTATGAAAATAAACATGAATCTAATCTACATGAATAGCCATCAATGCAAGAAGAGAGAAGTTGCAATATTCAAGCTCAAATGCTCAAATCCTCCTCCAAAATTGCTCTCCAAACCTGTAGCATAACAATACTATGAAAACATAATATGAAAATTGATTGATGATTGATGATTGATGATTGATTGATTATCCAAATGAGAAAGAGATATTTCCTTATATAGGAAAGTGAACGGTTGAGATTAAGAGGCAAAAACCCACCACTTAGGAAGATGTGAAGAAAAATAGATTTTTATTTAATTTAATTTAATTTATTTCCTTTTTCAACAAATAAAGTGCTTTAAGTGGGGATTTTTATTTATTTAATTAAAAGAGGGGTTTTCTTTCAATTAAATAAATTAGAAGAATTTTATTTAATTAAATGGGAGGAATTGAATTTAATTAAATAAGAGGAATTAAATTAAAAGGGAGATTAAATCTTTTAATTAAATAAGAGGAATTTCATTTAATTAAAAGGGAGATTAAATCTTTTAATTAAATAAAAATGATCAAACCTTAGGAAATATTGAATTAATTGAATAAATTACAATTTGATCAAGGAAATTGATTTGAATTGAAAATATTGCAAAGCATTGATTCAAGAAATTTGATAAATCGATAAAATGATAAATGGGGCTCAAAGTCTAGGTGACCATTTTAGGGTGCATACACCGACCACCATTAGATGAAATTTTGAAATGAACGGTCAGCTCCAAGTCTCTTGATCTTCAAAAGCATACTATTTTTGTTCAGAGACAACACGACCAATGCATTTCTCCAAGTCTCCAGATTAAATGGATTATTATATTTTCTTCACGAGACTAAGAGACTAATAATAAGCACATGCAAATAACTCAGACATAAGTTATGAAAAAAGTAACTTGAAAATAGAACTTAACTGAGAAATTTAGGGCTTTTTTGCATTTCGAATAGAAATAACCTTAGGGCTTAGGGTTTTTGGTATTTTTGGCTAGGTTTTGGGCTAACACAATATTTGTAGAGGTATAAGAACAATTTCAATCATGATTTTCAACCTTCTAAGCATAGGCATGATAGGAAACTTCAAAATTTTACAAGGCGGACTCAAAAATAGGAAATACAACCAACAAACTTAATATAAAAAATTAAATGGTTAGAACTTGAAGTAAGAATCAAATCATCAACATAAAGAATGATTATAATAATGTCATCTTCACTATGACTGATACACAAGTTAGCATCATTTTTATTTCTAGAAAAACCTTGAGAAATAAAGAAAGCATTGATTTTGGAATACCATTCTCTAGGAGATTGTTTGAAACTATAAATAGATTTCTTAAATTTACATAGAAGATGTTCATTACCTTCTTTAATAAAACCTAGAGGTTGAGACATATAGATTTCTTCATGAAAATAACCATTTAAAAATTCACTTTTAACATCCATTTGGTGAATAGGCCAATTCATTTTAGAAGCTAAAGCAAGAACAATTTTAATAGTAGGCATTTTTGCAACAGGAGAAAAGGTCTCATTATAGTCTATTCCTTAAATTTGAGAGAAACCTCTTGCTACTAGCCTAGATTTAAACTTACTAATTTCATTATTTGCATTCAACTTAGTTTTGTATAACTATTTACATAAAACTAGATTTTTCTCCATGAGGTAAAGTAACTAAATCACAAGCGTTATTAGAAATTAAACTATCATATTCTTCTTGCATAGCATTTTTCCAATGGGGTTTATTTTTAGCTTGACAAAAAGTTTGAGGATCTTTAGAATGCATAAGAGAAGACATCAAAGCATAATTGCAATAATTAAGTCTCCTGGGTCTAAGACCACCCATTCTATTAATATAATCATCACCTTCATTAAGTAAATCTTTAAACCATTTAGGATTTCTCTTAGAAGTAACACAAATATCACTATGAGGAGTAAATTCATCATTTTCATCATCACTATGAGGAGTAAATTCATCATTATCATCATGAACACAATTATCACCATCATGAGAAAACTTATCACTAGGAGTAGAAATATTCTTACCATCATAATCATCATCATTTTTAATACTAGTAGGAATAGAAATAGGTGCATTAGGAGTAGGGTTTAGAATAGGAGGTTGGTCCTCCATGAGATCAATAAGACCCCCTTTAAATTCATCATCTTTGACCTTGGGACAATCATGAACTTCATTTTTTTCAATAACAACATCTCTTACAATATGTACCTTGTTAGTAATAGGATCATAAACTCTATAACCTTTAGTAGATTCACCATACCCAACAAAAGTAAATGAAGAAGATTTAGAATCTAATTTATGCCTTTTATGTTTGGGTGTGTGAACATAATCAATAGATCCAAAAAATTTCAAATGTTGTAAATTGGGTTTCCTACCGGACCACACTTCCTCAGGAGTTATATTTTGCAAAGCTTTAGTAGGAGTTATATTAAGAATATAAGTGGCACAAGCCATTTCTTCAGCCCAAAACTTGTAATGCATATCTTTTACATGTAACATACATCTATCCATTTCCACAATAGTTCTATGCTTCCTTTACACCACACCATTTTGATGTGGTGTATAAGGAACGATAAACTAATGTTTTATACCAAAAGATCTTAAGTAAGAATGAAAAGAATTATTAACATATTTAGTACCATTATCTATTCTAAGAATTTTAAGTTTAGAACTAGATTGCCTTTCCACAAACATATGAAATTTAGAAAATGTGTCAAGAACTTGATCTTTAGTATGTAATAAATAAATCCAAATTCTTCTAGTAAAATCATCCACAAAGGTAAGAGCATACTTTGAACCTTGTATAGAGATGTTCTCCATTGGACCCAAAAGATCACTATGAATAAGATGTAACTTATAAGATGCCCTCCATGAAGAACCATGAGGAAAGGGATCCCTTTTAATTTTTCCACTCATGCACCATGTGCATGTAATTTTAGATGGAACAATATGGGGTAATTCTTCAACCACGTAAGATTTTTGCATCAAAGTAATATAATCAGAATTCAAATGGCCAAGCCTTTCATGCCATACATTGAAATCAATATTAATTTTCAAAGAGTGCCTTGAAGAGGCAAACTCATAAAATTTAAACAAGTTATCATGATCCATCTTAGTATTAGCAACAACATGATCAGTGTTAGGATCAATAATATAGCACATATCCTTATGAAATTCAACTTTGTAATCTTGAAATAATTGAGCAATTGAAAGAAGATTAGATTTCAATTCAGGAACATAAAAAACATTGTGTAACTTTCCATTTGGAACATTAACATCACCAAATCCATCAACTTTACAACTATGATCATTAGCTAATTGAATAGGAATATTAGTAGTATCAGGTTGCATATAATCAAATACTTCTCTATCAGATGTAACATGATGAGAAGTGCCACTATCAATTTAATTCATTCTAATGCATGAGAAGATTTATAACAAGCAGTAAAAGCATGACAAGATTTATTACCTTGATATTTGAATTTATTTTGATTATTGTTATTCATAGGCTTCTTATCATTTTGCTTTTTAAAACAAACATTAGTTAGGTGACCATCTTTTTCATAATAAGTACAATGTGGTTTTTGATTTTGTTGATTATTGTAATTATTGTTATTATTATTTATGATGGCCTAGAATTAGACCCATTGTTTGAATAATTATTATGATTATTGTTATTTGAATAACCATTATTATGATGATTATTGTTACGATAATTATTATTGTTATTGGAATAATTATTGTTATGATTATTATTGTTATTATTATGATGATTAGTATGTGACTTATTATTTTGATTTTGATTTTTAGACACAAAAGCATGTTCAAAAGATTTAATAGTACCAAATTGCAATAATTTAGCCTCCTCTTGATGTAACAAATTTTGAAAATTAGCATAAGTTAAATGAGGAGCTAAGCTAGGAATTGCAAGCTGAGAATGAATTTTAGTAATGAAGTGCTTAAATTCCTTAGGAAGACATTTCTTTAAGATAATATTAATTAACCTAATATCAGTTAAAGTAAAATTAACACCACTTAATTGAGCTTTAATTGCATCAAACTTGAGTAATAATTTATCCATAGTTTTAAAATCATTATACCTCAAGTCCTCCAAGTTGTCTTGGAGTTGATTCTTACAGGATTCAGATGAGTTGTCATACGTCTGTTGTAGAATGTCCCACGATTGATGGGATTTGGTACAATTTCCAATGAAGACATAAAGATTAGGAACTATGGAGAGACCAATCAAACAAAGAGCTTCTTTATTCTTAGTTTTCCATGCATCTTTTTCTTCTTTGGAAGCAGAGGTAGATGATTCAATAGAAGCATCTGTAGCAACTTCAAGAAAATTTTTAAAACAAAATAGAAAGGAAAAATGAGTTTTCCATTAATGATAGTTAGAGCTATTGAGTTTAATTTCCAAAATTAGAGTAGACATGATTAATAATAAATAAATGATCAAATTAACTTAAACAAAGAAAATTTCAATAAATATATACTGATCAAGATCAAGAAAAATAAATTTAAACTTAATGTAACTTACAATTGAATGGTTAAACAAATATTTGAAAAAAAATAATTAGTTAAATGGAGGAACAAATTTTAATTGCAATGAAATAATGAACCAACAATTTTTATTTTTATTTTTAAGCAAAAGTGGGATCCCCACTAATATATTTATATTAATAATAAAACTGGTTCAAGAGCTCAGTTGGGAAAGAGCCAGTAAGAAAACCCGACTTCATTACTCAATACAATAATATTAAGATACTAGAAGCCTAACTATTACATATTTTTTTTTTTTCAAAAAGCTCCTAATTCGAATCCACAATAGTTGCTCAACAGCTTATATTAATTTAACATTTACATTGTGGATAAAGCAAGATTAATCCCTCAAAATAACTTTGGCACTCACACCCATTAAATATCTCTCATCGGGTCGGTGTTTATATTTTTGCAAGTTTGAATATTTGAACCTCATGCCTCCAAAGTACAGACCAAAATGTCGATGCAGAAGATCTCACCAAAAATTGATAAGCATATGTGATTTTCAAACGTTTGTCGTGCAGGTAAAACCTTAGGTATAGAGGAGCCATCAACAATCACAAAGATCCTGAAAAATGTGTGCTTTGTAACCCCTAATGCCATTGCATACAAAATTTATGCTAGAAGCTGACCCAAAAATTCTGCTGTCCCTTTAATTACTCCTCCATAGGATCAAAATCGCCAGGAGAAAAATTTGAATGAGTGCGAGGTGACCATCCCCATCCATCTTTGTTGTGAGCCTGCAGACCATCCCAACCCGAATCTTGATTGTGTTGCTGGTAAACAACCCATCCTTCCCTATTGTGAGGTTGAAAACTAGTCCATTCCAACAC
The DNA here is from genome assembly GCA_018584345.1 of Thuja plicata. Lineage (NCBI taxonomy): Eukaryota > Viridiplantae > Streptophyta > Pinopsida > Cupressales > Cupressaceae > Thuja > Thuja plicata. The sequence goes on along the minus strand of MU226956.1, from coordinate 1,221,566 downwards.
TTGAGTACTCTTCGGCCATACTTCCTGTGGGTTTTCAACCATGGGTTGGGGCCATCAACTTACACAACCCAAATTTGGAGAGGAAACTATTAAACGAACAATTGGAGGCTCTGCAAAGTTGGACCTATCAAGCAGCAGAATCAATGCTTCCACTCTTTTGCAAATCGGATCTTTCGAGTCCATACCCAATGTGTGGCCCACTGCTTGCAGAGCGTCCTTAGTTTGGTATCTGTTCATTTCTTCCAACACCCTTTTAATTCTATCATATGTGACCATGGCAACATGATTTGATAACAGTGAATGCCTTGTGAAAATACCGCCTATCAAAGCTTGCCCATTCCATAGGTCATACTTTTGCATGGCTCTCTGTAATTTATTTTCATCCCAATATTTAGGAACCACAACATTTCAAGCTATTCCTTCCAGTAAATTATCTGATTGCATTAGGTCCATGGCATTTGAAAAAAATATTGAAACTAGTTGTGACAGATATAGTAATTTCTTGGTCCGCAGTTCTATATTTTCATGGCTGATGACAGTTTTGATTGCCTCCTTGATGTTTGTAGAATGTAAGATAAACATACCTTCAAGTATTTCTTCTGAAATTTGGGTTGGGAGAGCTTGTTCTTCATCCAAAGAGGGAATTAAAATTCTGTAGTTTTTGGGCATTAGCTCTGCGTGTAGACTCCCACATTGACCACATACTCCACACTCCAAACTTTGTAATGCCATGACACCTCAACCTTTGCTGCGTTTTGGATCAAATGGGTAATTTACTGGTGTATATATGAGCAAGAGAGTGTCTGTAATAGCATTGCGTGTAAACTTTACCAAGTTTCCTAAAAATATGAGTTAAAACACGCGAATTTCAATCATGTGAAAAGTTTGAAAATCTCCCAACTTGTTGTTTAATCATTAGTGTTTAATGATCTCAGGGATGTCTACTATTATCTTCAAGACCTTGACATGATTGTTTCAAAGTGTGTTTATATGCTCTTCATGCCTCACCTCATATTTTTAAATTGGCATATTGTTCATTTAGGAATGATAGGATATGCACTTCCAATATATGATTTGCAATCCCCCTAATTCATGTGGAGTATTATGACTATTCCTATCAATAAGCCACGCGTCCCTTCAATCACTTTGGAATTTGATGTTGCAATCTCCTCATGGATTAATCATTAATATGAAGTACTTTACTGCGCCAGTTCTGATTTTATATCATACCATTTGATCTATATACTTTCCTAGCCCACATGTGAATTTCTGAATGATCATGAATGTAATTAATCGTGACTTCATAACTTCACAGGTATACTCTATACTTGATCTCTGAATACAATCTTATACCCATCTACCTTTTTCCTTTAATTGTCTAGCATTCTGAGTTTAATAAATATGTATTTAAATAAATGTCTTGTCTGTGTTTACCTTCTTTATCACATCAGGCCAATTCTCTGTAATACTATCAATATTTGTGTCTGATATTTGTATTCCATCACAACCCATATTTGATAGAAGATCTGCTACTCTGTTACCTTCCCTCATTGTGTGTGAAATTGTTAAATTAGAAAAACAGTCTAAGAGGCGCCAAATTTGTGTCAAAATATATTTTAATTTCCAATTTTTTGATTCCCTTTTGACACATGCATTAATTATCACTTGTAAATCTCCTTCTACATGTAAGTTCTTTATTCCACACTATTTTTCCAATGCGAGTCCTGCTAACATTGCAAGAGCTTCTACTAAATTGTTTGTACCATTTGGTAATTGGGAGGCAGTACATGCTATAAGATTTCCCTTGTAATCTTTGATACATGCCCCTGCTCCTGACTTCCCAGGATTTCCTCGAGAGGCACCATCAAAGTTTAATTTTGTGTTATGGGGCAGTGGGGGTTGCCAACGGATAATTGATCTGTCTATCTGACCAGATGTCTTTTTAAGATTTGCCCACCCCGTAGGGATACTAATTCTATTCCAATTTCTTAGAACTGAGGTGTCCCATGCTGTCAATACAGGGTTATATCCACATCTATATAGGTTTGCATTCACAACCTTGGATATTGACTTTTCAGTTGTGTCCAGAACTGTTTCCAAACTTGATGATTCATTTCCAAATATCCTTTTATTATGCTCCCACCATATGGCCCAGATTATTAGAGAAGGAGCACATGTCCAAATATTTGCAAGGAGTGAATTCTGATGTAGTTTTGGCCAAGACTCAAAAAGATCCCATAATTTATTGGGTAGTGGTGTCTGATACCCAAGTTTGTTGAGGACAGATATCTAGCACTTCTATGCAAAGGTGCATTGTAATAGTAAATGATCACCTGTCTCAATTTTTTCTTTACATAGGTGGCACTAAAAAGCTTGAGTAATGTAGAATTTTTCTAATCTATCACTTGTAAGTATTCTGTTGTTCAATGCAAGCCATGAAAAGCATCCTACATTTTGCAAGGTGGCTTGGTTCCAACAAAAGTGGTAACATCTCAATGGCATGCATTGCAATTCCTCCTGTTGCAAAATTTTATAACCCTCTCTAATGGAATATTTTCCATCCTTAGCTGGAGCCCATATTAATTTGTCTTCCTTCTTCAAATAATACACTTGTCTTTCTGTGAGAATTTTGCGAAGTAGTTCAGTGTTATGTCTTGAAAGATGTAGTCCATTTGGGTCTTTCCATTGTACCTTTCCTGAGAGTAAGTTGACAGCTAGTACAAAATATATAATGCATTTTCCCCATTCATTTTCTATTGCGATGATAATTTCTTGGGGGAAAGTTGGTGTTAGGAGAATAGGAAGACCATTCCAAGAGTCCCTCCAAAATTTGACACTTGCACCAGTGTTAACTTCCCAAGTGACATAATTATGGATTATTTGTCTTGAGGACATCATGAAGTTCCAAATCACTGATCCTTTGGGTGGGTCTACAATGGTAAGGATTTGGATTGGATTTTTGTTATCTAGGTATTTTTTCTGCATAATCTGACACCATTTATTGTACGGTTTTGTGAACATCTGCCAGACTAACTTTCCTCCAAATGCCTTATTGTGGATTGTTAGATCATGTACCCCTGCCCCTCCAACTTTTGAACCTTTTGCCATATCTTTGAGTGAAATTAGGGGCAGTTTTTTCTCCCCATTCATGTTTGTTGTCCAAAGGAAGCCTTTGATCAATTTTTGAATTTGTTGTATTACTGATGACGGAGCTTTTAAAACAGCTAAGTAGTAATTTGGGATTGCTGAAAGTACAGATTTCACAAGTAGTATTTGACCTGATAAAGAAAGCCACCTAGCTTTCCATGCCAAAGTTTTGGTCTTAATTCTTTTGATAACAGATGACCAATAGGAATTTTTGTTTGTTCCAACAAAGAGAGGAATACCAAGATAGGTTGAAGGCAAGATGTCAACTGCAAAGTCTAGTACTTGAACAATTTTGGTAGAAATGAGTTGACTAGTGTTGAATAGAAAAATTTGTGACTTTTGTGCATTAATCTGTTTTCTAGATACCACTGAGTAAAGGTCTAGTACATATTTTATTCTTTTTGCTTCTTTTACTTCTAATTTTCCAAAGAGAAATGTGTCATCTGCAAACAGGGAATGGGTGACTGAAATATTGGTACCCCCAATTTTTACTCCACTCCAAAGGCCCAATGTATGTTGGTTCTTGATTGTTCTACTTAATGCCTCTTCCATTAGTATGAAAAGGATGGGAGATATTGGATCTCCCTATCTGATTCCCTGAGTGGAGGAAAAAACTCCAGTCGGGCTCCCATTTATGATCACTGAAAAGTAGGCCCCTGAGATGCATGCCCGTATCCATTTACACCACTGCTGTGAGAAGCCAAATTTGAGGAGGACTAGAAAAAGGAACTCCCAATTAACTTTGTCATACAATTTCATCATATTCAAATTGACAAGAAAATTATATGTCTGATCCTCCTGAATAGAGTGAAGTGCTTCATGAGCTACTAATGCTCCTTCCATAGTTTCTTGACCTGGTACAAAACCTCCCTGTTCTTGGGAAATAATTGAAGGAATGAGATTTTGAATCCTCATATATATTGCTTTAGTGATGATTTTATATACTGTGTTGCAAAGTGAAATTGGTCGAAAATCTGCAAACATTTTTGGATCCTTCACCTTAGGTATGATAGCAATATTGGTAGTATTGAAATTTTTTAGCATTAACTTACTTTTCCTTGACTCTTCCACTGCTGCCAGCAGCTCCCCCCCAACCACATCCCAGCAAGATTGGAAAAATAATGGAGTATAACCATCTGGCCCTGGGGCTTTATCTGATGGTAATGAAAACACTACATGTTTGATTTCATTGATAGTAAAAGGAGCCATGAGATTAAGGTTATCTTGGTGTGTAACTTGACTTGGGATAGCAGCCAGAATTTCATCAATTTGGGCTTGAGATGGAGAGATAGCTTGAGCTGGGGCAAGTATATTTTTGAAGAAATTTACTCCTTCTTGTTGGATTTCCAGTGCATTTGTTAATGTCTTTCCCGATGAAATTTCAGTTATAGAAAAGATTGTGCTATTTGCCTTTTTTTGTTTAGCCGAGGCATGAAAAAATTTAGTGTTCTTGTCTTCTTCTCTAAGCCAAAATTCCCGGGATTTCTATCTCCAGTATTCTTCCTCCCTAGAGCACAACTCTTCCCATTCCTCTTGAAGAAGTTTCTATTTTTTATATGATCAATTGTCCATTCCATGAGGAATGGTATGCTCATGTAATTGTGACAATTGTTCTTTAACCAAGTCTTTTTGTTGAAATATGTTTTTAAACACTACTTCATTACAACTTTTAATGCAGCTTTTAACGTGTTTCAATTTCATTGCCAGCTGGTGCATTTTAGTCCCCGCCACATATGGTGAACTAACCCACCATTTTTTTAACAGGGGAAAAAAGTGTGGATGCCTAAACCACATTCTTTTAAATTTGAATGATGGCTTGTGATCAAACGGGACTCCCACATTGTCTATGCACACTAATATAGGGAAATGATCAGATCTTGGAAGAGGAAGGATGTCCGATTGGAAATGGAAATTTATGAGCTTCCATTCTTGTGATACTAGAAATCTGTCTAAGTGGCTAGCTATTTGAGAAAAATTTTCTCGATTATTTGACCAAGTAAATGTGCCAGATGATGGCACTACATCCATCAAGATATTATCTGATAGCAGTGAGGTGAAGTCCTGAATGGTTCTTTGAGGCAGACATATGCCCCCTATTTTTTCTGACATATCCAATATAGCATTGAAGTCACCTCCTAGTATAATCTTCTGGTCTATAAGATTCTGAATATGATATGTTAAACAGTCCCATAATTTTTTTTTATCTTGAGTAGATGAAGGACCATAAACATTAAACAAATTGAATGATAAATCAAAACTTGTGACTTCTACCAACTGCCAGAAATTGTCCTGCCCAATTTTTTTAACTTTAATAGTCTTTGAATTCCATAAGATAGCTAAACCACCCAAAGCTCCAGTCCCTTGTTGATGAATAGAAGACCATGCTGTCCATTTCCCTATAGTTTTAGCAAATTTTTCTGTGGACAACTTTGTTTCTTAGAGTAAAACAATGTGAGCATGTGTAGAATCAATCTATTGTTTAATTCTACATCTTTTGTCAGAGGCATTAATGCCTCTGACATTCCAAGATTCTATTTTCATTATGGACAAGGAGAACCTCTAGTTCTCCTTGTCATTCTCTTGATGGACACAAAGGTGTCATCTAATGTGGATTGAATGCCAACTGCTATTTCTTCCTTAATTTTTATGTTTTTTGGTCTTCTCCCTCTTGATTTTGGTGTCTTTGAAGCCTGAACACATTTAGAGGGGGATTGTTCTATTGATAAGACACAATGTGTAATGGGGCTAGTAAGATTGTCARAAATCATAGCATGAGTATACTCTGCCTCTTCAAGAGAGGGAACCATAACCAAACCTTGATCYGAGACTGATGCATCTGGGAAGGGGCATGCATCATCCAATTTTTGATTATCTGATGGACAAGGATTGCTGAGAAGTTCAGTAAGTGAGTGGAACTCTTCATGCTCTAGGAATGTCTTTTCATAATGCTCCTTCTCCCTATATGTGTTTGGTATATTGATATGTGTCAGATAATCTTGAATCCATTGGTTACCAGTAATAGAATTATCATCTGTTACATATAGTGGTAATCCCATTTGATCTAATTTGTCAGGGAATTCCTCTTTGATTTCAACTGTTCCTGATCTATTTCCATCTGTGATCTTTCCAGTCAACTCAATATCCCTTTCAGTTATCATGCCATCTAAAAAGGCTTTGTCTAAGTCCTCTGCTTGTTCCCCCACCTATATTCCATTGTTTAGAGTTAATGTAAGCAGGGAATCACAGAATGTTAGATGTTGAACAATGTTATAGGCATGTGCAGTAGATGAGGGCGAGGGAGTATTAAATTTCAGCATCCCCCTGATTCTATATTTGTACTGATGCACCCAAATTAGGTAGGCCAAACAATCAAACATATATCAGATCATTATCGAGGTTCTTGCATGCATGTATTGTTCCATACAGATAGTTGGTGGTGCTGAACATGTGTTGATTTCTTGATTAGTTGGCTTAATAGTATGATCCTTGGATTTTTCTATATTGATATGTTGTGTACATAGCAGTGGATCAGAGCTATGGTCTACACACGCATTGATGTTACATGTTTGACCCAACTGACAATCATAGTTTAAATGACCAAGTTTGTACTGATATGCATGGACAATGGCTGGGTCATTTATTGTTATGTTCTAAACCCATACTCCCCATTTGGATGTTAATGCAATCTTCTGTTTAAAGCTTTGCTAGGTATCCATCAGTATGCAAATTCTAATATCCCGATGAGGATCCTCTAAGGGGATAAAGTCATGGCGAATAAAAATTCCCACAGTATTCGCAATGTGTTCTAATATTTTTGGCTCTCTGTACTCTAATGGCAGTTGAGGTAGAGAAATCCAATATGGGAAAAAATGAGCAAGGTTGGGCTCTAGTTTGAAATTGGGGATCCATGGCATTGTAAAGAGACCCAACCCCATACAAAACCAATGCTTATATTTATTCACCCGATCTCTATCACTTTTTGTATGGAAAATAACAACAAAAAATTGATTTACGGAGTCTAAACAGAAAATTTCTTTAATCCCTGGAAATGTGCTCATGGCCCAATTTTTAATAACTGGAAATGGAAAAGTATTAGTAGCTAGTTTACCTATAAGAGCTAGTTGTCATAATGTACCAATGTGGTTCTGCAGCAGCTTTTCCGGAAGAGTGATCGAAGCCATTAGTGGATCTGGAGTTGTATCTCGATTCTTCTTTTGCCAGATTTGCTTTGATTTTTTTGGAATGAAGGGGGCTCGAGTAAATCGATCCAACTAAAGTGATGTAAGTTTTCCATTTTCATTCAAACCTTGATTATTCCTAACAAAACCTTTCTTTGCGCCTGACGGAGATCCTGGAGGAGTTCCTTCACAGATGTCGAAAATGGGTTGTTTTTCTTTCAAAAGTGCTCGAGCCTTGTGTGGAACCCTTGGCTTGCAAAGAGTAGAGGATTTGTGAGTTTGAAAATTTTCCCGCTCAAATCTGATTTTTGGGTATTGTAGATTTTTCGCATTGAGTTGTTGATGTTGAGAAGCCTTAGAAGATGGCTCTCCAATTTCAAACATGTGAAAACCTTCATAATGTTTCTTTTTGGAGAAATGGAAATGAGGATTTAGGAAAAATGGTTTGGCTGGTTGCACTGTGGCTTTCCCCCAAAATATTGATCTATCATTATTACCTACCATGCTTTTTTTCGTGAATGTGGCATTTGTAAATCCCACAGTCTGTGAGGCTGCAACCTGCTATGATTGCCTAGTAGGCTGTACTATCGGTGTAGTTTGGAAGATATCCCTGAAAGTAGTAATTAGGTCAATCTTATTCTCTGCTGATGAACTATTCTGATGCCCTTGTTGTTGGTGCTGATGTCGATGTTGTTGATGGTAGTGCCTTCTCTACTTTGTTTGCTGGATCTACTGAGCATGTCCACCTGCCACCCCAGCACCACCGCATCCTGCACTTTTCATGTTGATTCAATCTCTCCTAAGATATTATAATGAACCAACAATTGAATTTGGTTATAATTGATAAAAATAACGTAGAAATGAAGCGGTTTTGAAGTAATATTAAGTAGGAAAAATGTATTGAAGTTAAAAAAAATTTATGTAATTAAATATTTGACCAATTTATAAAAGTAATAAATGAGTCAAATATTGAAAGAATTGTTCAAACTAGACCTAAAAAAACAAATTTGTAGAGAGAATGGAATCTCAGAATAATGACATAAATTAATTCAGAATGAGCTGCAAAGAAAAGATCAGAAGATATGCCTTCAACCACTAGAGAAATATTAGAAAAGAAATGTTTGTCAGGAGAAATGATAACAGTCTTAGAGAAACAGACTTAGCTTGAGAGAAAATTTGCGCAAGAGAATGGCCAATATACGGCGCAAAGACAAAGATTGAAGGCGTAATGAAAAATATAGTAATATAATGTTGCGCAATGAAATATATAGTTTGTGCAAGGAGGCTGAGTAGGCTGATATAGTTTGCGCAAGAATCACACCCAGGATACTGTAGAAGGAGCCAAATATGAATGTTGTGATGAAAGCTAAGACAAAGCTATACAAAGGTGAGTCTAATTTTAACAATTAATAAAGAAAATGATTAAAAAAACTGTGCAATGAACTGCAGACAAAGTTTAATATATCTCTGCGCTAAGGAATGTTACACTATGAAAGAATGCCTTATATATATTATATGCAAGTGTAAGTGATATCAAGGGAAGCTAAGTATGTTGTGCAGGAGGGAAACATGACTCAAATAATAAGATCCAGTTATATTAATAGTTTTTCAAAAGATCCAGTTATAATAATAAAGTTGCGCAAGGAAAATCAAAGTAATGTATACTATGCTACGCAAGAGATGAAGAAAATGATTTGAATGCTGAACAATATAAATCTATGATGCTAATCAATATATGATGGTGATCAAAATACAGTCAACAATGCTAATGTAGAAGACAATGCTAATGCTGAAGACAAGGAATATTAAAATGTTGTCTCGGTTGAAAGTTGTGTTAGGAAATGTATGTTACCTGCAACCAACGGATAAAAGAGACCAGAGATATAAAAAAATAGAGATATAGTAACAAGATAAAATATCAAAGATTATGTTATAAAAAATATGTTGCGAGAAATGTTATTTGCATATTCTGTTGTTTATCTTTAAATCTATTTCTGATACTAATCTCACCCTCTATCGGGCAATCGCAAGGGTTTTTTTTTTTCATGTATTTTTGTTATTTCTAACTATCTGCTAACGTTTCTTGGAACATATTTTTTATAAAAAAATCTATGATAATTTATCTTGTTACTATATCTTTGTTATTTTATATCTTTGGTCTCTTTTCTATGTTGGTTGCGGGTAGCATACATTTCCTAACACAACTTTCAACCGACACTTAATATTCCTTATCTTTAGCATTATCATTTTCTTCTGCATTAGCATTGTTGATTGTATTTTGAACATCATCATATATTGATTAGCATCAGATTTTTATATTATTCAGCATTTAAATCATTTTCTTCATCTCTTGCACAACATAGTATACATTATTTTTCTTTTCCTTGCGCAACTTTATTATTATAACTCAATCTTTTAAAAAAATATTAAGATAACTAGATCTTATTATTTGAGAAATTTTTCCCTCCTGCGCAGTAGCCTTAGCTTCCCTTGATATCACTTACAATTGCATATAATATATAAGGCATTCATTCATAGCGCAACATTCCTTAGCACAGAGATACATTAAACTTTGTCTGCAGCTCATTACATAGTTTGTTTAATCATTATCTTTATTAATTGTTAAAATTAGACTCAACTTTGTATATCTTTGTCTTAGATTTCATTGCAGCATTCATATCTGGCTCCTTACACAATATCCTTGGTGTGCTTCTTGCACAGACTATATCAGCCTCCTCAACCTCCTTGCACAAACTATATATTTCATTGTGCAACATTATATTACTATATTTTTCATTACACCTTCATTCTTTGTCTTTGTGCAGTATATTGGCCATTCTCATGTGAATATTTTCTCTCAAGCTAAGTCTGTTTCTCTAAGACTATTATCATTTGTCCTGACAAACATTTTTTTTCTAATATTTCTCTGGTGGTTGCAGGCATATTTTATGATCTTTGCTTTGCAACTCATTTTGAATTAATTTAAGTCATTATTTTGAGATTCCATTCTCTCTGCAAATCTATGTTTTTGGGTCTAGTTTGAACAATTCTTTCAATCTTTGACTCATTTATTACTTTTATAAATTGGTCAAATCTTTAATTACATAAAAAAAGTTTAAACATCAATACATTTTTCCTGCTTAATATTACTTCAAATTGCTTCATTTCTACGTTATTTGTATCAATTATAACCAAATTCAATTGTTGGTTCATTATTTAATTTCAATTAAAATTTGTTCCTCCATTTAACTTAAAAAAATTAATTTTTTTTCAAATATTTGTTTAACCATTCAATTGTAATTTAAATTAAGTTTAAATTTATTTTTCTTGATCTTGATCAGTATATATTCATTGTAATTCTATTTGTCTAAGTTAATTTGATTATCTATTTATTTATTAATCATGTCTACTCTAATTCTAGAAATTAAACTCAATACCTCTAACTATCATCAATGGAAAACTCATTTTTCCTTTCTATTTCATTTTAAACATTTACTTGAAGTTGTTATAGATGCTTCTATTGAACCATCTACCTCTGCTTCAAAAGCAGAAAAAGATGCATGGAAAACTAAGAATGAAGAAGCTCTTGATTTCATTGGTCTCTCAATAGTTCCTGATCTTTATGTCTTAGTTGGACATTGTACCAAATCCCATCAAGCGTGGGACATTCTACAACAGACATATGAAAAATCATCTGAATCCTATAAGATTCAACTCCAAGACAACTTGGAGGACTTGAGGTATGATGATTTTAAAAATATGGATGAATTCTTACTTGGAGGACTTGAGGTATGTAGGAGCATAGGTATGAATTATATCTAATTCCTTTTAATGACAAGAAGCCTCAAATAAGAAATCCCACTCATTTTTAGCGGAGTCATCTTCACTTTAAGAATCTATCATATGGATGTGGTCATAAAATTTATCAAAGTTCATTTTATCATTTCATTGTTCTTGATATCCTATTCTGGATTTTTCATCTTTAGATCTCCAAGGAGGTTGTATGGGATCTAACAATCTTTTATTCCTTATCCCCAAAGGTTCGCTTCCTTTATATCCCATTTTTTGCATGATTTTAAAACCTTTTCCATATTGATGTGCTTGATTACTCACATTTTGGACCCTTTCTGCATTAGAACTTGAAGCATCATCATCCTTGTACAACCACTTTAAGACCTCATTATCCTCTTCTTCCCTTGGTGAATAGTCACTTGCTCTCAAAAATTGGGCATTATAGTTTTCATTTGAATGAGCACTAGCTAGCCTACCATGTGACTTTGGAGAAGTATATAAATCAAACAATGACATGGAATACTCTCCTCCACCTTTTTGATGGATTTTGCATTGTTCCTCTAATTTCTTCACTAACTTATCCATTTTGTGATAATGTGTTTCTTGGACTCTTTCATTTTCAACTATAGAGGAGTTCGAATCTCCCTCCTTTTGATTTGAAAAACTTAATTTAGCATTCTTACTACTTTCATCTACAAAACTAACTTTCTCTTTACCCTTATTTGATGTGCATGATTTATTTTTTCCCTGATTTGAGTTGATGATCAAAGGTGAAATAGGACCATCTTCTTGATTTTCTTCTTTATGAGAACTTGATGTAGCCCCTTAACTATTGTGTGGAACAAATGCATCATTCACATATTTAACAATATTACAGTATTGGAATGGATTCACATCTCCACTTATACTAAATTCTTCTCCCATGTATGGAAACTTGATACATTGATGGTATGTTAAAGGTACCACTTGTATTTCATGGATCCATAGTCTCCCTGGAAAGATGTTGTACATTAATTTCATATCAAGAACTTGACAAATGGTATCCTTTTTAATTGGCCCCACTTGAATGGAAAAAACCACCATTCCTTTAGAATACCTTTCTTCATCATCATAGGCCTTAATGATGATCTTCTTCTTTGGATCAACAGCCCCTTTGAAGAACCCTAGGGCTTTTACTAGACTCAACTTTCAAATGTTTAGACCAGCTCCCCCATCAATAAGGACTCTTTTGACATGGTGTTTATGTATCAAAACCTCTATATGAAGCAGAATATTTTGGGGATGGTTAATAGACATATCATAGCGTTTGGAAAATGATACGCAATGAGGTGCAATGAGATGACCCACCATATTTTGAAATCTATCCACATCTAGGTTATCGGGAATAGTAGTTTCCACAAGAGCCTTTTCTAAAATCTCCTTATGATTTGGTGAGAGCTTTAACAATTTGAGGATTGAAATTTGGGCTAGAGTCTTTGCAATTGATCCACAATATTGTATTGCCTTTGAGAAGAAGATGGTTGATTAGGGAAAATATCCTTAGGGGTAGTTCCTTGTAAGGTTTTCTTTGACTCTTGCCCCCTAGTAACAACATTGGAAGTTTGTTTTGATGATTGGTCTTTTACAACAACATCATTGATAGTATTCTCATATCATAATAAGGAATTGATTACATTATCATAGCTATGTGGAAATTTGACTTTGTCATTTCATCCTTTGTTATTTTGATTACTATTTGAAGATTCCCCTTTCTCATGATTGAAGAAAGGATTTTTAAAGGCCACATGATCTATAGTGTTTTGAGGCCCTTCCACCTTGATCACACCATTATCTATTAATTCTTTCACCTCATTCTTTAATATCATGCATTCATTTGTCTTGTGCCCTTTGTTTTGATGGTACTCACAATGATGATTGTCATTCAACCATGAGGGTTTTACTTGTGGATCATAGGCATTTGATTCTGGTAGAATAATAATATTATTAGCAATAAGAGTTCTTAAATCATTCTCAAGTGCTTCACCTAAGGGTGTGAACTTCCTTCTTGGTGATGGGCTAAAGAAAGGTTTTGGTTTGTTATCTTCTTTCTTGTTCAAAAAAATTTCATTGTTGAATGAGATCTTTGCTGATTGATTTATATTATTCTCTTTATTAGATCCTTTTGTAAGATTGAAAGGAGTAGCTTTTAATTTGTTTGCTTCAACAACTCCATCATTGACAAGGCCCTTGGTTGTGTTCTTGAACCAAAATTTATTGTTATTGTTAGAAGCATGATTTTTGTTGTTGGAATTATTGTGATTATTAGGAAAAAATTTATTTTCCTTAATAAGCTTAATCTATACACTCTTTACCAAAACTTCCTCAATGGTAACTCTGGTTTTGATGATCTCCTCAAAATTCGGTGGTAATTGGAGTTTTAGCCAATAGTTCATTGTCGTGTTCAAACTATTTAGAAATATATCCATTTTTCTTTTTCGGGCATACTTCTAGGATATCGATTAAATACCATTCTCCACATTTGCAAGAAGACTAGGAATTCTTCTCCTTCTCTTTGTTTAGTGTTGCATAAATTTATCATTGTGACCTTATATTTGATGTTATATGAGTAATGAGTCACAAACTTAAAGGCCAACTCTTCAAATGTTCGAACGTTTGAGGGTAATTTTGAGAACCATTCCATTGCGAGTCCTCCAAGACTTCTTGGAAATAGTCACATTAAATAAGTGGTATCATGCATAAACACAAAGCTTAATGCACAAAATTCTCTCAAGTGGTCTTGCGAGTCGAATACCCCCATATATTTATCAAAAGGGAACAAGCATATAGCTTCGACTGAGAATGGCTATGGAGCCATTGTTTTCTTCATATTATCCAATTGCATTTGGAAAATTTTGATTTGTTTATTCATGATTGCAATTCAGTTTTCATCTTCTTCCTTCTTCTTTAGATTATTCATATCATGATCATGGGGGAGCTTTACCCCTTCTTGGGCTAGGTCAAAGAAATACTTCTCCCTATCTCTCTCTAAGATTTATTCCATTATTTTCATAAAGAAAGGACTTTGGGCCACTTCATTTACTCTCTCTTCGGTAGCCTTCTCATCTTAAGGGTCCCTATTTTATCCATCATTTATATTGTTTCCACCATTGTTAATATTATTACCTCCCCCATTTTTCCTATTGTTATTCCCGTCATTGTTTCAACTATTTTGATTATAGTTATGGGAATTGGTTTCCTTATTAACATGATTGATGAGGTTAGGATCCATACATCCAAAGGGAAATGTCATTGTTCTTAGTTCTACTTCATCTTTGATTTCAAAAGATTATTGTGAGGAAGATAATGTTTCACTTGGAAAGGGTATTTCTTATCTAAGATAAGTTTCATCTTCCCGTAAGGTTTCCTTGATATAATGAGATCTTGTAAAAGAAGGCATTAGCATGAAACAAATATCTTGAAATCACCCTTTTGATCAATCCCCTTTAAAAATTTCTTAGCTCCTTAAATCTGGTAGGATTTGATCACTCTAATATACTGGACAAGAAGTATTCCAAAAAGGGTATCCAAATATGATTTATAAATTTTCCAAAAACCTCGGGAGATACCTATTGTTTTAGTATCTTAGTCTATATGTGCTACTTTAGAGATAGTACGCGTTACTTTACTTATGTGTATGTGCTCACTGGAAAAACATAACACGTTGGTTGACTATTCAGGCATGCTGCTTGATAGCTAGTAAGAATTAAAACACATTTATAAGCATCACTTCATTTTTCACAGGCAGTAAAAGTATCTTTACACGTGCTACTTTGATATTTAAAAGCACTACAGAAATGTTGATACGTGTGAAAAGATACCTGAAATAAGTGTGTCATTCTTTTGATCACCGTTTTGATTATTTTTAAAAAATTTAAAGTGTGATCAGATCTGGATGGATGTTTTTTTTTGTAAGATAAATCAGCAACCACATCACACACACAATAAATCCTAGTTTTAACCCCTAAAACTAATGCAAAGTGTATGTTTTCGATCATTTACATGGGTCTTTAACGAGAAAATCTTCCAAGAAAGCTACCTATAGACAAATTTAGCTTGTAAACATGGATCTATAAGGTAGTCAACTAAATTACTTGGGTATTTTATTACTATTTCCACATGAAAAGATAAAATGAATCATACAAGGGCTACATAGTTGTGATGCACGATTTAGGCTATTAACCCTACGAGTCTAGGCATTTGATATTTTCTCCCTCTAAGTTTTTCTACTTAATGAGGTTTTTTTTTGAAGTGGGTGGAATAGATTGGCTTAATCTTAATTGTCACTTTGGGTCATTCCCTCTCGACATCCTTGAAAAGGAAAATCTTGGGAGACAGGCCCACTAAAGATCTAGCATGTTCATTTTAAAGAAAGAAATGAAATGAATAAGTAGGTTTAGGAGTTTGATTCACCTAAAAGGTGAAGAGCATATCCCTACTACTTCTTCAATTCCAAACACAATTGACAAAGTTAATTTTCCACCTCTTAATCAAAGATATTTGAAGTGTATATGGATTTTTGATTCACTCAAAGAGTAAAGAGCATATACCTAGCACTTCTCTTCCACAACCAAGGAGGTTCAACTTTAATATCTGGTTCAATTTCTTAGGTTCTTCTCATCTAACATTTTGCATATAAATGCTTTAATTTGTGACTTGAAGTTATTTTTTATAATTAAGCTAGATTCCAACTTTGACTTACCACAATCTAAGCAATGCAAAAGGATTTTAGATCTTACCTTTTCAAAGCTAGCTAAGATAGGCACTTTTTTATTATTTTTTCTTTTCAATTTCACTCACCTAGTGGCGATCATTCCAGCTTCTTTTCATCCTCTTCTCAAAAAGTTAGTCCAACACAACTCAAGAAAAATGAGGATAAAATAAAATTGAAATAAAATGCTCAAGTTAGTTTAAAAACAAAGATGAAATAATGGAAATTAGATAGGAGCATCAAAAGAAGTAGTATCTTATTCAAAATCAGGTATGTTGAAGAATCCTTGATACAAACTAACAATTCTCTAATACCTATGCATACGCTCTATTTCTAACAACTTTCGATAACAAGTTTTAGCCAATTTCACCTCATTCTACCTTTAGATTGCTCTTCTTTCTTCCAATTTCTTGTAATAGCTTGGTTTATGCACCTTCCTGTGGATTGACATCTACAAAACAACAAAAATTTGGCATTAAATTTGCTAATTTTTTAATTTTAACCTACATACTGATAGACAGTGCTACGCACTATTTTAAGAACAATTAAGCACTACTTTAAACCCTGCTACACGCTACTTTAGTGTTAAAGTGCACAAATTCTCATTACTAAGCATTATTTAACTGATAGGATGCATTATTTTTTTATTAATTGTGATAAAAGAAGTATTGTAAGCATCAAAGAAATCTTGTGAAGCGTCACTTTGTTGTTTAAAGGCATTTGAATTTAGATATCACGTACTGCTTTAACTATCAAATGCGTTGTAAGAATGTAAGATAGAAGATGGAAGGATATTTGCACATGTCATTTGGCTGTCCAAAGGCGTCAGAATTCACCACATATGCGTCACTTCACCTATAAATTATAAATTCCTGTAAATAAACACACTTTAACATGCCAAAACTTTATGAAAATGTTAGAAATGAGGATTAGAGCCCCACAGTGGGTGTCATTTGTATATACGAATATATCTTCATGATTTTAGTATCACTATTTATCAAATCAACTTTGAAATATAACAATTTAAACTAATTGGATTGAAAATGTGAGTAATGAGCATCTCATGGTTATTTATCTAGTAAAGAAAATAGTATTCTCTTAGCTTTGCACATCCATTAATGACAGTCCTAGATTGATAAATGATGATCTTAATGATGCATTATACCCTATTTAGCTCAAATTGTACTAAAATTCTTTAATATTGATCACTATTGTGCAAATTCTATAATGCAAATGCTATGAACTCAATATATTTGCCTATAGTGATGATGTTTTTCTCATGAATATGTGTTCTCTCCTTTTTTTCTCTCAAAATTCTCTATTTGAATGATTTCCCAAGGGTAAGGAGTAGAGTTGATTTGATCATGATTAGGGTTGAATTGACTTAAGGGTTTCAAATGGTGAGACAATTTAAATGTTGGTTTCAAATAGAGAGACAAAATGAGTGGTCAAGATGCAATTCAAAGATGTGTGATGGAGAATCAATTTAGTCTTGATCCATGTGAGCTCAATCCTTAATCCTCATTGGTTGATTTTTATTTGTCTCATGTGATGGGTGACAAATAAAAGAAATTAATTAATCGATTTATTTGATTTTCTTTATCCATGTGCGCCCTTGAATGGATTGGAATTAATTTGATTTAGCTATACAATTAATTGATTAATATCAATTGCATGATTAATTGATCTTTTTTATTTAATTAACCCAATAGCTTTGATAATTCATTTAATTCATGATTTTTCTTCATTTTCTCACTTCACTATTTTTTTATTTTTCTTGACCAAATTTAGGTGTCTACAATGGAAAATTGCACCGTTGGGCACCAAAATGGAAAAAATTTACTTTCCAGAATATTCTAAGGTGATTAATTGTGCTACTTATATAGGGTTAAAGGGTGATTTTAGGGTTAGTTCCAAAAGTGTATATTGTGGCTCTGTCTTGAATATTATTATAATGAAAATTATCATGTGGCTATAGCATGTCATTTTATGAATATTGTAATGTCATTTCATTGCAGATAATAGAAATAAAGTGTTTATATTCTTTTCATTGTTATGTTCTTGCAATTTTCTATTTATTTCCCTATTGTGCTGTGTTTGTTTGGGTGAGTAAGGGGAGTTTATTCATCAAGTGGTATCATAGAAGAAGTTCTTGAGTATGTAGATAGATCATCAAACGGAGGTAGTTTGCACTAGGACTATGGTTGTGGGTCTGAAAGATATGTACAAAAAGTGCCTCCATGAAGGAACCATGGTGGAAGAGTTGCGGGTGTGACAAAAGAGGATTTTAGAGCCTTGAAGAGGTAAGTGCAAGTACTCCAAGAGGAGTTCCATAGAGGTACCAATATTAGGGCAAGAGATGCAAGTGAGGATGAATATGAAGAAGGACATTTTGAAGAAGAGAAAGAAATTATTAAGGATCATGATGAAGCTAGGTTTGTTAGGGTCATTTTCAAGATTGGAAAGAGACCAAAGATTGAAGTTTCTACATTTTCTATAAATCTTAATCCAAAAGATTTCATCGATTGGATCAATGATATGGAAGATTACTTTGAGATTGAGGAAATAGAAGATCCTTAGAGGGTCAGATTCTCAAAGATAAAGTTGAAAGTTCATGCTAAACTTTGGTGGAAAGAGGTTCAATTGGAGAGAAATAAAATAGGGAATGAGAATATAACAAGGTGGGATCGGATGGTGGAAAAACTAAAGAGACAGTTCATTCCTATTGACTATGAGCTTGATTTTTTTAAGAAAATGCAAGCGTTGAAGTAAGCAGGAAATTAATCCAAGAGTATATAGAAAATTGCTATCGATTACTTATTAGAATGGGTCATTATAAATATAACAAGGAGAAGGTTTCTTGTTACATAAATGGGTTGAGGGGGAGTATTCAATAATATTTGATAATGGTAAGAATGTCCACCATTCAACATACATATCAATTTTATTTGAAGATAGAAGATAAACTAATAAAAAAAATTTAGAGAAAACAAACTGGAAGAGGTTGTGGTGGAAAGCCTAGTGAACGGTCTTATGGCGGCTGAAATGAAGATTGGAAGAAGAATGTTGACTCTAGTAGTAGTAAAAATTAGAGGAAAAATCATTCCTATCAGTCTTGTGACAAAAATAACAGAGATTAGAGAGGAAGAGGAAGAGGGAAAGGACAAGGAATAGGAGGTTTTTGTGGGATGTGTTTCCATTATGGGGAGAAAGGATATAGGAATATGATTGTCCCCAACATCAAGGGAGAACAAATAGAAGACAAAACAGAAATGTACAAGTTTCACTTGTAGATGAAGATGCCAAGTCATCACATTCTAAATATTTTGAAAGAGGAGAGGTCCTTGTTACCAGAACAGCCTTGATAAATGATGAGAAGGAAATTGAGCAAAGAAAGAAATTGTTTTGTAAAAGGCGTTAGTGTAATGGCAAAGTATGAAATTTCATTATTGATAGTGGTATTATTGATAACCTTGTTTCAAAGGAAATGGTTGATAAATTGAATTTAGAGAGAAGAAAGCATCCAAACCCCTACCGGATATCTCAGTTGCAAAAGGATTATGAGTTTTTGGTCAATAAACAATGTTTGGTAAAGTTCAAAATTAGGAACTATCATGATGAGGTATTATGTGACATTATGCCTATGGTTTCTTGTCATCTATTTTTAGGGAGACCATGGCAATTTTATCATCAGGAAGTACATGATAGGTATGCAAATACCTAGTCCTTGACAAAGAATGGAATCCAACACAAGATGAAGCCATTGAAAGAAATAGAGGAAAAGGTATGTAGTAATGTAATAATATGTTTAGTTAATGGAAGGAAGTTTCTATAAGGCATGAAGCATGACCATAAGTGTTTTCCTTTAATTCCAAAACCTCATAAAGAGGAAGTAGAAGATGTACCTATGGAAGTTCTAGATTTGTTGGATGATTTTTAGGATATTGTATCTGATAATGTGCCTGGTGGATTGCCACCAATAATAAATATCAGTCACCAAATGGACTTGATTCTTTGAGCCAACTTTCCAAATAAGGAAGCCCATAGAATGACTTGAGTAGAGAGTGAAGAATTTAATAGACAAGTGCAAGATTTGTTGCCAAAGGGGTTGATTCAAGAGAGTTTGAGCACATGTGTTGTACCAATAGTACTAGCACCAAATAAAACTAGAGAATGGATGATGTGTACAGATTATCGGGATATCAATAAGATTACTATCAAGCATAGATTTCCCTTACCAAGGATGGATGACATTGTGGATTTCTTGAGTGGAGTTGAGTACTTCACAAAGATAGATATGAAGAGTCAATATCACCAAATTATGATTACAGAAGGAGATGAATGGAAGACAGCCTTCAAGACAAAGGAGGGCTTGTATGATGGGTTAGTCATGTATTTTGGGCTAACCAATGCACTAAGAACATTCATGTGGCTCACGAACAAGGTATTAAAATATTTTTTGAGTAAGTATATTATTTTTTACTTGGATGATATTTTGATCTTGAGAAAGACATTGGAAGAGAATGTAATGCATATTCATAGATTCTTTAAGAAGTTAAGGGAAGAGAAGTTGTTGATTAACCTAAATAAGTATAGCTTTTTGGAGTTAGCATACTTGGGATTTTTTGCCTTAGAAAGGTCTTAAAATGGACCCAGAGAAATTGAAGGCTATCCTTCAATGGCCTACTCCAAGGAGTGCTACTAAAGTAAGATCTTTTCATGGTTTAGCTATCTTTTACATAAATTTTATCAATAATTTCAATAGTATTTGTGGACCCTTAACTAAAACCATGAGAGGGGATAGAAAAGTGTTTAAGTAGACTACAGGAGTAGCAAAGAGTTTTGATATGTTGAAGAGAAAAGTTATAGATCAGCCTATTTTAGAACTTCTAGTTTTTAATAAGGTATTTCAAGTAGACTCTGATGCTAGTGGCAATGCCATTGGAGTTTTATTGATCTAGGAAGGTAAACCTATATCTTTTTAGTGAGAAGTTGAATTATGCCAAAAGAAAATATTATGAATTTTATGTTATAGTTCAGGTGTTGACGAAGGAGAGACAATGCCTTTTGACTAAATAATTTTCTTTATTTACTGATCATCAAGATTTTCATTATTTGAATAGCTAAGGAAATTTGAACCAAAGGAAATTAAAATGGGTTGATTTTTTGCAAAGTTACACTTTTGTTTTGAATTACATGAGTGGAAAGTCTAATAGGGTTGCAGATGTGTTGCGCAAGAGGAAAAATTTGTTAAAAAAGATGCATATTGAAGTTGTTGGGTTCAATGAACTCAAGAGTTTGTATCCTGAGGATCCTAATTTTGGTGAGGCCTAGAGAGCTCGCACAGAACCTATTACTCTAGACAGGACTAGATGATTGGATTTTATAATTCAAGTTGAAATGTTATTCAAAGGGATCCAATTGTGAATTCCAAATATTTCCATGAGGGAGAACCTAATCAAAGAGAAGCATAGTGGAGTATTGGTTGGACACTTTGGTCGAGATAAAACTATAGCTCTAGTTAGTGAGCATTATTATTGGTCACAATTCCAACAAAATGTTAAGAAGTTTGTGTAGAGTTATAAAATATGTCAGATGGAAAAAGTAACCAAGAATAATACAGGGTTATATCAGCCATCACTTGTACCTGAAAGGCCATGGGAGGATATTAGTATGGAATTTGTTCTTGGTTTTTCAAGGACTCAGAGAGGACATGATTCCATTTTTGTGGTGGTGGACAGGTTCTCAAAAATGGCACATTTCATTCATTGTACAAAGACAAATGATGTTGTTCATTTGGCAGAATTATTTTCAAAGAAGTGGTAAGACTACATGGCCTACCAAAGAGCATAGTTTTAGATCGAGACACTATGTTTTGGGTATTTTTGGAGGACATTATGGAAAAATATAAAGAACAATTTGAATTTCAACTCAGCACACCATCCACAGAATGATGGATAGACATAAGTGGTGAATAAGAGTTTGGTAAGTTTATTGATATGGTTGGTTGGAGATAAAAAAAAGGGGTGAGATTTGATTTTACCATAGGTAGAATTTGCATATAATAATTATGTCAATAGGAGCACTAGTAAATCACCATTCTAGATTGTATGTGGAATTAGTCCTAGAAATGCTTGAGAATTAAGGAAGTTGGATAATGGAGAGAAGAGTTGTGCTGAAGGGGAAGACTTTGCAAAATACTTAAATAATTTATATGAAGAGGTGAGGAAGCATATTAATAAAATGAATATTTAGTACAAGGTTAAGGAAAATTAGAAAAGGAGACAAGGATTTTCAGAATGGAGATAAATTCATCGTTCATTCAAGAAAGGATAAGTTTTCAGTGGGAACTTACAATAAGCTGAAGATGAAGAAATTTGGACCATGCAAAATCCTGAAGAAGTGTGATTTAGGAAATGCTTATGAAGTAGAGATGCCTACTGAACTCAATATTTCACTAGTGTTTAATATTTTAGATTTGATAGAGTATCATGAAGGAAGTATTGAAGATGTCATAATAGAATCAGAGCATGATATTCCAACATGTACTTTAGCTACAGAAGAGATATATGATATCTTGGATAGTCATGTTGGAAAAAGCACAAGAAACAGAAAATATGAGGAGTACTTGGTAAAATGGAAAGGATGACCTATTAAAGATTCATCATGGCTATCAAAGGAATAGGTTGACCACTTTGGTTTTCATCTAAACACCTGACATGTGAAAATTTCACTTCTTAAAATATCACAAGTGTCTAATGCAAGAGTATCTAGGGTGTAAGAGAAATCTTGCATTACCCAAAAATACTATCTAGTTTTTCAATTAGGGCTATCTTTGGGCACGGTTAATATTTTTAAAATCTTAGTATTTTTAGTAATCTTTTCATTTCAGAACATATTGTCCCAATTACTTCTCATGACATTCATTTTGGATATATAATCATGTCGGTAAAGTTTCATGGCAAGATCAAATCTAATTTTGAAGATATTAAATTTTTTGTTTTGGCAGGGTGGTACAAAAACTTTGAACTTAGTTTTGAAGTCTTTAGAGGCTCCAAAATGGGGTCAAACTTTTATCAAGATGACACTTTGCAATCCTATTTGTAGAGAAATTCACAGCATTACCAAAATGGGGTTATAATAGTCAATCAACACAACGGTTTGGAAGCTATGGCTTTCAGAAGTTGGGCCATTAGGATTTAAGCTTCAATACAAAAGAAAAAGAGAAAATTCACTAAAGGTGGTAAATTGAATAGCTGGGTGCCAAAATGGGAAAATTTCACTTTCTATAATATTCTAAGGTGGTTAATTGTGCTACTTATATAGGGTTGAAGGGGGATTTTAGGGTTAATTCCAAAAGTGTAGATTATGTCTCTGACTTGTAGATTATTGTAATGATAATTACCATGTGGCTATAGCATGTCATTTTTATGAATATTGTAATGTCATTTCATTTAATATAATATAAAGCAAGTGTTTCTATTCTTTACATTGATATATTCTTTCAATTTAGTATTTATTTCTCTATTGTGTTGTGTGTGTTTGGTTGAGTAAGGAGAGTTCCTTAATCAAGATCTTCTATTACGAGAGGCTCAAGATTGGGGTTAACAAGCCTTTGTCTTCGCCTCACAAGATTTGCATTGGGCTCAAGATTAATGATGTTGTTGGTGCTCAAGTCAACAAATTGGATTTCCTATGGACATGTCGATCCAATGCTGGGAAACCCAAGTGATTAGGCCAACTAACAAGTTCAACCAAAAACAAGGTTGGAACTTCTGCAATTCTGGCTCTATGGAACCAAGGCGGGTATGCCTATACCTTAATATTTAAGGTTTTTTATAGTATATCTAATAGAATCTCAAACCTCTCTTTCAAGTGTGGAAAACATATACTTGAAAGAAATCCATTTTTTATCAATCACAACATAAACTGTAAGACTAATAATTCTTTTGTAAATTATAAGAATACTTAATAAATGTGTATAACTTGAATTAAATCTAGATAGAATATCTCAACAACTTTAAACAATGAACTAAATGAATATATCCAATAATTGATAAGATCAATACCTATTTCAACTTGGGCAATAGAGTCAATCCAATTTCAATCCTATGTACAACCTTGCAAGATAGTATATGTTCCAATACCATCAACTATTCAAATGTTATAGATGCAAAGAAATGAAGCCTATTTATACCTTGTTAGTTCAAATGAATTTAACTCATGTGGTTGGGAGACTAGTTGAACAAGAAGCTGGAAACACTAGCTTTTCATGAAATCCTTGATAATCAAACATGGATATGAGACACACAAAATCTCTACACAAGCATTGCAAGAATATAAATTGAATCTACCTTCAATAATTTAAAGGGAATAACTAAAATGAATAAAAATTTCTTACCACAAGTGAGACAGAAAAAAGTTATATTTTATTGATTTTGAAATAATAGTACATTCGAGTCCATGTTGCAGTTGTGATCAAATTCTAAACTATGAATAATAATAATGCTAATAATGACTCTCCCCTCCACATGGTCTTGGGATCCCTATTTATATAAATTCCAAGGGATGTGTAGAAGATTTAGAACAATGTGTCTCTTCATAACTAAAATATAACCCTAAGATAGACAATTGAACATCATAGTTACAATTAAGAAATGATTAACATCTCTATTTTGAAAATAGTTGCTCACCATTAAGATTCATAAAAATAGTCACTAAAAAATCATTTATTATTTGTCTGAGATAATGATTCTGCATTTAATCATCATGATGCTTCAATCATATGTCCATCTATAAGAACCCATATAAACTCTGTATGATAATGGATATCTTCAACATTAAGAATAGAATCGTCGATGTTGTTGACCATAATTTGGCATCCTCTATCCTCATAAATATTTCTTCAAGAATGTCTAAATGTAATCATCATTCTCAGTCCCTGAAGTTCACATTAACTTATCATCAGATAGGTCCATGGTATTCACCATCCTTGAAACCCTGCATGGAACATGACGATGTATCAAATAGTTGACAAAACCTTAACTGACACAGAAATATAATTAAATATATAAAAATAACAAAAATAAAATCCCAATCAACACTTCCACCCAGGCATCTTATCTTTTTTATCATCAAAGAAATGTGTCATCATCTTGTAATCCCACAATGGATAAAAGACATTCAGTTCTTGATCAAGGAAATGCACCAACCGTCGATCCTTTCCTCACTTTAATAGACGATCAATGTTACTTAGAACATGTGGGTATGGGACATGCATCATTCTGGCACAATGCCTTGAAAGATAAAGGTCATGCATCTCCTCTTTGAGGCATTATTCCTTCCATTTATCTATGTTGATCTTAACTGTTGATCAACCTCAAGCCTTCATTAGCACTCAATCACCTTTTCTGCTTGGTTAAGACATCACCATTGATCTTACCCATGTGCTAAAAGATAGGAGCTTTAGTAGCATGCACTTTAACTTTCTTCAAGGATGATGTGCATCATCATCAATCTCCTTGACCAATTAGATACTACCAGTTGACCAATTACGTCGACCATCGATGAAGATTGATCTGATTGATACTTTAACTTTCTTTGACCCCACTCAGGAGAGATCTTGGTAGACATGTGTCAGCTAGGCATTTTCCCTTAATCACCAAACAGATCTGCGCGAAGAGATAAAATGATAAGAATCTTGTGAAAACACATGCAACAGCTAAAAATATAAATTTGAAAATAATACTAAGGACATTAGGGTAAAATAGAAATACAAAACATATAAATCACAACAAAATAGGTGTAAAGAATACTCCCCTCAGTTATGTGGACATGTAAATTGATCTATAAATTTAGGTTCCACCAAGTGTGTTGGGCTACACTAGGGTCAAAACCTTTTAAATATAAATATTCCCAAACAAATATATCATTGAATTCTTTAAAAAGTAACACAAAAGAATGTCTTTCTTCTAAGGTACATACCTTTCCAAGGTGGAGCAACTTATCTTTGAAGATTTCACCATTCTCATAATATTCCTCTTTGATCTACAAGCTAGCCTTTTATATTCTTATGTGGTCATCTATGTTAAAAATGGATTCTAATGTAAATAAACCCTTGGGAAAATTGTTAGTTTTTAGCTGTATAATTTGATCCTTGCATTGTTGTTTAATATTTTGTCGGTTACCTTTAGAAAACTCATCCTCTTCCCTTAAAAAAATTATAATCTGCTAGTCAAAATCAAAAACATGCCAATGCTCATTATTATTTCAAATATAAGACCTTACAATGACCTTTACATAATGTTATTCTTGTTGGTTTTCCCTACCAAATGATATTTTACTAAGAGGGGGTGAATCATAAAATATTGAAACTTAACACTTTAAAACTAAACCTCTAATTCAACTTGGTAACTCAAATAATAGCAACAACCAAAACTTGTAAACACTTTAGAAACTTGATAAACAATATATAACATAAGAAACTAACATCCATAGTTATCAAGCATCATATATAGCACCAAATTCAACGAGGAAACCCAATTTGGGAAAAAACTCTATGGGAATCATCACCCACAAAAAGAAATACTCTTCTAAAGTATGCTCAGTTAAGAGCCAATCTAGTTAAAGATTACAATGCAAATATGTTAGATGTGACCCTATTAGGGGATTTCCCTTAGATATATTAAGTTCTTCACCCTGTTAGGAGTGGCCTAGTCAAAGGGCTTAACACATTCATCCTATAATGTTACCTTTCACAAGGATTTACAAAAAGACTTATTAGGTCCACTCGCTTAATAGATTTTATGTTACAGAGATTAGTAAGCAACAGTGTACTGAATTGATATGTGATTCTTCAACTACCTTTTTCTTGATCAGATCCCTCGTACACTCTCTAAAACTACTGGCACCAACAACTCATTAGTCTCTTCTCTAGAATTAATCTCCACCTCTTTCTCTACTCTTCTTGGTAGCACTTCAACTCTTCAACTCGCCAACATCTTTGTATAAACATATAAAATCATCAATATATAGGCCTCTATTTTTCCTCTTAATCTCATTGATTAGGTATTCCTTCAATTGCGTTCATTCATCATATCATCTCTTATGAACTGATTCAATGTATCTGCAACTCAGTTAAATGGTTAACCTTTGCCTCACGACTTGCACTTTTATTGGAACTCACAACTTTACTTTTGCCGCTTGATCTTCATCTCAAATCTTAAAATTTATTTTTCATGACCATAGTTCTTGTAAAAAACTTCATTGTTATCCTTAGCATCTTATAGATCTTCACATATTCACATTAAATTTATTCTTCTCCTTGAATTCAATCTATGTTCAAAATCTATCACGTGCTTGGTGACTCAGTGACTATTGTCACTTGGTGTCTGACTTCGCTTGGTTACCAACCTTTCTTGGGAACTGACCTCTGCTTGGTTTTCAACTTTTCTCGGTGACTGAATTTTCTTTTCTCGACTAACTAACACTTCATATTACCAACAAACTTCTTACCGATTGGTAACTAGGCTTATTCCCTTTACCGACTTGACCTTTCTCCTTTATCATCTTAGCAACATCAAATGTTAAGTAAAAACAATTATACCAATAGTACCTCATCATTTTTTGATCTTTATTATTATGCCAATTAAGTTTCTCGTGAATGATATGGAAACTTAATATAAACCATAAATCAATTACTTGACATCAATGACAAAATAACAACTGATCTAACCATTCTACTTTCTTGTATTCTTCTAAACTCAGTCTTCATCATCATTACCATCAATTTGTTAATAGTTATTTAATATTGTTGATACTAGTAGGTATATCATCTTGAGAACCTATAGTTGTTAGCATTTCAACATGCTTATTTCAC
The DNA here is from genome assembly GCA_018584345.1 of Thuja plicata. Taxonomy (NCBI): domain Eukaryota; kingdom Viridiplantae; phylum Streptophyta; class Pinopsida; order Cupressales; family Cupressaceae; genus Thuja; species Thuja plicata. Next base: position 1,193,824 of record MU226956.1, on the reverse strand, counting down.
TTATGGGTACGAACAACAAGTTAAAAGCTTCAAATCTCTCAATAAGATCCCACACTCTATGCTTATAACATTTTAAAATATTATTTTTAGTGGTATGAATTCCTCTAACCTGATTAACAATGAGTTTTGAATCACCAAAAATCTATAAACATCAAGTTCCTCTTTTCCTTACCCACTGAAGACCATGAATTAAGGATTCATATTTTGTTGTATTATTAGTGAAGGCAAATGTGAGCCTAAAAGATGAATAATATTTTCCATTATTAGGTGAAATCAACATGCAACCACCTCCTGCACCATTTTTTCTATGTGAGCCATCAAAGAACAACTTCCAAACACCATTAACTTGTTGATAAAATTGCTGGTCAATATATTTCATAACATTAGGCATAAAATCAGCAGGTTCATAAATAAAATAGTTACCCAAACTTACCTCTTCAGTTTGTTCTAACTGAAAATTATTAAGATTTTTAGCTTCTCACTCATCTAGAAAAACATCTAGGGTGTCTTCTATTTGCATTTATGTTTCATTAGCACCTGAAATTTTCTCATGATAAAAAAGAACAGTAGCAGATGCATTAATGACACTTTTTAGAAGGTTAAATATACTCCTTTTGCATTAGGTTCAAATTTAATGGTGGCCTTAGTCCTATACATATTTTAAAAAAAAGATATGTGACCAATTATATGACAAATAACCTCCAATTTTGGCTATAAAATCTCTCGATAAACATAAGGAAAAATATAGAGGTAGGTCTATTACATAAATGTCCTGAGGTATTGAAATATTTGGGCATACATGCAAGGTTAAACTTGGATGTTTAATAACTTGAATACTATTAATAGAAGTCCCATCTAGTTGCACTACCCCTTTTTCCATTGGCTCATATTGTAATCCCATATTATCAACAATTTTTTTAGGAATTACAGAATAGCTAGCACCTGAATTGATCATACAATTATAAAATAAGTGTTTTCCAATAATAAGAGAGACATTAAATGAGGTTGGTTTAACTATATTGACTTGTTGTTCAATAGTTTTACCAAGGTTACTAACAAGCATTAAATTATATGGTTGTTGGTTAAGTATGTCATTTGATAAGGAAAGAGATGACAATATCTCATGTAACATATATTTTTTCCTAGGAAGAGCTAAGACATCTCACATAGACACATTCCCATGAATTTTCTCCTCTTGATCAACAATATTAAAATTTCTAGTACTAACCTTATGCTGCATATTTGGAATAGCATCATCTTTTTTTTTTTGTTCGTTCAACTGGTGCTTTAGGTTGCTCTTTAATCACCAGTTTTTGTGTCCTTTACAAAATTTGAACATCATATGAAGTAGAAGGTCCTACTTTGTCTTGTGAACTTGAAACTTGTTACTTTTTTATCTTATCAACCTGTTGGTCCAAGTCAATGGCCTTTTTTCTTGGACCTAGTATTGGCTGCTATAGGTACCCATGATTGATTTTGTGCATTTTTTACCCCAAAATACTCATCTTATTGATAATTCACCAATGTAACATCAGGGGTACCTTCTTGATTCTATGTAATCTATTGTACATTAGCCTCTTGTGGTATATTCATGTCATTTCATTATTCAAAAGCATGAGAGCCTGAATCGATAAAGCCTTTAAACAATTTGTCCAATGATGTTGTTGATTATAAGAAAAACACCATTCATCATCCCATGCCACATTGGTTTGCACTTGTCCAAGCTCTTTGGATGAGTTAGTTGCATATGGATTTTAAAGATTATTATTGGGCCTTTGATTATATTTTCTCTTGTATCCTTCTGGATCAGGTTGATATGCTATCCTATTGGTATGATATGGGGCTTGGTATGTCCTCTCATCTTGATTTTGTTTACTCTCAAGGTTGACCAACTTATTACTAAAAGTCTACAATGTCTTCATCATACTCTCATTATGTTGCTTAATGTACTTAAGCTCTTGAAATGGGGTTGCAACAATTTATTCTTATGGTATAACCTAATTGTTAAATTCTAAAAATGTTGGACCTGCTTCGGGACTCTCCTAGTAAGTTTTTTGAAGATAAATTAGACCACTTGTCCCTAGTGGAGAAGCTCACTACCATTAAATGGACCCCTCAATAGCAGATGAAAAATTTCAATACCCAGTGTTCTTAGGACATGGAATAGAATTCTTGTTACTATAAGGCCTTCAACTGAATATGATTTTTTGTACTTCTTAAAAAGCTTAAATAGTGATATTTCTATTGTCAAGTTGACTCCCAAGGAGTATATGGCTTATTTTTTGTTGTCATTATGGCAACAAAGTCATATGAAGTTTTGACAGTAAACTATGAAGTGAAAATTGACTAAGTGTAGAAGACAGAACAGAACAGTGACTTGCAGTCGATCAAAGAATCAATGCACATGTGTACAACCACATCAAGATATGCACATTCAAACTTAAGCTCTATGGTATGTTTTTATGCTTACCCTATACACACATGGTACAAAATGGCAGTACAGACAAGTTACAGAAAGAACAAGTACACTAGCAGTTCAAAATATAGAGTATGAAGCCGACTTCATGATTTTGATTAGCGCGTAATCTTTTGCAATGTAAAGGCTAAGCACCTATTGTAATAATATTGTAATCATATATTAAACATTGTTGTAAACACGCTTAAGCCAATTTGTTTGGAAGCATTGCGAATGTTTTTTTGGGCTGACTAAGGTCTTGTTTATAGTCGCATCTATTCAGGCATAAACATATATATATATATATATGCAATGTAAAGATATATTGAAAGTGTCAAAGAAATAGTCAAAGAAGATATATAGCAGAACAGTATGAGATAAACCCCTTAAACAAGATAAGAGCATAAGCACATAACTAGAACTGATCAGACATCTGTGTCACATACAATAGTTCACTCTTGGATATAGTGCATATCTATTCTTAGGAGGTTGTAGCCTTCTTTCTCATTGAAAAGTGAGCTCTTGGACAGTGAGTCCTCACCCCTAATAGGGTTTTTTGTAAAAGACTCCTAATAGGGTCAAGCCCTTAACCAAGTCATTGTACTTGCATTGTAAAGACTGCTCCTAGCAGGGAAAAGGAACTTTAACAGGTTCATTATACTAATACAATATTTGTGGGTACTAATTCCCATCGGGTTTTTCCTCTAATCAAGGTTTCCCTGTAATCATATTATGTGTTATGTGATCTTGTGTTAAGCTTCAAGTGATATCCAATTGATTTATGTTTAAAGAGCTGAAATTGAATAATTATCTAAACACTGATTCACGGCCCCCCCTCTCTCAGTGTTTCCAACAATTGGTATCAGAGCTCTGGTCCTCTGAAAGAAAGTTTAACCACTTGAGGAGATCATGGACTTAGTAGAAGTAAAACATCTAAAAAATAATCTTGGAGAAACCCTTGAAGATCTAGATAGATCTGAGAAATAAAATGAAGAACTAAAACTAAAGGTTGATGGCTCTAAAATTCTTATAAAGAAACTAAGGAAAGATCTGAAAGATTGCTCTACAAATGATTTGGGAAAAATGGTCAAGAAGCTGAATGAAGAGAACATGTCTTTGAAAGATAAGATAGAAGAATTGAATGATCAGCTAACTGATAGCCTAACATCTATTGAAGAGAAGGAAAAATAAAATAAACAGTTAGATGAAGAACTCATTCAAGCCAATATGAAAATCTTGGAATTGGAAAACATCAAGAATAAGATTGAATCTAAATTATTAGGAGAAAAAGACAAGATTGACAAACTACACACAAGTTCTAATCTAATTCAATCACAACTTTATGCACAAAAACTAAAAGGTGATACCACTAGTATGGGATATAGTCTAGCTCAAATTGAGATCAACTCATTACAAGAAAGAAGAAAGAAAGCTCAAACATAATCTTTAGAAGAAAAGAAAACTGAGAATCGTGAAGAGACCAAAGCATAACCACCAAAAGATAAGCACAAGGAAGTCAACCATACTTGCTATGTCTATAACAAGCATGGACATTGGGCAAGAGATTGTAAGAATTTAAGACCCTTCAATGGTTACTGTTACTTCTGCAATAAGCTTGGTCATAGGGCTATTCATTGCAGAACAAATCAAAGAAATCAGCCACAACTGAATCAAAGGAATCAAACCCAATTCAATCAAAGAAATCAACCTCAAAGAAACTTGCAGAACATTACATGTCAGATAAGTAATTACAATGGACACACAGCCAAGCAATGCAGCATGATGAAAAACAACATCAGACCTCCTATCATTTTTCACTCATGTGGAAAGGCTGGACACATCTCAAGGTCTTGCAGATCAAGAACAAAAGGACAAGAGAATCCTAAAAAGTCCTTGTTTGAAGAATCAGGAGAAGTTAAGTTTGTGGAAGCTAAAGCTAACTCAAATAAAATATGGGTCAAAGTAAAGAAGGATAATGAAGAGAACAAGGTAGTAGATGCATCCTCAATGGACGCAACTTCTAATTCTGGATAGTTGACCTTCATGGTCTTAGGGGGAGCTATTCTAGCTCTGAATCCTTGTGTGGCTAGTATACTCACCTTTGAGTATGCGCCTATGGACTCATGCATGTGATCACAAATTAAGGTTGTATGCATTCACACATTGCCTTTACTTCGTTCAGAACAAAGTTTCAAATTCTCTCTGTAAACCACTTTATGGAAAAAATCATTAAATGCAATTGATATTTATATAAATTGGAAAAAGATCTTACAAACCTCACTTTGCATTTGAGATTGAAGCATTCAGAAAGTAGATAAGCATCAAGCATCAAATCATTATAGCTTAAATTATTAGTTGGTTTGTGAATGGATTAATGATTGGATTGGAACCCTAGCAGTCGTGTCATTTCAGAATCATCATGAAACTCTACTTAACCAAGTTTCAAGTAAGTATGGAAACCCCTGTTATATTAGACATTATTGAAAGGAAGAGATTTGTCTTTAAGAAGTGTCCATTCAAGTCCATACTAGATGATGTCGAAGGAGCATTCTCTAGGACTCCACTTGGATTCATACATGTAGAAGACATGTGCACATATGTTTATTGCAAGAAGGAAATGGTTGGAGACAACAACATTGCATCTCTCATGGGTTCTATGATGAAACCAAACTATACATTCAAGGATGAATACGTGCATCTCACTAATAACCCTATATTTGAGTATTCCAATGCGCACGAGTTATATGAGCCAGAATGGGTGAAGATATTACTAAGAAGGATACATGATGATCTATACTGGATAGGTGAGGTTCCTGTCTACATCACTGCAGATCTAATTCATGAGATGACTGCACTTCCTAAGACTGGACCAACTCTTCCTACTATCAAGGATTTTAAGAAGCGGGTTGAACAAGTCTTCTTATCTATAAGTGATAGGTGTGGCATGACTGTTGATCCCATTAAGGAGAAAGACATCAAACTACTCACTATGATACTTGGATACAAGTTTCACCAAGCAAGCAGACTGGATAGTCTGTCCACAGTAACAGTTCTGGCAGCAATAAGGATAGTAAGAGATAACACTCAGTACAATCTCTATGAATTATTGTGTGCACAACTGATAGAGAATATCAAAGCCATTAAGTGTGACAAGAGAAAGATATTTAGGTTTGGCTCTTTGATCATCTATTTATACTTCCACATTGTTGGTAAAGTTGCAAATCTTTACCTAGATAGGATCAAGCACACTATGTCTCAGATATCACTAAAAGCTACATCAGAGAGTAGTGCAAAGGATTCTATGGAAATGGATATCAAAACTTTCAGGATCAAGATGCAGAAAAGGTTTAGGATACCTAATAAAATTGTTGAGAAGTACAAAGACACCATATGCTTCATGGTGGAGACTGACTGTACTTGCATGGAGGCAGTTGATCCTAGAACAAAATGGATTCACCCTCTTGGTTATGAAGTTGAAGAACATGTTTTAGAAGGTTATGCACAAGTCCTCTTATCTACACCCAAGGATCCCAATGAACCTAGATGGGGCACCTACTGAGAAAAGACAAATCAAGTTGATTCTATCTTATATAGTACTAAAAACAAAAGGAAGGCATCAAGGATTACCTCAAATATCCTTAAAGTTCATGGTGTTACACAAGAAGATCTTGACAGAGCTAGAGAAGCTAAGATAGCCAAAGAACTTGAGAAAACTCCTACAAAAGTGAAAATAGAAAAGACTGATGATATGCCTATAAGGAAAAAGAAGAAATCAAATGTAGATACATTTGCGCCATCAACCACCATTGATCTGGAATCCTCTCCACCTTCTGTACCAAGAAAGAATTCTAGAGGAAGGAAGCAAGCACCCACTAGTCATCCATCCTCAGGAACTACAAGGAGCAAGGTAAAGAACACACAAGCTCCTCATGAGGTAGGTTTCAGACCTAGTCTTAATGTCTTAAGGAATAAGATTGTCAATGAAGGGAGACTAGATACAATTACAAAGGTTTATGACAAGTATCAAGAGATAGATAAATCTGAGATACACTCTATGCTCATCTCTCACATGATCAAGTTTAAAAAGTCTATTCTAGAACTCAAAACAGTGATACTAGACAAGCTATGGAACATTCTAGAGATAATGTAAAGGAATGCAATCGAGGAAGATATGAGGATTAGTAAAGAAACATTGGATAATCTTCTTCCTATTTGTGCACATGATGAGAAGGAAATTATATTAGATTTGGTAAAGCCTCATCTCAGAACAAAGACAAGGACTCTTCATATTATGAACAAAGAGTATGAGTTAGTTGGGAAAGAGATTTAAAAAGCTTTTGCACAAGTGTTTATGGGTAGACATATGTATCCTTCAACGGAACCTACAACAAAGGTAACTCCAGTTCCTCCCAAATAGGTTACAGAACTAGTAATTCAGAATACACCTAAGACAGGTCCACAGGTGTCAGCGCCCTCAGTTTCAATACCTTTTGATACAACAAAAGATTCAGGGGATACTATAGTAATTGATAATATCAAGATATCCATGACAAATTCTAATAATGATATGGACAAAGTTGATAAAGAATTTGTAAGCACTGAAGAAACAAAGGAGGTATGCACTGATGACACATCTTTACAGCAAGATGAAGTCCCCATTAATGATTCAACATATTTGAGAAAAGAACAAGAAAATCAAACTAATGAGATACCAACTATGGAAATCCTAGTAAAAAGTGAATGCGTGGATACTAGTCAGAATACTATGTTCACACCATCCATTCAACTATCAAACTCATTATTGTCAAGTTTAACTCCTAACTCAGCAAGTCTAGATGCATGGTGAGAAGAAGACCTGATCAAGATCAATGTCCTAGCCATGGAAAAAGCCAAACAGAAATAGGTTATGAGAAACCCTCTTTTCTTGGAATCAATAAACATTCTGAATGACCTAGTGCCTGCAGACAAGAAAGTAGCAAAGATTCAATCAGTTGATGATGTAGACAGCATCCTAACAAGATTCATAACACATTTTACAAGTTTAGTAAACTCAACTAATAGAATTGCAGAAGATGAATACAAAAAGGAAAGATTGAATGAAGTGGTAAAGAATTTTTTCTTAGATTTAAAGTCATTGAAGATTGGTCAGACAATGTTGAAAGAGTTGGCATCAAAAGGCAGAAAGGTTATAGAAAATTGCATGAACAGATGAAAACTCACCTCTAAACATATCAAAAAGATAGAGGAGGCAGATATCTTGGTTGAAAACATAAGACAATTGGTTTAAACATCATCCCAATATATAAACATTTGCAACAATATCTATCAAGGTTAGATAGACAAGATAGAAAAAGCTAAAATGGAGATCACTAAGATAAGGCTCAGGCAGACTCAGTTGAGAAATGCACTTGTACCCTCCTTAGCAGTCCTGGATGAGAACATCAAATAGATTGATGCCACTATTGTCACATATGATCAAGGTCCCTGCATGGATCTGATAAAAATGGAGAAGCTCACATATACTCTATGCACCCATCTCCAAACAGTTGATGCAATGAAGGCATTTTGGCAGAAAGAGATCAAGTCTCTTCAGATTAGATATCCATATGTATACATGGAGTAAGTATTTAAAGACTTATAATTTTGACACCTTTTTCATTAATTCCAAAGGGGGAGTAATGTATATAATGAATAAAGTATATATAGGGAGTAGTGTATGTATATTTTAAAAAGATGAGAATATACAGTTTTTGGGTGTTAGTCAATTTTGAGTAACTTGGCCACATTTATTTGTTGCCATTAATGAAAAAGGGGGAGATTGTTGGAAATTTAATTGCCAGGGAGTATATGGCTTATTTTTTTGTCATTGTGGCAACAAAGTCATATGAAGTTTTGACAGTAAACTATGAAGTGAAAATTGACTAAGTGTAGAAGACAGAACCGAACAGTGACTTGCAGTCAATCAGAGCATCAGCGCATGTGCGTATGACCACATTAGGATATGTGCATTCATACTTAAGCTCTATGGTATGTTTTTATGCTTAACCTATACATGAATGGTATGGAATGGAAGTACGAACAAGTTACAAAAAGAACAAGTATACTAGCAGTTCATAATATAGGGTATGAAGCCAACTTCATGATTTTGATTAGCGTGTAATATTTTTTTATGTAAAGAATAAGTGCCTATTGTAATAAGCTTGTAATAATATATTAAACATTGTTGTAAATGAACTTAAACCAATTTGTTTGGGAGCATTGTGAATGTTGTTGTTGGGCCGACTAAGGTCTTGTTTATAGTCATGTCTATTCAGAAATAAACATATATATATGCAATGTAAAGATATATTGAAAGTGTCGAAGAAATAGTTAGAGAAGATATATAGAAGAATAGTATGAAGATATCAGTATGAGATAAAACCCTTAAAGAAGATAAGAGCATAAGTGCATAACTAGAACTGATTAGACATTTGTGTCACATACAATAGTTCACTCTTGGATATAGTGCATATCTATTCTTAGGAGGTTGTAGCCTTCTTTCTCATTGAGTAGTGAGCTCTTGGACAGTGATTCCTCACCCCTAACAAGGTCAGAATCAAGTCATTTTACTTGCATTGTAAAGACTACTCCTAACAGGTTAAAGGAACTTTAACAGGTTCATTATACTAGTACAATATTTGTGGGTACTAATTCCCACCAGGGTTTTCCTCTAATCAAGGTTTCCCCGTAATCACATTATGTGTTAGGTGATCTTTTGTTAAGCTTCAAGTGATAGCTAATTGATTTATGTTTAAAGTACTGAAATTGAATAATTAGATAAACACTGATTCACCCCCC
>MU226956.1:1164535-1184415 GCA_018584345.1 Thuja plicata | reverse complement strand
TTTTTCATGTTATTCAATCCAATATGCCCCTGCAATTTCTTCCATTCACACCCTTACCTACTGCACCAGCACCTCAAGTTGTTTCATGTCATGAAGTATCAACAACAAACCTCAATCTATGGGAGGTACCTCATTGCCCCAAGCATTTGATATAGTTGTTAGGGAAGAGAATAGTCTTATTCAAGATAGTAATATATCCCCAAGGCCACCCATGCCTATTTTTCATGTTATTCAATCCAATATGCCCCTGCAAGTTCTTCCATTCACTCCCTTACCTACTGCACCAGCACCTCAAGTTGTTTCATGTCATGAAGTATCAACAATAAACCTCCCAAGAGCTGCAAGAGATTAAAACCAATCAAAAAAAGATAGAAAGTATTTTTCAGACTCTTGGCAATGAGTTAAGAAGCATATAAAGGGGGTAGAGCATCTTTTTGGCAATAGAACAAAATTTTTAACGAACAGTATCAAGGGCGGGCACAACCATATCAACAAAATACAAAGCCATATCAAAGAGATTACCAAGGTCAGAGGCAAAATATGAATCAAAGGTCATTCTAGCCTTACAACCCAGAATTTGAGTGGTGTTATCCCTACAATCAAGCACATAATCAAGCTGCCTGTTCAAATGGGGTTATTAATCAAGCACTTATGGTACAAAATATGTCAATCACACAACCAGATGCATCTTCTAGTGTATTTGAGCCACAACAAGATGTGGAACCTAATGAAATTGCATTCCTTAATTGGAAAGGAGAATATTTTTGTGGTGTAAATGGTGATTCTTCAATCGCAGCCAATACCCGAGCTAAGGAAAGAGCTCTAGACATGGAGAAAACAATAGAGAAAGGAAAGACTTCTGCAATTGCAGAGCCATCATCTATACCAACTATAAGCATATTTAAAAGACCTCCTACAATCCCAACTAAGGAAAGTTAGTTCCACAAGGATGTAGACCCTGTTATAGCTAAAACACACTAGAAGGTACATACAGCAGTACCTTTTAATATTGTGGACAACGTGAAGAAGATGAATGTCACAATGACTATGTCAGATTCTTTGGCCATTCCAAGACAACTTGAGATTTTGAAGAAGGCATTGTCTAAAGAAGCAATCACACAATAGTTCAATGCTGATGTTGGTAGGACTGTGTTGGTCAATGATGATCAAGAGAAGAAAGTTCAAAATAGCAGCAATGAAAAGAATATTGTTCAATGTAAGAATGTGAAACCACCCCCTTTTTATGTGTCATTAATAATCAGAGATGATCAAGTACACAATTGTATGGTGGATAGTGGAGCCACAAGCTTAGTCATGCCCAAGAAGATAGCTGACTAGTTAGGACTAAAATATGAGGCTTTTGAAAAAGGAGTAGTGTATCTTGACAGTTCATTAGTTAATAAAGTAGGTTTGATCAAAGATGCAAGTTTGACCCTCCATGCTAGTCCTAACTTCTCTATTCTTCAAGATACTTATGTTATTGATCTTCCTCTCTATTTTGCCTTACGTTTATCAAGAGAATTCACAGCCAAGATAGGAGGATATATTTAATCTTATTGGTCTCATATGTTGTTTTTTACTATATATGGAACCAAAGTAACCATTAAGTATGAGTTGTTAGAAAAGGACCATATAGAGCCCTATGTACCCAATGCCATCAATACAAACTACCTTGCATTTGATGATAATGATGTTTCAACCATTAATGAAATAAATACTCAAACTAAGAATATTCTAGATATCCTACTAGATGAGTGGGTAGAAGAAAATGCTTTAGAAGTTGAGGCTAGTGTTGTTTTGGATGATGGTTTAGGGAGCCACATGTCTCAAGAAGCTGGTTTCACAATGCCAAATCTTTTTAGGGAAACTAGTGAAGTTTTAGAACATCAAAATGAGGTTTGGAAATGTTCTTTGATGGTGATAGAAGAAAACATGGTGGTGGTGGTGGTGCAATGTTGGTCTCTCCTAAAGGTGATAAATATTATGTAGCATTCAGATTTGGTTTTTCTTATACTAACAAAACTACTAAATACAAAAGTGTGATCAATGGGCTGGATTGGGCTAGGAAAAGAGTTATTAAGGTTCTGCAAGTTCATGGTGATAGTGAATTGGATGTTAATCAAGCAAGGAGAATAAATTTTGTTAAGAGTGATTCTTTGAGAGCCTATAAACATAGGGTATGGGATGCAATTGAATATTTTCATGCTTTTAATATAATTGCAATTCCTAGGAAGTTGAATCAACATGCTGATATGTTAGTTAACATTGGAGATCAATTTGATATTCCTAATAGTATTTCAAAAGGGTGTGATCAGTAGCATATTAAAGTTATTGTTAGGCCTTCAATTCCTTATAATAATGCCAATTGGGAAGTGTTTGAAAGTGATGAACAAATTCTACAATTTTTGCTTGAAGAGGATATTTTTCAGTATCTAATCAAGATAGGTTGAAGAAAAATTATGGTGATCAAGTGGTGCAGCTTAAGTCCAATAAGTTTCCTAAAGGTCTAGTGACCTCATAAACAATATTTAACACAGATGATCAAGCAATAAAGAACAAAACAAGCTTGTTGGTCCAACAAGAACATTATGTTGAATTGGAGATAGAGTCAGATAAGAGTTCTAAATTTGGAAAAGTAAGTACAGATTCAGAAAACAAGTCTTATATTTAGTTGTTTCAAGAATTCAGTGATATTTTTGCTTTGAAAGATGAGGATTTGAAAGGTTTTAATCTAGAACTTGCTCAGCATACCATAAAATTAGAAACCAATGCTAAACTAATAAGGTAAAAGCAGAGAAATGTTAACCCCAAACTAGAACCTCTCATGCATAAGGAAGTTATTAAGCTGATTGAAAGTGGCATTATATATACCATTAATCATAGTAGTTGGGTATCTAACCTTGTTCTTGTAAGGAAGATGAATGGGGAATTATGGTTGTGTTTTGATTTTGGAGACAACAATACAAGGAAATCTATGTTTTATGGTTACTGCAAGAATTGTAACAAGTTTGGACACAAAGATGAAAAGTGAAGAATAAATAAAAGGAATGACAACTGGAAGCCTAACCTAGAGAATAATAAAACAAAATGAGCATGTATTTCTATACCGTGGGACTATAATACAAGAATTTCATGTTTATCTAGTGGAAGGTATGGACACATTTCTGCAAACTACATGTTGATGCACAAAAGGAACAACGGAAGAGCTTGGATAAATCCTGACATGGTATGTTTTCATTGTCATAAGGTAGGACACCTTGCGAGGAATTTTAGAGACCGAGGTGATGCACCGAGTGGAGATGAATTTGAATTAAAACCTCCTACTACTATTGAGGAAATCCAAGAACAAATGAACAAGACATGGAGGAAAAATACTCAATATGAAGGAACATCATTCGGAAGCACAAACTACACCATCTCTACTAAGTTGGTTGCACCGAGCTCCACATAATTGGTGAGAGGTATGTAGGGACTGAAAACCTATTGAAAATCTTATTTTAGTTCCAAAGTATTAGATTTGAGATACATATTAGCATACAAAGATTCATCTAGATAAGTTGTGAGTTTGAAGTGTTGTGTGTAGTTATATTGTTTTATTTGGTTAAGTAAAGTTACTACATAGTATGTGAATAAGACAAAACAGACTTGGCAAAGCATTTATTACAAAACCTAATAGCTGTTGGAAACCCTACTTGAGGGAAATCTATAAATAGGGTGGTTTGTATTTCATTTGAACTTACCATTTATGAGAGCATTTGTGCATGTTATAGGCGATCATTTCTGACATCCACTAAGTGATACGAGAAGCTATTTCTGAATCATTTTAGAGAATTTTGAGAGCATTTCTGGCTACTTTATATTACCGAGATACATTTGTGAATTAATATCTAGTTGTGATGCAGGAGCATCTTGGGTTCTTGGAAATCCTGTATCAACCAAAAATATTTTGTTTTGGTTTGGTAGCTTGTTGGAGACTGTTCAGTAAAGTGCTCGAGAACTAATTTTGTTCGATCAATTGAAGACTTATTTTTTCTCCACTTGAGCTCAGTTACTTATTTTGGTCTTTCTTTACCAATAGTTCTCATTGGGGTTTCACTGTATTGTCTCTGTGCTTAGTTGACTTTTTATCGAGTTGTTTTGGTGCTCGGTTGGCTTCTTACCGATTTGTGTATTTTGATGTTGGATCTTCTACCCAACTTCTGCATTTAATTTCTATAGTGTAATTAATGTTGGATCTATCATTAGGATGTGTGGACCTAGATCTAGGTCTTTTTTGTTTCCAATGTGGGATCTTTAGGGTCTGAGTGTCAACCTCTTTGGTGAACTCTTGTATATATTTGGTTTTTTTCTTAGAATAGGAAGTTTTTTGGATAGAAGATTAGGGGTTAGTAGATTCGGATGACAGGTATGTGACCTTTCATGTATCAAGATTAATCTATAAATATCTGAAGGTATATGGCCAAAACTAATAAGGCCTTACAACACGAAATGTATAATGTTTGATGAAATAATATAAATGTTATGTTGCTTCTTCTCTCCCTTTATATATTTTTGCTTCTGATTTGTTCTAGAAGCTGGTTTGGTTAGCTAGGAGTACCTTGGGCCCTAGTCTTCCTACCCTCCTTGCGTCAGGTGGTATCAGAGAAAAGGTGAGATCTACATTCCTTCTTGTAATCCCTAACCCAAGTTGGTTGATATTATTGTGGGGTAGCAGATTGAGATCTGACCTACAATTGCAGAGGGTTTTAAGATGGTTCATGGGAGAGGAAATGTATATCTAGGTCTAGCTGATATGCTAAGAAAGATGGTTGCAAGACTAGAAGCTGTTGAGACAGCTTAGCACAGAGGAAGACATCTTGAAGATGTTAGTGATAATGAATTTGAAGAATTGCAAGGAGAAGTCGCACCTGCACCTATGATGGATCAGGAAGAAGAAAGATTCTTGTGAGCTTTGACAAGCTTTAAGTCCACAACTCAGTTTAATCCTCTTGAGTATAGTGGAAAGTTAGATTCTGATGAGTTGATAGACTGGATAACCGAGATGGAAAAATACTTTGAGTATGAGAATGTATCAGAGGAGAAGAAAGTAAACATTTTAAGTACAAATTTGAAAGGTCATGCATCCTTGTGGTGGGAATGTATCTATAATTGGATCAGAAGAAGAAGGGTAAATTCAAGATCAAGGTATGGGGTAAGATGATAAACAAATGTAAAGGAAATTTTCTCCCTTGTGATTACCAGATTAACCTAGTAAGGAGAATGCAAAGTTTGAAGTGGAAAGATAGCTTGGTAAAATATTAAACCAAGGAATTCTATAGGTTAGACATCACATCTGGACATGTTGAAGATGAAGTGGAAATAATAGCAAGATATATGAATGGATTAAGAAGTTCTATACAAGATGAGATCATCTTGCTAAACATGGAGAGCATTGAAGAGGCATATGAGTTTTCCCTAAAAGATGAGGAGAAATTGAACAAAAGATATAAACAAAGGCAAAGAGGAAGAGGTGGAAGATTCCCTATAGGAAGAGGTAGATCTCATGGTGAAAATTTTAGTAATAACTGAGAGGGGGGGTGAATCAGTGGCCTCAAAAATTAATCCTTAAATCAACCCTTCAAACTCAGTACCAAAAAATTATACCTCTAGTTATCTTCATTCCTATAAGATGAATGCCTTGAAATACTTATATCAAATTACTACTTTTCAGAATGCTTTGTAAAACCTTCTTCTATATGTTTACCGATAAGTAGTCTTCTTATTTACCGAAACACAGTAAATAACTAGTGTATACCGATCAATCCAGATTTACTTAAGTGAAATGCAAAAAAATAAAGTAATGACTCATAGACACATTAACACATGGATTTTTAACATGGAAACCCTATTAAGGGAAAAACCACTAGGACCATTACCCCAAATTTTCACTCTTCTGAAGTGAGCTCAGTTAAGATCCAACCTTGTTAAAGGTTAAAAACACATTGTTAGGTGTGACCTTGTTAGAGGATTTAAATAGATAGTTTGTCACTTAGTATCTAGCATCTAATGCTACCATCCTTGATCAAATACTCACTTGGCCTGTTAATAGGTATCGGGCATATCCAATGCTACTTTGTATGATCAAACCTTTTGATATTCCTTGGGATTTATCTTAATTAGAAATGACTTTTAAGTCCTGCTCGATTAAGAGACTTGATGCTTCAATGGCTAAACTGAAATAGTAAATTGATTTGTTCACATATACAACTTGAATTGCATATTTTAAAATCTATTGTGAGTGCATCACCTTTCTGATCAATGTATTCAATTCAATACCTTTCCTCTATACTATTATGCTCTATGATGTTGTATCATTGTTCATCAATTCCCACAAAATTTATCTCTTTCCTCAGCTTGATTGATCAGGTTTGAATGAATACTTTCTTCTCCTTCAGAATCTCTTTAGAGTCTATTCTCTTGTCACTCCCCTTTTTAATAATGAATAAGCTTGTCTTTTATATAGACATGATTTCACCATTTCTTGGCTTTCTTGATCTTAGCGTGATCTATAATTCTTACCTATTAGATTTAAAGCAAAACTCCAATTTTATCTCATAGAGATCTTCTTGCCAACTAGACAAAGTAGCTTTAAATCCTTTACTTATCTTCAGCTTTATCTTGTCAATTAAAACAATGATAAGTATCATTTAAGTCTATTTTTAACTCTTGACAGCTAAGCATTTTGTCATTTCTGAACTCTCTATTCAGTTGGTCAATACTTCAGTTAGTTTTTGGTGACAACTAACTATTCTGTCAGTGTGACTTTAGTTGTCTTTGGGATCCCCATCCATCGGGAAACACTATAATTTTGTCCTTTTAAGTCTTTAGCAATATGTACATGACCATACAAATTATATCAAGTTGACATCAATAACAATACAATACATTAACTAATTTAATGTCTTGCATAAACTTTCTATGACTTGGTGATCATCAGCTTAACATATTCAAACATTCAATCAGTTATAGTTCATTAATCTCTCCCTTTGGTATTGATGGAAACACACTAGATTATCACACTATATTATTACTAATACAATAGGAAATATAACAGTTGAAGTTCATCAAACTACCAATCTTATGTACTATAACCGATACAAATATCTGGTCCTCGGTAAGCTTTATGAGAGCTTAGATTTGATTCTTGCAGCTTTCTCTATCTACAATCCTTTCACTAGATAGATGTAGAATCTTTCTTCCTCTAATGTGATGTGTTCTTTTCCTGTGTTAAACTCTCTCCCTTTTATTGATCTCTTTTCTTTTGATGTCTCTTGTTAGCAATTCTCTCTCTTTGTATGTACTCTCCCTTTATGGTTACATATCTCCCTTTGGATAATGTGATGGATATAATCTCTCCTTGATGGATTTAATATCTCCCTTTGACAATAATGCCAAACAAATATTTTGACAATAATGCCAAACAATCCTTTCTATCCATAATATACTCCTTGAATTTCCCAATCCATCAGCAATTCAATAACTCTGGTGTATGGAGTAGATAAATACATTGTTGTGTATAGATATATCTTTGAATTTCATCTCTTTTCTTGCATCAACATGAATGATATTCTTATAATATGTAGGCTGATGCAGCCTTCTAGTCATTTTATTGACCAGTAGACAAGGGTCTGACCCCTAGTCTCTTTCTCAAGTACTCAAATACATCCTTGGGTAGTGGCTTGGTGAAGATATCGGCTAATTGTTCCTTTGATTGAACATACTCAAGTATCACCTCCTTTGATTGAACTTGTTCTCTCAAATAATAATACTTGATGGCAATATGCTTTGCTTAGCATGCATGACTAGATTCTTGGAAATTTTTATTGCACTGGTATTATCACAATAGATAATTACTGGTTCAAGAATTTTCATATGCATACCTTCTAGTAACTGTTTGATCCATGCAATATTTGAGCAGTTTGTAGTAGCAACAACATATTCGTCTTCCACAATAGACTGGGAGATGCATCCTTGCTTCTTGCCGATCCATGTGACAAGTTTGTCACCCATAAAGAATGCTCCTCCAGTTGTGCTCTTTCGGTCATCAATATTTCCAGCACAATCAGCATCAGTAAAGACCTTAATTTCAAATTTTCCTTCGCTTCTATACCATAAGCCATATTCCTCAGTATTCTTTAGATATCTTAGGATTCTTTTCATAGCAGTCATATGTGATTCCCTAGGATTAGCAAAAAATCTTGCAACTATTCCTACTGCATGTGTAATATATGGTCTAGTATGTACAACATACATGAGTTTTCCAATCATTGATCTATACAAAGTCTGATTTACCTTAGGTGACTTGTCATCCTTTGTCAGCTTACATCTAGTTTCCATTGGTGTTCCAACTAGTTTGGAATCTTCCATCTTGAATATTTTCAACACTTCCTTGATGTATTTGGATTTTGTAATGAAAATACCTTTATCTTGTTGCATGATCTGTTGACCAAGAAATAACTTGATCTCTCAAAACATAGACATCTCAAACTCTTTGCTCATTTCATTTTCAAATAATTTGCATAGCATATCATTGCCTCCAAATATGATGTCATCAAAAAATATTTCAGCAATCAAAATGTCAGCATTAGTATCTTCCTTCAACTAAAGACAACTATTTTCACTAGTCCTTACAAATCCAATACTTATGAGATAGGAATGAAGTCTTTCAAACTAGGCTCGGGGTGCTTGTTTCAATCCATACAAGGCTTTATGTTGTCTACATACCATGTTCATCTTGTTTGGATCAACAAACCCTTGTGGTTGCTCAATGTATACCTCTTCCTCAAGTATTCCATTTAGGAATGCAGACTTGACATCCATTTGGTATACCTTGAATCCTTTACATGCAACATAAGCAAGTAATATTCTCACTCCTTCTAGCCTAGCAATAGGTGCAAAGGTTTCTCCATATTCAATCCCTTCTTCTTGTGCATACCCCTTAAATACTAGTCTTGCTTTGTTTCTAGTGACTTATCCATTCTCATTCAGTTTATTCCTAAATATTCATTTTGTACTGGTGGAATTCTTGTCATCGAGTCTTGGTACAAGTATCCATGTCTTATTTTTGTCAATCTACTCAATTTCTTCATTCATAGAACTAATCCATTCTTCATTATCAAGTGCAGCATTGACAAATTTTGGCTCAAAATCACAAATTAGGCATCTTGTGATTTGAGACTTACTTCTGTTTCTCATACCAGTCTTCTTGTCTCCAATGATATGGTTGTGTGGATGGTTCCTTCTGACATATCTGGAAAGTACAGGTTCAATTCTTTGTCTTCCATCTTGATCATCATTGTGTCCTTCATTCTGATCTCCATCGCTTGGTACATCATCTTGAGCAATATCCTAATTTTTTATAATTGCAGCCTAATGCTTGGGTTCAATAATCTATTTCTTCAGAGCTATACATTGTTGCTCGGGTAGAGTGTCAGGTTCTTCACTGTAAAAAAACCTATTGTAGTCCTCTGGTTATTTTTGTTCTTACCTTTTCATTCTTCTCTGCAAATTCATCTATCTTTACATTTGCACTTTCAACAATTTTGTTAGAGGCTTTATTGAGACATTATAAGCTTTTCTCTTGGTGGAATACCCTAGAAATATTCCTTCATCAATTTTTGAGTCAAGATTTCCATTTCTATCATCTTTTAAGATATAACATTGACTACCAAAAATTTTGAAGCAACTTACATTGGGTGTGTAACCATACCATAGCTCATAGGGTGTCTTCTTGGTGTCTTTCTTCAATTGTACTATGTTCAATGTGTAACAGCAGTACTGACAGCTTCCCTCTAGAAGATTTGGGTGATGCCTTTCTCTATCATCGGTGTCCTTGCACAATCAACAATGGACCTTTTCCTTCTTTCAGAAATTCTATTTTACTGTGGTATTCTCAGTGTAGAGACCTATCTTTTGATTCCATGCTCATTACAAAAGTTAGTGAATTATCTAAAACAAATTCCCCTCCTCTATGTGACCTTAAGCATTTCAATTCTTTACCACTTTGTTTTTCTACCATTTCTTTGTACCATTTAAACATCTTTAATGCTTTAGATTTATCTTTTAAAAACATTAGTGTCATCATTCTAGAGTAATCATCAACAAAGAGAATAAAATATCTATCACCATAGTAACTCTTTGTCCTCATGGGTCCACATAGATCAGTATGGAGTAATTCTAGAATGACATTAGATGTATGGGTTTTGCTTTTGAAATTAGACTTTGTCATCTTACCTTTTTGACAATTTTTGGACATGATATTATCGGGCTTAGTCATCATTGATAAGCCTCTTACATTTCTCTTTTTGCTTATCTTTATCATGTTTTCAAAGTTTACATGACACAATCTTTTGTGCCACAACCATATGTATTCATTTCTATCCATTAAGTAAGTGGTGTCAGTATCATTCAGATAGAATAAGTTACCTTCTGTCTGCTCACCGGTACCAATCAGAATTGCTAATTTATTGAAGATCTATTCCTTCTTATTTTCAAATGCTACTCTATGACCAGAATTATTCAACTGAGAAACACTCAATATATTATAATTCAATCCTTTCACCCAATACGAATTTTCACATTTTATTAGATTATTCAAGATTATAGTTCCTTTACCTTCAACTGGACAAGGTGTTTCATTACCCATTCTTACTGAACCACCATTATAGTATTCAAAAGTCTCAAAATTTTGTTTGTCACTGATCATATGGTGAGTGCAGCCACTATCTATGATCTAGACATCATTTTTACTAACTTTAGATATGAGTGTAGTTTCTACATACCTTTCTTCATCATCATCTGAATCATTGTTTACTGCCACAAACACCATCTCGATGTCTTCATCAGATTTGGTGTCAGTGTCTTTATCTTTTCATTTAGCTAGGTAACTGGCCTTCTTTCCTTTTTCCTTGTAGTCTCGGGTATCTCTTCTTTCTAATTTTTGGTTGCTTCTATAATCACCTTTGTCAAACTTCTTTTCAAATGACCTATCATTACTTCTATCATCTTTTCTTCTATTACGACATCTTGCAGCAAAGTGTCCAATTTCTTTATAGTTAAAAAATACAAGTGGTACTTACCTTTGTATTTACCTTTGCCTCTGTACATTCTTCTAGCCATAAATGCTTCAATTTCATCAATATCTTCTTCTTCATTTTCACTATCACTATATTTTCTGATAGTGTGTTTATGACTTGATTTACTTATTCTCAAAGAAGACTTGAATGTGGACTCTATGTTTGGTAAGATACTATTATCAAAGTTATTCATTTCAAATGAAATCAATCTTCCAATCAAACTATCTAGAGTAACATTGTTATTTTCTACTCCTCTCATTTCTTGTATGACAGATACTCTAATAGCATGAGTAGACAGCAAGGTTCTTATAATTTTACTTACCACTGTATCTTCATCTAGTACACCTCCAAATCCTTGGATAGCATTTACTACCTCTTTGATTCTTATGTTGTACTGTGTGATGTTTTCACCTTCTTTCATTCTGAGATCATCAAACTTTCATCTAAGGCTTTATTCCTTGGCTCTTAGAACATTTTTATCACCACCATGTACAAGATTCAGTTTGTCCCACATCTTCTTTGCAGTTGTGCATGCTTTGACATCTTCAAATTCAGCATCAGAGAGTGAGGAAGCAAGCTTTATCATCATGCAGTTGTTCTCATGCTTCTCTCTCATTTGTTCAACTATGGGTGCTCCTGTGGATTGAGTAACATCATTTCCAATACCTGATAAGTGGAGTCTTATTCTTCTTTTCCATGAAGCAAATTTATCTTTGTTTAACTTGGGAAAATCTCATTTGTTCATCTTGTGATCTTTAGCTTGAGCTATTAAACTCATTTTCTAAGCACACAAGCTTTGATACCAATTGTTAGTAAGAACTAAGAGGGGTGGTGAATCAATGGCCTCAAAAATTAATCCTTAAATCAACCCTTCAAACTTAGTACCACAAAATTATACCTCTAATTAAGTTCAGTCTTATAAGATGAATGCCTTGAAATAATTATATCAAATTACTACTTGTCGGAATGCTTTGTAAAACCTTCTTCTGTATGTTTATCGATAAGTAGTCTTCTTATTTACCGAAACAGAGTAAATAACAAGTGTATACTGATCAATCCAGATTTACTTAAGTGAAATGTAAAATAATAAAGTAATGACTCATAGACACATTAACAGGTGGATTTTTAACATGGAAACCCTGTTAATGGAAAAACCACTGGGACCGGTACCCCAAATTTTCACTCTTCCAAAGTGAGATCAGTTAAGAGCCAACCCTATTAAAGGTTACAAACACAATGTTAGGTGTGACCTTGTTAGAGGATTTAAATAGATAGTTTGTCACTTAGTATTTGGCATCTAATACTACCATCCTTGCTCAAACACTCACTTGGCCTGTCAATAGGTATCAGGCATATCCAATGCTACTTTCTATGATTAAACTTTTTGATACTCCTTGGGATGTATCTCAATTAGAAAAGACTTTTAAATACTGCTTGGTTAAGAGACTTGATGCTTCAATGGTTAAACTGAAATAGTAAATTGAACTATTTACATATACAACATGAATTATAGATTTTCAGATCTATTATAAGTGCATTACCTTTATGATCAATGTTATCAATTCAATACCTATGCTCCACACTGTTCTGCTCTATGATGTTGCATCACTGTTTGTTGGTGTCTGCAAAATTTATCTCTTTCCTCAGCTTGATTGAGATCAGGTATGAATGAAGACTTTCTTCTCCTTCAGAATCTCTTCGCCATCTATTCTCTTGTCACTCCCCTTTTTCATAATGAATAAGCTTGTCTCTTATATAGACATGATTTCACCATTTCTTTGCTTTCTTGATCTTGGCATGATCCCCAATTCTCACCAATTAGATTTAAATCAAAACTCTATTTTTATCTCGTAGAGATCTTCTTGCCAACTAGACAAAGCAACTTTAAATCCTTTACTTATCCTTGGCTTTATCTTGTCAATTAAAAAAATGATAAGTATCGTTTAAGTCTATTTTTAGCTCTTCATAGCTAAGCATTTTGTCATTGTTGAACTCTTTGTTCTATCAGCCAATACTTCATTTAATTGTTGGTGACAACTGATTGTTCCATCAGTGTGACTTTAGTTGTTTTCGGGATCTCCGTCCATCGGGCAACACTATAATTATTTCCTTTGAATTCTTTAGCAATATGTACATGACCATAAAGATTATATCAAGTTGACATCAATGACAATACAATTCATTAACTGATTAAATGTATTGCATTAACTTTCTATGACTTGGTGATCATCAACTTAACATCTTCAAACATTCAATTAGTTATAGTTCATCACAAAATAGTAGATCTAAACCAGACAAGACAAATCTAGACACATATAAAGAAAAAGGAAAGACCAAATGGAAAGGTGGAAGTTCATTTTGAGGAAGAGGAAACTACTCCCAAGGTGGTTATAGTAGAAGAGGGTTCCAAGAAACTTGTTACAATTGTGGTGAAGGACATAGATCTTTCGAGTGCACACATGCAAGCAAGAATGGCAGTATTAGAAGAAATGATTTGGTACAAGAGGAGTCATCAAATGAACCTAAGAAGGAAGGAAATATAATGGTTAGAAGGATACTTTGGAGTGAGAAACATAAGAAAGATCCTATAAGGAAAAAAAATTCAAGACCAGATGTAGAGTTGTAGACAAAGTTTGGAAGGTAATTATTAATAGTGGAAGCTCTAAGAATCTGGCATCTGAGGAAATGGTCACAAAGTTGCAATTGGAAAGAATGGAGCATTTAAATCCCTATCAGATTTCATGGATCAAGGATGAGCATACATCAATGGTGAGTGAGAAATATTTTTTGAATCTAAAAATTGGAAAATATTATGATAAGGTGTTGTCTCATATTATGCCAATGGATTGTTGTCATATTTTGTAGGGTAGACCTTAGAAATATGATATACATGTTATACATGATAAAAGAATGAATAGATATACTATTTGGGTTGATGGTAATAAACAAATCTTGCTTCCTTTGGTTGAAGAGTATGTTGGTGAGATATGTACATCAGTGAAAGTTTGTTTGATGGAAGGTAGAAAGTTTGTTAAGGATTTGAAAAGAAATGATTTATGTTATGCTTTGATTCCTAAAAAATCGAGTAAGCATGAAGACCATTTCATTTAAGAAGATATGTTGTTCAAAGTTATTTAGTTGCGCATACTAAGAGGATCAATGAGAACTAATTTGATAAAGGAAAAACATAGTAGTGGTTTGGCTGGACATTTTGTTATTGGTAAGACAATGAATTTACTCAAGGAAAGGTATTTTTGGCCTCATTTTTATAAGGATGTTCATAAATTTGTGAGAAGTTGTGGATTTTGTCAAATTTCAAAAGGATTAAATCATAATACTGTTAGAATAACTGAGAGGGGGGGTGAATCAGTGGCCTCAAAAATTAATCCTTAAATCAACCCAAATACTTATTACCATATTTATAAGTCTCTAGTTATCTTCAACCCTACAAGATTATTACCTTGAAATATTAATAACAAATAACTACTGCTTAGATTACTCTTTCAAACCTTATTCTTACTTTTACCAATTAGCAGTCTTTCTATTTACCAAAATATAGTAAATAACTAGTGTATACCGATCAATCTAGATTTACTTATGTTAAATGCAAAATAATGAAGTAATGACTCATAAACACATTAACACATAGACTTTTAACATGGAAAACCTATTAAGGGAAAAACCACTGGGACCAAGAACCCAAATTTTCACTCTTCTGAAGTGAGCTTGGTGAAGAGCCAACCTTGTTAAAGGTTACAAACACAATGTTAGGTGTGACCTTGTTAGAGGATTTTAATGAATAGTTTGTCACTTAGTATCTGGCATCTAATGCTACCTTCCTTGATCAAACACTCACTTTGTCTATCAATAGGTATTAGGCATATCCAATGCTACTTTGTATGATAAAAATTTTTGATACTCCTTGGGATGTATCTCAATTTCAAAAGACTTTTAAGTCCTACTCAGTTAAAATAATTGATGCTTTAATGTTTAAATTGAAACAATAATTGATCTGTTCACATATACAACTAGAATTGCAAATTTTGAGGTCTATTATAAGTACATTACCTTTCTGATCAATGTTATCAATTCAATACCTTTTCTCCACACTATTCTTTTCTATGATGTTGTATCACTATTCGTCGGTGTCTGCAAAATTTAGCTCTTTCCTCAGCTTGATTGATCAAGTCTAAATGAAGACTTTCTTCTCCTTCAGAATATCTTCAGCACCTATTCTCTTGTCACTCCCCTAATTCATATTGAATTAGCTTGTCTCTTATATAGACATGATTTCACCTTTTCTTGGCTTTCTTGATATTGGTGTGATCCACAATTCTTGCCAATTAGATTTATAGAAAAACTCTTATTTTATCTTGTAGAGATCTTCTTTCCAACTAGACAAAACAACTTTAAATCCTTTACTTATCTATGGCTTTACTTTGTTTATTAAAACAATGATAAGTACCAGTTAAGTCTATATTTAGCTCTTGACAGCTAAGCCTTTTGTCATTTCTCAACTCTTTGTTCTATCGGTCAATACTTTAGTTAATCATTGGTGACAACTGACTGTTCCATCAGTGAGACTTAAGTTGTCTTCAGGATCTCTATCTTTTTGTTTATCGGTTGGGCAACACTGTAAAACTGTCCGTCAGGTTACACTATAATTATGTCCATCGGATTACACTGTGACTTTGCTCATCGTTAAAGTTGTGCTTTTTCTCATCGGGTAACACTGTGACTTTTTTGATTGGTAATGTTGTGATTTTTCTCTTCGGGTAACACTGTGACTTTGCTTTTGTTAGTTTACTCTGTCTGTCAGTGTGCACTTCATCAGTGTATACACTCACTTTGTGAATACTTAACTTTTATGCATTACTAATAGCATAGCCTTTGGTTCATTGGTTCTTTGAAGTCTTTTAGTAGTATGTACATGATCATATAGATTATATCAAGTTGACATCAATGAAAATATAATACATTTACTAATTTAATGTCTTGCATTAACTTTCTGTGTCTTGGTGATCAACTTAACTTCTTCAAACATTCAATCAGTTATAGTTCATCAATATCTCCCTTTAGCATTGATGGAAACATATTACATTATCACACTATATTATCACTAATACAATATGAAATATAACAGTTGAAGATCATCAAACTACCAATATTATGTACTAAAACTGATATAAATATATGGTCCTCGGTAAGCTCACATAGCTTAGATTTGATTCTTGCAACTCTCTTTATGTCTTCAATCCCTTCACTGGATAGATGTATAATATTCCTTCTTTTGATGTGATGTGTTCTCTTCTTGTGTCAAACTCTCTCCCTTTGACTGTTCTTTTCTTTTGATGTCTCTATTCTCTCTTGTCAGTAATCTCTCCCTTTGTATGTACTCTCCCTTTCTAGTTACATCTCTCCCTTTGGATAATTTGATAATGGATATAATATCTCCCTTTGAAAATAATGTCAAACAAATATTTGACAGTGATGCCAAACAATCCTTTCTATCCATTAAATATACACCTTGAATTTTCCAATTCATCAGCAATATAACAACTATGGTGCTTGGAGTAGATAAATACCTTGTTGTGTATAGATGTATCTTTTAAGTCCATCTCCTTTCTTGCATCAACATGAATGATATTCTAAGAATATGTAGGCTGATGCAGCCTTCTAGTCATCTTACTGACCAGTAGACAAGGGTTTGACCCCTACTCTCTTTCTCAAGTACTCAAATGTATCCTTGGGCAGTGGCTTGGTGAAGATATCCACTAATTGTTCTTTTGATTGCACATACTCAAGTATTACCTCCTTTTCTTGAACTTTTTCTCTCAAATAATGATACTTAATAGCAATATGCTTTGTCTTAAAATGCATGACTGAATTTTTGGAAATGTTAATTGCACTGGTATTGTCACAATAGATAAAAGCTAGTTCAAGAATTTTCATATGAATACCTTCCAGTAACTTTTTGATCCATGCAATATTTGAGAAGTTTCTAACAGAAACAACATACTCTGCTTCTGTAGTGGACTAGGAGATGCATCCTTGCTTCTTGTTGATCTATGTGACAAGTCTGTCACCCATAAAGAATGCTCCTCCAGTTGTGCTATTTTGGTCATCAATGTTTCCAGCCCAATCAATGTCGGTAAAGACCTTAAGTTCAAATTTTTCTTCTCTTCTATACCATACACCATATTCCTCGGTATTCTTCAGATATCTTAGCATTATTTCCATACCAGTCATTTGTGATTCCCTGGGATTAGCAAAAAATCTTGCAACTATTCCTACTGCATGTGCAATATCTAGTCTAGTATGTACAACATATATGAGTTTGCCAATCATTGATCTGTACAAATTCTGATTTACCTCAATTGACTTGTCCTCCTTTGTCACCTAACATCCAGTTGCCATTGGTGTTCCAACTGGCTTGGAATCTTCCATCTTGAATATTTTCAGCACTTCCTTGGTGTATTTGGATTGTATAATGAAAATGCCTTCAAATTATTGTATGATCTGTAGACTAAGAAAGAACTTGATATCTCCAAACATAGAAATCTCAAACTCTTTTCTCATTTCATTTTCAAATGATTTTCATAGCATATCATTGCCTCCAAATATGATGTCATCAACAAATATTTCAGCAATCAAAATGTTACCATCAGTATCTTCCTTCAAATAAAGATTACAGTTCTCACTAGTTCTTACAAATCCAATACTTATGAGATAGGAATGAAGTCTTTCATACTAGGCCCTAGGTGCTTATTTCAATCCATACAAGGATTTTTGTAGTCTACATACCAATTTTCTCTTGTCTGGATCAACAAACCCTTCTAGTTTCTCAATGTATACCTCTTCCTCAAGTATTCCATTTAGGAATGAAGAATTGACATCCATTTGGTATACCTTGAATATTTTAAATGTAGCATAAGAAAGTAATATTCTTACTCCTTCTATCCTAGAAATGGGTGCAAAGGTTTCTCCATAGTCAATCCCTTCTTTTGCATACCCCTTGCATAGTAGTCTTTCTTTGTTCTTGGTGACTTCTCCATTCTCATTCAGTTTATTTCTGAGTATCCATTTGGTACCGATGACATTCTTGTTATCTGGTTTCAGTACAAGTGTCCATATTGTATTTTTCTCAATCTTCTCAATTTCTTCATTCATAGCACTAATACATTCTTCATCATCAAGTGAAACATTGACAGATTTTGGCTCAAAATCACAAATTAGACATCTTGTGTTTAGAGACTTACTTTTGGTTCTCATACCAGCCTTCTTGTCTCCAATGATCTGGTTCTATGGATTGTTCCTTCTGACATACCATGCAAGTACATGTTCAATTCTTTGTCTATCATCCTGATCATTATTTTTTCCTTCATTATGATCTCTATCACTTGGTTCATCATCTTGAGCAATATCTTGATTTTTGGTATTTGCTGCCTGATGCTTGAGTTCAATATTCTGTTTCTCGAGAGCTATACATTATTGTTTGGGTAGAGTGTCAGGTTCTTCATTGTAAAAAAACTTTTTGTATTCCTCTGGTTCTTTTTTGCTTTCCTTTTCATTCTTCTCAGCAAATTCATCTACCTTTACATTTTCACTTTCAACAATTTTGTTAGAGTCTTTATTGACACATTTACAAGCCTTTCTCTTGGTGGAATACCCTAGAAAGATTCCTTCTTTCATGCCCCAAAATTTGGGAACTGAAAAACCTCAATAAATTAAACAAAAATTATATTTAAACATGTTATAATTATTGTAGGTGAAGTAGACATACTTTCTTTCTAAACCCTCGCAAAGTTCACAAATTTAAATTTTATAGAAAGTTGGTCAAATGTATTTTAACAATAACATTTATTAATGTTATAGCTTTAGATTTTCTTATTACTTTACTAGATCATCAAGAAGACTATTTCTGAAATAGCCAATAATGAAATTAATGATACAAGCATAAAGAACAAATTTTCTTTTATTTGGAATGTTAAGCAAGAATACAATTTCTATCAACAATACCTTAATAAAACACCTACGAAACTATTTGGAGAAAGATGTTAATACAATAATATTAAGCAAACATTTCCTTCTCATTGATACAATTATTAAATACATCTTTGGAATACATAAGTGAATTCATTACAAGGGGATTACAGACTCCCAAATCCCTTTATACATTTCAAGGAAAAACTTAAAACCAGAAAGTGACTTGAAAAAAAAGGATTACGACCAAGATTCCAAGACACCAGCTACACTTCTAGGAGCTTTCCCAGAACTTGCATAAGATAAGGATATGACCATGGAGGCTCACCTCCCAACCTAGGCCTTTACAAGACCACCCCCGAGCTAGGGGATCCAGAAGGGAACCAGGATACATACACACATAACAACCAGGAAACTGAAAACAAGAACATAAGAAAATACCCATTACCCAAGGATATACATAGGTCTCCAAAAGACCTGAAACAAAGAGGTGAAAGAGCACTACCACAAGAGGATAAATCCAATAATACAAAATATGTACACTAGGAATAGGCCACACATGGGCTCAACATTCCTAAGTATCACATATATAATCTTGTTCCATGGCCACACATGGACTCATGACCAAATTTCTACCCTTCACCTCCATGCCCTACAATGACAACTGGAGTAAATTCACCTTTCTTTCATAAAACAAGTTATGGCTTCAAGCCTTCCAATTTCTCTTATGAACCCCAAATTTCTTGGGAATTCTTGGCATCATGGGCACCCATATACCCATGT
>MU226956.1:1143598-1154894 GCA_018584345.1 Thuja plicata | reverse complement strand
A
This sequence comes from Thuja plicata, assembly GCA_018584345.1. Taxonomy (NCBI): domain Eukaryota; kingdom Viridiplantae; phylum Streptophyta; class Pinopsida; order Cupressales; family Cupressaceae; genus Thuja; species Thuja plicata. The sequence goes on along the minus strand of MU226956.1, from coordinate 1,154,893 downwards.
TCATACACCACACTTTTACGAATAAAAATACAATACAACGAGGTCCATGTCTCTTTATATAGACAGGGCCTTAGCATCACGATTTTCACATAGGTCCATTCCTGAATCCCCGATTAGTACCATGGTGAACTTTTCTACACACTCATTGCACCCATCAGTAGGTCCAATAAATCAACACATAAAATAATAGAATACATAATGTAAGTTGAACATACATTCACTCATACTTGCATCAAAGATTCATTGAGCTTAACAATATTTGCATCTATTCCATATGCATAAACACACTCTTAATAAATCTGAATCTTGATTACATCTATATCCACATACTAATCCAATATACAAAACCATCAAAACTAAATCTACATCACTCACACAAAGTATCTAATAAGCTCCTCAATTACTTAATCAGGTGTTCTAGACAAGCAAAGGATTCCACAGATCTATAAAGTTATACACATGTCCCAAAAGTTTGACTATAGAAAAATCAGTATTGACTAGAGAGAATGTAATTGAGAAATAGTGCTAAGCTTATGTCAGACTGGGGTAGGCCTCACACCTTCATTTCTTTTGGAGTCAAGCTTTCCATTTCTATCATATTTTAAGATATAACATTGACTACCAAAGATTTTAAAGTAACTTACATTGGGTGTGTAACCATACCATAGCTCATAGGGTGTCTTCTTGGTGTCTTTCTTCAATTGTACTCTATTCAATGTGTAAACAACAGTACTAACAGCTTCCCCCCAGAAGATTTGGGTGATGCATTTCTCTATCATCAATGTCTTTGCACAATCAACAATGGATATGTTCCTTCTTTCAGAAATTCTATTTTGTTGTGGTGTTCTCGGTGCAGAGACCTATCTTTTTATTCCATGCTCATTGTAAAAGTTACTTAATTCATCTAAAATAAATTCCCCTCCTCTATCTGATCTTAAGCATTTCAATACCACTTTGTTTTTCTACCATTTCTTTGTACCATTTAAACATCTTGAATGCTTTTGATTTATCTTTTAGAAACATAATTGTCATCATTCTAGAGTAATCATCAACAAAGAGAATGAAATATCTATAACCATAGTAATTCTTTGTCCTCATGGGTCCACATAGATCAGTATGGACTAATTCTAAAATAGCATCAGATGTATTGGTTTTTCTTTTGAAACTAGACTTTTTCATCTTACCTTTTTGACAATTTTTGCACATGATATTGTCTAGCTTTGACATGCTTAGTAAGCCTCTTACATTTCTCTTTTTGCTTATCTTTATCATGTTGTCAAAATTTACATGGCACAATATTTTATGCCACAACCATATGTCTTTGTTTCTAGCCATTAAGAAAGTGGTGTCAATGTCATTCAGATAGAATAAGTTACCTTTTGTCTACTCACCGGTACCAATCAACCTTCCTGATTCATTGAAGATCTTTGCCTGCTTATTTTCAAATGCTACTCTATGACCTGAGTTATTCAGATGAGAAACACTCAGTAGATTATAATTCAATCCTTTCACCCAATAAGCATTTTCATATTTTATCAGGTTATTCAACATTATAGTTTCTTTACCTTCAACTGGACAAGGTGTATCATTACCCATTCTTACTGAACCAACATTATAGTATTCAAAAGTCTCAAAATTTTGTTTTTCACTAGTTATATGGTGAATGCAACCACTATCTATGATCCAAACATCATTTTTAATGACTTTAGATATGAGTGCAGTTTCTACATACCTTTCTTCATCTTCATCTGAATCATCTTTTACTACCACAAATACCATCTCGATGTCTTCATCAGATTCGGTGTCAGTATCTTCATCTTTTCATGTAGCTAGGTAACTAGCCTTCTTTCCTTTGTGCTTGTAGTCTCGGGTATCTCTTCTTTCTAATTTTTGGTTGCTTTTGTAATCTCGGTTATCACCTCGATCAAACTACTTTTCAAATGATATGTCATTACTTCTGTCATCTTTTCTTCTGTTAGGACATCTTGCAACAAGGTGTCCAATCTCTTTACAATTAAAACATACAAGTGGTAATTTACCTTTGTATTTACCTTTGCCTCTCTGCATTATTCTAGCCATAAGTGCTTCAATTTCATCAAGATCTTCTTCACTTTCACTATCTTTTCTCATAGTGTGTTTATGACTTGATTTACCTATTCTTAAAAAATATTTGAATGTAGAATCTATGTTTGGTAAGACACTATTATCAAATTTATTCATCTCAAATGAAATCAGTCTTCCAATCAAACTATCTAGAGTAACATCGTTATTTGTAACTGCTCTCATTTCTTGTATGGCAGATACTCTAATAGCATAAGTAGGAAGTAAGGTTCCTTGAATTTTACTTACCACTGTCTCTTCATCTAGTACACCTCCAACTCCTCAGATAGCATTGACTACCTCTTTGATTCTTGTGTTGTACTGTGTGATGTTTTCACCTTCTTTCATTCTGAGATCATCAAACTTTCTACTAAGGCTTTCTACCTTGGTTCTTAGAACATTTATATCACCACCATGTACAAGATTCAATTTATCCCACATCTTCTTTGTAGTTGTGCATTTTTTGACATCTTCAAATTCAGCATTGGATGTTGAGGAAGCAAGCTCTATTATCATGCAGTTGTGCTCATGCTTCTCTCTCATTTGTTCAACTATGAGTGCACCTTTGGGAAACACATATTCAGTATCTAAGTATTGAGTAACATCATTTCAAATACCTGATAAGTGGAGTCTTATCCTACTTTTCTATGAAGCAAATTTTTCTTTATTCAACTTGGGTACATCTCGTCTATTCATCTTGTGATCTTTAGCTTAGGTCTTGAAACCTTCCTTTTAAGCACACAATCTCTGATACCAATTATTAGAATAACTGAGGGGGGGTGAATCAGTGGCCTCAAAATTTAATCCTTAAATCAACCCAAAAAATTTATTACCACATTTATAATCCTCTAGCTATCTTCACTCCTACAAGATAATTGCCTTGAAATATTAATAACAAATAACTACTGCTCGGATTACTCTTTCAAACCTTATTCTTACTTTTATTGATTAGCAATCTTTCTATTTACTAAAATATAATAAATAACTAGTGTATACCAATCAATCCAGATTTACTTATGTGAAATGCAAAATAATGAAGTAATGACTCATAAACACATTAGCACATGGATTTTTAACGTGGAAACCCTATTAAGGGAAAAAACCACCGGGACTGGTAACCCAAATCTTCACTCTTCTGAAGTGAGCTCGGTGAAGAGCCAACCATGTTAAAGGTTACAAACACACTATTAGGTGTGACCTTATTAGAGGATTTTAATGAATAGTTTGTCACTTGGTATCTGGCATCTAATGCTACCTTCCTTTATCAAACACTCACTTGGCCTTTCAATAGGTATCGGGCATATCCAATGCTACTTTGTATGATCAAACTTTTTGATACTCCTTGGGATGTATCTCAATTAAAAAATACTTTTAAGTCCTGATCAGTTAAGAGACTTGATGCTTCAATGGTTAAATTGAAACGGTAAATTGATATGTTCACTTATACAAGTAGAATTGCAGATTTTCAGATCTATTGTAAGTACATTACATTTCTTATCAATTTTATCAATTCAATACCTTTGCTCCACACTGTTCTGCTCTATGATGTTGTAACACTATTTGTCCATGTCTATAGAATTTATCTCTTTCCTCAGCTTGATTGATCAGGTCTGAATGAAGACTTTCTTCTCCTTCAGAATCTCTTCAGCATCTATTCTCTTGTCACTCCCCTAATTCATATTGAATTAGCTTGTCTCTTATATAGACATAATTTCACCATTTCTTGGCTTTCTTGATCTTGGCATGATCCACAATTCTTGTCAATTAGATTTAAAGAAAAACTCTTGTTTTATCTTGTAGAGATCTTCTTGCCAACTGGACAAAACAACTTTAAATCCTTTACTTATCTATGGCTTTATCTTGTTGATTAAAAAAATGATAAGTACCAGTTAAGTCTATATTTATCTCTTGACAGCTAAGTCTTTTGTTATTTCTGAACTCTTTGTTTTGTCATTCAATACTTTAGTTAGTCATTGGTGACGACTGACTGTTCCATTGGTGAGACTTTAGTTGTCCTCAATATCTTCGTCCTGTTGTCTATCCATCGGGGAACACTCTAAATCTGTCCATCAAGTTACACTATAATTTTGTTTGTCGGATTACACTGTGACTTTGCTCATCGGTAATTTTGTGCTTTTGCTCATCGTGTAACACTGTGACTTTGCTTATTGGTAATGTTGTACTGTTGCTTGTCGAGTAACACTATGACTTTGCTCTGGTTGGTTTACTATTTTTATCAGTGTGCACTCCATCAGTGTATATAGTCACTTTGTGAATACTTAACTTGTATGCATTACTGATAGCATAGCCTTTGATTCATTGGCTCTTTGAATTATTTTAGCAGTATGTAAATGATCATACAGATTATATCAAGTTGATATCAATGACAATACAATACATTTACTGATTTAATGTCTTGCATTAACTTTATGTGTCTTGGTGATCATCAACTTAACATCTTCAAACATTCAATCAATTATAGTTCATCAAATACTGTATTGTATACACCGATTTTTGTTCCTAAGAAACCTTGGAGTGATATCAGCAAGGATTTTTTTCTTGGCTTACTGAGGACAGTAAGAGGTAATGATTCCATATTTGTTGTTATGGATATATTCTTTAAGATGACACATTTCATACCATGTAGAAAAAATCAAATGCAGTACATATAGTAGATCTTTTCTTTAAGGAGATTGCCAGATTGCATGGATTATCGAGGAGTATCATCTCTAATCGAGACAGTAAGTTTGTCAGCTATTTTTGGAAAACACTTTAGAAGAAGTTGGACACTGAGTTGAAGTATAGTTTGACATTTCATCCATAGACTGATAGACAAACAGAGGTTGTAAACTGAAGTTTGGGTAACTTGTTAAGATTCTTAGTTGGAGACACACCAAGTATTTGGGATTTGATATTTTAACAAGCAGAGTTTGCATATAATAATTCAGTAAATAGAAGTACTAGAAAGACACCTTTTGAGATTGTTAATGACGCACAACCAAGAGGTATATCCAACTTGAGAGATATTTCTAGAGAAGAGAAGAGGAGTAATGAAGGAGAAAGATTTGCTAAGTTTATAAAGAAATTGCATGAGGAAGTGAAACATAAGTTGGAGAAAACTAATAAAAAATACAAGGATAGTGCTGATAGATCAAGGAGACATAAAAATTTTGAAGTTGGTGATGTAGTTATGGTTCATTTGAAAAAAAGGCATATTTCCTATTGGGATATATGGTAAATTTAAAAGGAATAAATTTGGTCATTGCAAGATATTGAGAAGATTGGATAGTGGGAATGCTTATGAAGTAGAGTTACCTGATGACATGGATATATCACCTATATTAAATATTTTAGATTTGTATGAGTATCAAGAACCTGATGAAGAAGTGATATTACTAAGTGATTATCCTAAGAAATAGATAGAGGAAGTTGAAAATATTTTGAAAAAAAGAGTTGGAAGAAGTACAAGAGGAAGGGATTACATGGAATATCTGGTAAAATAGAAGAATAGACCAATTGAGGACTCATCTTGGATTTCTCAATCTAATTTAAATTCAATTCATATTTTACCTAACTCATGATTTGGGGAATCATTTATTTAAACCCAGGTGTCTAATGCAAGAGCATCTTTGGTTCTTGGAAATCCTTTATCAACCAAAAATATGTTTGTTTTGGTTTGGTAGCTTGTTGGAGACTGCTCGATAAAGTGCTCAGTAACTAGTTTTGTTTTCTTGGTTGAAGACTTGTTTGTTCTCCACTCAAGCTTGGTTACTTGTTTTGGTCTTTCTTTACCAATGAGTCTTGGTGGGTTTTTAGCAAGTTGTCTCTATGCTTAGTTGACTTTTCACCGAGTTGTTTCGGTGCTCAGTTGGCTTCTTACCAAGTTGAGTATTTTGATGTTGGATCTTCTAACCAACTTTTGCATTTAATATCCATAGCATAATTAATGTTGGATCTCTCATTGGGATGTGTGTGGACCTAAATCTCAGTCTTTGTTGTTTCCTATGTGGGATCTTTAGGGTCTGAGTGCCGACCTCTTTGGTGGACTCTTGTATATATTTGGTTTTTTGTTCTTAGATTGGGAGTTTTTTTGCATAGAAGATTAGGAGTTAGGAAATTTGGATGGCAATTCTGTGACCTTGCATGTATCAAGGTTATTATGTAAACATCTGAATGTATATGGCTGAAACTGAGAATGCCTTATAGCCCGACATGTATAATGTTTGATGAAATAATATAAATGTTCTACTACTTCTTCTCTCCCTTTATGTGTTATTGCTTCCAAGTTGTTCTGCAAGTTGGTTTGGTTAGCTGGGAGTGCCTTGGGCCCTGGTCTTCCTACCACCCTTGTGTCAAGTCAAGCATGACCTAGTTTGTATTTAACCTATCTTGAGAAGATATGGCACTAAGATTCCAAAGATCCACACTAGTTAAGGATACAGAATCTATTACTACTAAGCACAATATGCCCCCAGCGATAGCATCAAAAAAAGATATGACGGGAGTGTTATCATCAATCCCTCCATAATTAATTTTGAATGATGATGTGCATACTTTTATACATTGCAAGATTGAAGAACTTTGTCAGGAAGAAATTGATGCATTGTTAAGTAAATTGTGTGTAAACAAGAAATTGAAGGATGAGTACACTCACCTAGAAGTGAAGCATCTGACCCACATAATGAACCTATTGAGGTTATTCAAACCCAAATGGGTGAGAATGGTACTCAGTTGAGTACACATGCAGATGATACAGTTGGATGAGCCAATATAAAATTATGAAATATGTTTTACATCTCATTACTCGATTACCTATTGGTGATAGACCCAAGGACGTGAAACAAATTGAAAGAGGTAAACTTACCGAGTTTACAAAGGCATTGTGGGATGGCAGAGGCATGCAGATATCAATTGTTAAAGATCCCAACCTGATGTATGCATGCAACATTCTATCATACCAAGTATTTCAATCATCCATAGTGGACAACATAGCTTGTAGTGTGTTGGACTTAGCATACTAGATTGTGAAGAAGGGACTGAAAATTGATGTTTGTGAGATTTTGCTGAAGAAACTCGACGACAACATGAATACTATCTGAAAAGAAATGACCAATACTCTAAAGTTTCGTTCAATATTGGTATGTATATTCTTCTATTTTCAAAACTCTTTCCCTTTGATTGGTGATATAGTATGGAAGACAGACAGACATGCCTATCATATATCGTATCAATGAGTGCATATAGAGTTTAGGTGACAACTGTGACACTATAATGGCTGATTTTTTTATAAAATTTGAAGCTATAATGTACAAGAGGTACATGATACCACCACAATTGATTGCAAAATATCAAGATAATATTTTTTTTTAATTTGACACTGATGAATGTTTAGCAAAGGTAGTTGAACTGAGAGCATAATGGATAGAACCTATAGATATGAGATGAATATTGATGAAGCCTCAAATCATATAGAAGCCCTACTAGCACAGCACATCTATCCTAAAGCTCTGAGATATGGAACTTATGAGGAAGTAAATGAGAAAAGAAAGAAAAACATTGTTATACCTAAGGCAATAAGGAAAACATAGAAGATGACTGACAATCTTTCAAAGACTCTAGGAGAAGATGAAATTGGTAATGCAAAAGCTATTGTTGTATTTGACAAGCAACTAGAAATAGTACCCTCACCGAGTAATATTGAAACAAAAATAAACACTAGATCCTCTGTACAAGCAACATAGAAGGTTGTAACCAAGATAGTTCAACCAAAAGGTAGAACATATGCAAGAACTAGAAGAGGAAGGCAAGTTATACACACCAAAAGAAGACTAAATCTTGGAAAAGGAAGTGACATAGAATCTGATAAGGAAGATAAGTATATACCTATAGCGAGTTTTTCTAATGTACCAAAGAGTCTAGATGACTTTCTTGAATCATTAAAGAAATTTGGAGGATTTGTAGCTTTCAGGAAAACTAAGTATGAGAAAAGAAATGAGGAAGACAAGAATAAAATTGAAGACACTGTAGTAGGAACACTACTGAACTACAAAGTCACACCAGTTGAACTTGGTAATCACATACCATAGGATTTGTATGATAAAATTGCTGCTAGATGGAAGTATGCTATGAATTCTGAAAAGAAAATGAGAGAAAGGTCATTAGTTCACACTATCCCTAACCTAGCACCATTAGAAATCAAAGAGGCATTGAATATATATTCTAATGAATTCATTTTCAAGGGAAGAGCCCTCAGGATAATGAATGGAGATATGAAATCTGTAGAAAAGGAGAGAACAATAAAGTGGAGAAAGATATACAACTTAGATAACACTAAGCATGGAGAGGCAAAGACAAGTCAACAAGGAAGCATGAGTAATCAAGTAAAGGAAAACACTACCAATGTAGAGCCAATTCATCTAACTGTAGACAAATGAGAGATACTTATTGAAGATATAAAAGAAGAAGTGGACCCTACAAAAGATTTACAAAAAGATGAGGATATCATGGATACTCAATTTTAGGACACCAAGTGTATGATTGTTGATTTAGATCCACTACAAAGTCATGAACCAATAGTGACACAGATTCTCTATTACAATAAATAGTCATTTACTATAATTGACATTGCACAAGAAGCACCCAAGGACACTGAGATAGAGAAGGAGAAAGAAAAGGTAGAAGGAACCTAGACCACCGAGACCGAGCAAGGAAAGACAAAAAAGCTGGTACGACCAACTAACACCAATAGTCAGCAACTGAACATTTCCCCTAGCGACACAACAAATGTTCATGATACACAGAAAGAAAAGTCATAGGAATCAAATATTGATGAGAAAGCAGATGAGAAGAAAGAGGAAGAAATACATGAGGAACATAAGGCAGAAGAAAAGTGGTGCAGAGCACCCTAGGGTTTCTCGCTCCAAGCCCTAGTAATTAGCAGAGTGATCAATGGAGCAGATCACGGTTAGCAGTCAGCTTTTCCTAAACCCTAATAGTTCTTAACTCCTAGCGCAAGAGCGGGACAGTGACATTATGTTTATCACAAAGTTGCGGAATGATCAGCGGTTAGCATGAAACAGTCTGCGATGACGCGAAAATGGCTTATCGCACAGTCGCCAGATGATCAGCGGTTAGGATGAAACAGCTTGCAATGAAGTGACAATGGTTATCACAAAGTCAACAGATGCTCAACGGTTAGGATGAAACAGCTCGCGATGAAGTGATAATGGTTATTGCAAAGTCGAAAGATGCTCAGCAGTTACCAGGAAACAGCTTGCGATGACACGACAAGGCTTATCGCACAGTCGGAAGATAATCAATGGTTAAGTTAATAGGTGTGGCGACAATGCGACGATAGTGTATCACCAAGTCGCAAGGTAATCGGCGGCTAAGTGAATAAGTGCTGTGACAATAAGATGAACATGTGTCGCATGATCATAGGACAATAGGCAGTTAAGTAAATGAGTGTTGCGGTGATGCGACAACAGTGGGTCGCAAGATAGCAGGATAACAGGCGGTTAAGTTACTCAGTCTTGCGATAACATGACAACAATGTATCGCAAGGTCACCGAGGAACAGACAGTTAGTTTTCTGAGTGTGCGAGAGCACGATTGTAATGTATCGCAAGGTTGCATAACAAAAGGCAGCTTGTTTAGAAGTGTTGCGAGTGCATGACTACAATGCATCGCAGGGTCGCAGGCTAATCGACAGCTCGTGTCAAAGTGGTGCGAGTGTGCGATAACGATGCATCGCACAGTCGCAAGGGAATCGGAAGCTCGGTCAGAAGTGTTGCGAGAGCATGACAGCATTATGTCGCAAGGTCACAGGGTAAGGCATACATGGTTATTAAGACTCGTGACATTGCGACTAACAGTCAGAGTGAGGAAAATGTATGATCGAGACCCGAGCTGAGAAAGAGTTACGATGCCACAGACAGAGGAAGAAAATATGTTGACTTGTCAACATTGCAGAGGGAATTGGAAAATTCAGTGACACAGAGGAAAATGATGTCCATGTCGACAACCATGCAGAGGATGATATCGATGACAGGAAGAAGATGAAGAGACAAGGCAGTTAGAATCCTCAAGCGGACAGGTAACCTAGAAACGGTTACAAATCAAGAACAGGCCGAGATATAAAATGAAGGAAAGAACCATTTTGGAAGAAGTTGGAGAAGTTAGAGACTGAGGAGGCTAGCATAGAATATTTGAGTTTACATTGTAATTTTCTATTTTTCAATAAAGAATAGTTTCTTGTGTTTTCTGTGTGTGCTTCTATCGTGTGCAGACTTCTGTAGAGTAGGATTTTGAATTCAATCAAGTCTCATGGATGCTTTTTGACTCTTATAATACATCTTATGGAGTGTGACCGTCAATAATCATCCCTCATGTATTTTTATTTTGTTTTTGTGTTTGGGATTGAGAAGAGGCTAGTCAGAATTGTAGACAAGTCTTAGGCGAGCTAAATGGTCCCACTAGGGAACTTGTAGGAGAGAGAGATAGCAGGAGAAGGTGCATGACTGACTTTATTTTGTCATGGAGAGGAAGATAAGGTAGAGAGTGAAGCATTTCGGTGGGTAGGAAACCTAGGAGAGAGGGAGTATAGAAATCCTTCTAGTTAGGGACTATGAGTAACCCTAAGAGACTCAAGTGGGAGTCTAGAGGATCCTCAAGAGAATAGGGTCCAAAGTGAGATTCCTAAGAGGGAGTAGGAATATAGAAGAGAAAGGTGACCTCCCCATCAGATTGGTATCAGAGCCCAGTTAAAGATTTGGGTTTGAAATTTTTAAATGTTTCAAAGTACGGAGGAATCAGTAGGAGAATCAGCCATGGTGACAAATGTCGAGCTGGCTAAAGAGGTGAATGAGCAGAAGGAGAAAAATAGACTCCTTGAGGAAACTCTAGAGTTAATGAGAAAACAACTAGAGGATATTGCTGATAAAGTAACTGGAGAAGAAGAGAGTTCCAGTAAAGGAAAAGCTATTGCAGAGGAGGATGTTATACCAGAACCAGACCCTCCTATGCCAGAAGAACCATTCTTGAAGGCTATCAAGGCACTAAGTGGAAATTCATTGGAAGGAGTACCAGTACTTGCTGGAAAAATGGATTCTGAACTGATAATGGAATGGATTGAAGGAATGGAGAATCATTTTGATTGTGAAGGAGTGACTGAAGCATAGAAAGTGAAAGTTGCTAA
>MU226956.1:1097973-1137812 GCA_018584345.1 Thuja plicata | reverse complement strand
GGAAGATAAGGTAGAGAGTGAAGCATTTCGGTGGGTAGGAAACCTAGGAGAGAGGGAGTATAGAAATCCTTCCAGTTAGGGACTGTGAGTAACCCTAAGAGACTCGAGTGGGAGTCTAGAGGATCCTCAAGAGAATAGGGTCCAAAGTGAGATTCCTAAGAGGGAGTAGGAATATAGAAGAGAAAGGTGACCTCCCCATCAAAAATATTGGAGAGAGCATTATTGCAACTCATACTGAATCACCCAATGCAGGAAATTCATCACATTCAAATATTTCTACCGGTGAAAGTATGTTGGGAGGTAAGAAGAATTCAAAGAAGAGGAAGCAAATCGACTTAGACAAACAAATAATAATTCCCCAAGTTAATCGTAACACTCTAAAGAAAAAGGATTTGGCAAAATATTTAGAGTTAGTATCTCTAAAGATAGCTTAGATTAAATTGATTGCAAAGAGGAACAAGGCTACAATACTTGAATATGTTAAGGAAATATTTTCCACAACTATTCCCAAGGCCAAAATTGATGAAACAGAGAATCTATTGAATGAAGTTGGAGAATTGATCAAGTAGATCAAAGGACCAAATAAGGATATGAAAGAATACATGATGAATATTCACCAAGACAAAATGGAATAGAAACTGATGGAAGGACTACTTCAAGCCAATGAAGTGGATAAGATAACTCTATCTGAGTCATGTCAGGAAATTGAAAATTGTCTAACTTCTATTATTTCATTGTTTCAAAAATCTTGTATTCTTCCACATTTTACTCAGGATATCAAAAAGAAGGAGATTGAAGTTGAGAAAGAGCTAATAGAATGCCTACAAGATATACTAACCAAGACTAGATCATTCCAGACATTTTATGCCAAAGTACAAGGCCTACTAGTGTTCAATCTTCATTGAAGTAGGAGGAGAATAAGATCCGATTGGAATTGCTTGAACTTCAAGCATTGTGCATACCCTCATCTAATCAATGCAGAACTAGTTGAAGTAGGCCAAAGAGATAGTAAATTTTCCAGCAGTAAGTACACTGGATGGTCTTATTGGCATTATAGTAGATATATCCAAGCAGATTGTGGTCTTACACACTCTCTGAGACACTTGGGAGGCTGTATTGTCAAGTATTCAACAAAGGTATAAATATGTTTTTGACAATTAGACTATAGTTGTAGCAGTTTTTGTCAAAAAAGGGGATACATATATTATGGAGGTTTTAGGGGATATAAATATTATGTATATGCAAATAAAGGGAGATATATGAGATTTCAGAAAAACAAAAAAATCCATATATGAGAAAATACAAAAAGAGGACATGAAAAGTGAATAGGGAGTAACTACTGAGGGGGAGTTATACATTTTGATGACTTTGAATATTTTTGTCAAAAATGACCAACTAATGTCAAAGGGGAGATTGTTACCTCTGTAATTTATTTTTTTTGTCATTAGTTTTGTCAAAGTCACAGTTCATGGAGAAAATAGTCGGTGAATGGAGTAAACCTTATAAAGGACTAGTCAGTAATACACACCAAGGCAGTTGGTCAAGACATAAAGCATTATACAGTCGGTAAAGAAAAGAAGTGAGAACTAAGTATATCGAGCACATTTTGTGACCAAGTGGATATACTACACTGAGTTACTAGTTACCCAGCACTGAGAGATCACACAGCTGAGTTAGAGGGAACATGTAACCAAGCCAGACAGTTAATTCAAAAAGTGATAAGGATGCATTTAATACATTATTACAGCATTAATTACATTGCTACAAGTATTAATAACAGTTGGTTACATGATCAACAATCGAAACAAATCAGGATGAAGATCTAAGGCACAGATCAAACAGTTAATGGGAGTTTTGTATTTCCAAGGACGACACCAAGTATTGAGGTAAAAGTGACATGATCACCAAGTGAAAAAGAAGATTGAATAGCTTAGGACAATCATTTTCCAACCAAATCATAGGATTAAAAGGTTAAAAATTCATATTTATAAAGGATAAATTCACAAGTTAATATTGTTGTGAATGTTGTTAATGAAGGAGTTAATGTTGTTATTGAATTATTGAGGGAGAACAACACACAACAGAGTAATACCGAGCAGATTTAGCTATAGCAAATAAGAATAGTGAAGTGTTACAAAGATCAAAATTAAGGTAACACATATCAGAGCACATAGAGTTTGAATCAACATTTGTATTTGATGCAAAGCATAACAAACATTTCATATTTTAAGTACTATTGTATTGTGAAGGTTAAATCCCAACACTGGGTAGATCCTAATAAATCTTGTTATTGTAAATCCTTTAACCAGGTACATCTCCAAGTGTAGAAATTGTAAAATCCTCTATTCAGGTAGACCTAATAATTCTTGTATACTCTTAACTGAGTAAGCTATCAGAAGTAGAAAACCTTTGTAGCTCTAACCAAGAAACCTTTTATACTACAGTTTTAGTGAAATTTGTGGGTGTCATCCCCATCGCATTTTTGTTGTCTAACCAAGGATTTTTGAGTAACTAAATCACTATGTTATGAGTTTATTTGTTATAGTTTTAATTTTTTGAATTACATACTTTACATTACTTTCATTTCAATGCAATGGAGTTGGTAAACAAAGAACAATAAGTTTATGGTTAATGAGTTAAGGTATTAAGTTAAAAAAAATTATAAGTACTGATTCACCCCTCCCCTCTCAGTCCTTACTTTCCATACATTATTCCAACAAGTATTCTTGTGAATGTTATCATTCCTGATTATTTTGTCTCATTTAAGTACCCATTTTCTAGAGTGTATATCTATTTTCAAGTTGTAGTATTAGTTTATGCTTTGAAGGATAATTAAGTGATAGTTTCTTTTCCTTAATAGTTTCATTCTAGACCCTACTATGAAACATTTTTTCAAGCCTATACAACAAGTTTGTACTTTCCATTAAGTCAGATAATATCAAGAAAACACTTGGTCATTTAAAGTTATGTTTCATGATGGTTTGGTGTATCACCTAGTAGGATAGATTTTTTTGCATTTTATTGTTATTGTTCAGTTCTTTTTTGCAATCTTTCTATCCCTTTTTGTTCCAAGGTTTAGTTTAAGCTTCAAGTCAATAGGTGATTATCCAATAGGAACTGACCTAGAATCTGAAGGTTTCATTTCAAGTTGCATATCTTACATGCAAAAGTGAATCCCATGTTATGCCAGATTATCAAACTTTAGAGTTTGATAGAGTGCAAATTTGATGCATAAAAGCTCCAGAATCTATTATGCAATTTTTTAGCATCTTACCATTGATAACCAAAGACAACTCCCAAGGGAGTATTCACATTATTAGTATTCAAGTAAATCTGAGGGATCTTTGAAATAATTTATTCTGAATCTTTCCCCTTACTTTCAGATTTATCTTCTACATTTCTCATTTTCTCATTTCCTTCTAGTTTATGAATCTTTGTGGAAAAAACACTATTTACCCATGCAAGGCTTTTTATTTATGTCCCCTAATCCTCATCATTTATAATAATGGAACCTTAATAGTAATATGTGATAGAAATTCCCATATTTGGAACTAACCACTCTTAAAATCAATTTTAAGACATATTGGTGGCTTTCAAATCATAAACATTTTTAAACACCAACAAAATGGAAAATCTACTGGGGAGAGTCATGTGCTAGAAGCTATAGAATCATGTGCTACAAAGAAGTATTCCTCTTACTTATAAAGTGAGTTAGATTTTTTTTGTATGCCATTGTATATTGTCCAAGAAGTCAAAGTTCCTAAAAGATAAAGACATAATATCTCACAAGTGGTGAGTGGCAACTCTAAGTTCTCTGATTGTGCCAGTGTGCATGTTTGGAGAAATATTAATCAGAAAGGTGGACTTGCAGTGGAGATGAAGTAGATGTTTGGGCTCCTATAATTGAAAGCATAGTTAGAGGAGGAATCTATATGATACCCTATTAGGGGTGTGTTGTGATTTTACTGGTTTTGAAGAAGGTTAGAGTGGAGTAAAGATTTCTCAACTGATTCAAAGTTTTCCAATGCAAAGAGGTGGCGACTCTATCAAAGTTTTTGAAGGTGATTTGAAGGTATCTACGGATCAATATTTTAGCAGCAACTTCATCACATCTAGGTATTTTGTTTTCATTGGATAATATTTTGTTCCATGAAAATTAGTTCTTAAAATTTTCCCTATTAAGTGGTCAGCGCTAATTGAGAGGGAAGAAAGAGGAAATTTGTAACTATCTGGCCTACTAAGATATCATAGCAGTATAAAAATAGGTTGTATGTGGCTATAAATTTCAATGGTATCCCTGGTTATCCTAATGCTATTCTAAATAAAATTAGAGATGGAATTCCTAGATTTTCTAGGAATAACACCATCACTTGTGAAAAGCATTTAAAGAATTTTACACATATAATGGTTGAATATGACATCATACATGAGGATGTAATGATGAAACTTTTTGTTCAATCTCTAGTTGAGGATGCTAGGGATTGGTTTAAATGATTAACTAATGATTTTGGAGTGAAGTAGCAGATTTTTTTAAAGAGCAATATGGTGACATAGAGGATAGAGATTTGCCTGATATGTCTAGGTCTAGAGTACCTTTGCCAGATCTAGAATACCTTTGCCAGATCCAGATATTGAGGAATTTATTGAAAAAGAACAAGGGATCCAAAAGGAGATTATTTTGGCACTACAAAAAAGAATAAAAAGAATTGAGGGAGAATCTTCATTTCTTTTTTATAAGAGTTTTGCTGCTATAGTAAGAGATTTTAATATTCCTTTCTGTCCTCGGGAGTAAGGTTGGGTTAATACGTTCTTGGAACTTTGTTTTTTTTATTCAGTTGATTGGCTAGGTTCCTTGAGGATAGAATGTATTGAGAAAGCTAGGAAATGGATAAAGGATATTAAGGATCCTGAATCAGAGGATTTTGCACCTGTGATAGATCAAATTATCCAAGAGGATGCATTAGTATTTTTAAGGAAAAAGGTAGGAAGGATAAATGAAGAATCAACACATTTGTTTTATAAAAGGTTCTCTAAAGAATATTATGAACTTCTAATGGGTGTTTATATTCAAGAGTCTGAAAATATTAATTTGTTTCTAGATATTTATGTTCTTGAATCAGTCAGTTGGTCTGCACCCCATAGAGAAGAAGGTATTGAACATGCCAAAAATGGATAGATTGGATTGATAAATATAAATCTAAGGATGCTAATGATGCTAACTCTAGTTGTGCTGATGATGTTGACAATGATGTTGATAGTGAATTCAATGAATATCAAGATGATGAGGATGAATCTATAGTTGACAATGTCTCTTCTCAATATGTAGACTTTTATTTCTATCAACATAATAAGGTATTTTACTTGTCTCAATCCAAGAAAGATTTGTGCAAACAAAAAGAGGATGATTATGATGCAGATGTAAGCTATTGTGATGATTTCTCTACACACAATGACATGAACCATGAAGTTTCAATCCAAATTTCTAATGTTGAGGATCCTAAATTTGAGGTTACACATGAGGTTGTGCCTAGTGATGCTGATATTGAGAGTGATGGAAATCAAAATGATAGAGATGTGTCTAGTATGGATGCCCCCTCTTGTAATCATGAAAGTGATTCTCCTTCTCAGTATGAGGTAGAAGATATGTGTAGTCAGCAAGAGGATGGTGATTTGATAAATGAAGATGATGCTTGTGACTGCATATTAGAAGTAGGTGAAAGTGATGATAATGGTTCACTTCATAGTGAACAAATTTCTGAGTTCTTGACTTATGAATATCTTTGATATGTAGGGAAGGATAGCTCTAAATCCCTACACCCAACACACATTGAGTTTAACACATAATGTATATCAGTTCATCAAAATTTTGATATGTGTGTTTCTGATTGTCCTTGTACTTCTGTATCACTAGGCTACAATAAGATTGAATATGATTTATAAAATGATGAAAGAATTAGAGCATTTTTAGATTCAAAGGATGAATAAGTTCTTGACATAATGTTGAATACTTCTTGGGATAATTATGTGGATTATGAGTCTTTTTAAGATTCTAAGTCATTCATTGAACCACTACAGAATGATCTTTCAACTTCTCCAAGTGTGCAAATACCTGATGAATATGTTGATGTGTGCTCTCCCTCCAACATACATGATAATGGTTTATATAAGGTTGATAATTTACAAGTGAGCTCTTTAGGGAATTTTGATTTGGATATGCAAACCAGTGACACAATACATGATGGTTAGTATGCTGAAGAGGAGAGTAAGGATCATGACATGAAGTTTTCATGTTTTGAAGATGATAGTGCTAAACATTCTTCTTTTTCAAGTATTGATATGTCTCCTCTAATAGAAGATAAATGTGATACACATGTGGTCTCTAATATTTATGATAAGCTAGATCTTGAAGATCCCTAGAAGGTTGTCTCTTAACATATAGAAAGTGGGCTAGATCATGTGCCAATTTATGAGTTTCCTTAATATTTGCATGAAGAACATGAAGTTGAATATGATAGTTTTTCCTTTGATGTGCAAACTATTGATGTGGGTGGATCTAATGATGTTGATACTAGCTATATGGAATAATATGAGTGCTTCTCTTTTCAGTTAGATGATGATTTTCCAAGATGTGGAAATGAGTCAGAAGATGATAAATATTGCATTTGGTCTAATTTCTTTTTACCTAATGAATTCCACATGCATATGCCACATGATCCACATTTTCACAGTCTACCTAATTTCCATATGGGATCAAATGGTGAATATGTTGATGACATTTTGAATGGTAAGCTAGTGGAAAGTGTTAGTGGGCCTGATTAGACAAATGAAAGTGATATTTTGATATTGTTTCTAGAGAAGGGAGCAAAGAATTTGGTTTATGACAAAGGTAAGTTGGATATGAAGTTTGTTGATGTATTTGGGCCATCAACCCTAGTTTGACTCCTTTAAATCAGGGTAATAAAGAGGCATAGGTTGTGTAACTCTACTGAGATGTGGGTTGTAAATAATTTTGGGTGTTCCTTTCTTTTTTTTTTCTACTGTAGGTTAGTTTATTTCTTATAGGTGGTCAGCTTAACCCTAAGAATTTGAGATCTCTGCATGCCCACAAGGGGCATGTGTCCCCTGTTAGAGCCACTATTAGCACTATTAAATTTTCTGAGGTCTTGCTCATGTTTTTCATGATTTTTAGGTCCTATCCTTTGTTGGTCTTAAAACTTTGGTCTTTGTTTGGTCTTAAACCCTAAACTTTGTCGGCATATTATAACATGTTATTCCCTTTTTGGCCACTTAGGTCACATAACCCATATGCCTTTATGTTATCATTGAGTGGGGCCATTTATTTTATTACCTAAGTCCTAGTGGAGCCTATGTTTTAATTTTTCCTAAGTTTAATGTCCCTGACTTACTTTATACTTTGCATCTGTCGAGAAAGTCTCTTTTAATCTTATGGTGGGTGTGTTCCCTCAATTAGAAGATGTGTGATAGATACTCTTCAAGGTGTCACGATGTGTTTCCAAGTGTTAGTGTGAGATCATGGGGCCCACTTCTTCTTTGTTAACAACAAGATAAAGAATGGTCAGATCAGAATTGATCCAATGGTTGGTGCTTTCCTGTGAAAAGATGATGCACGACAGTTATTCATTATGGGCCCATGACTATGAGGCACGTGTAAAGTGGTCAGACTATGGGAAGACTAAGCATTAATGAGTTTTGTTTTTATCAAATAGTGGATGTAAAGCCTTAAAGAATAGATGCAGGTAGGATATTCATCGAGGCTTTGTGCTATGTTTCCACGTGTCTATCTTTTGATCAAAGGAACCTTATGTTTTTTATCCCACATTGGTGTTGCTGAGGAAGAACTTAATATTTTGTATCCAAGCTCGAGATTATTAAGTGTCAAAAGGCACATGGCTTATTGGCTAGTGGTTCATGGATGAAGTGGTGATGTGAAAGCCAGCTGGTAGACATGAAATTTATTTTGTGGGCCCATGCCTAGGTGACATGGTCGAGGGAGTGACAAGTGGCGGCAGGGTGCTATGTTATGATCTAACTCGCGACAAGTCCAGTCAAATCACAGGATCATGCATAGTAGACTTGTGGTAGACTGACAGGTGGCAGGGCAAGGTAGGATGGTGAGGTGGTAGAGGTTCTACTGAATCAAGTTGTTCCATGTGGCACAGGTGGCAAGACATTGGTGGGACCAAATGATGCAGGAGCATCATGGGTTTGTTGAGTGATTTCTTTGGAGCTCTTGAAGAGTGGATGCTCAGTCGTTGTTAGGTGCATTGTTGGAAGAGGAGCTTGGTCACTAAAGGGCTTAACACATAGTAGTTCTTAGTCTTTGATTTTTCTCATCATGTGTTGGCTGAGGGGCTCAACAAATTTTGGTCCTTGGTAGAACCTGTGGCTCGGTGATGCTCAACATTTTTTTTTGATGCTCGACAGTGTAGCTTGCTGAATTTTTTTCTTTCAGATTTGGGAGGCTGACTTGTGGAATTAATTTTGATCTCACATTGGGGGATGTGTGTGGACCTATTTGGGTCTTGTATCTTTATCCTATGTGCATTTAGTGGATTGGAATGGCCGACAAGGTCATTTAGTGTTTTTTTACATGATGACTTGTGGCTTGAATATGTATTTAATGTAAGGGTTTATGATTGTAGGTAGAATATGAGATAGAGCAGAGATTCAAGTTTTAAATTTGGAGTTATGAATTTGTGAGAAAATCTAGTGGTTGAGGCTTAGAAACAACAGATTGCTTGGAGGCCTGTGTGCCCAAGTTTAGATCTTGTTGAGTGTTTCTACCAGATTGATTGTAGCCTATTGTTGCATATCTAGCTAGATAGGGTTTGGGTGAGTTGGATCTTGAGGGATATTGAAGAAATATTATTTTCTTTGTAATTGTCTATAATTGGGAAGGCCTTACATCCTAGCATGCTGCAATAAATTGAATTTTATTTCCTATATCTCTTTTATTTTTGTATTTCCATTGTGTTGTTTCTTTGGGCATCAAGGTTTGGACTATCCATTCTTGGATCCTCTATCCTTGATTATGTCAGGTGGTATCAGAGCTTGAAATTCTTGAGTATGTGGAAAAATTGCCGAAGGTGAGGCAGTTTGTACTGGGACCTTAGTTGGGTGAATTCCATCATAGAAGATGTGGGAAATCTATCAGGAAGATTTTTTATCTTTGCAGAGACAAATGCAAGATCTTCTAGATGATTTATAGATTATGAATTTGAGGTAGATTGTGAAGGTTGTTAATAGATTTCTGATGGAGAGGCATTTGATACGAGAAGAGATACAAGTTGGTATGATTGAGTTGAATAAACAAGTGAAGGAAATAGAGATAGAAATGCAAAGAAGATTTAATGAACCTAAGGTTGATAAAGGCATAGGAAGTGTTGTTGGTGTGAATCTTGCTGATTCTAAGGAGGATATTGTTGAGAATAGTTCATCTATGCATGTTGTTGTTGAAGAGGTGATTTTTTTTCATAGTTAGATAAATGGATGTGATGTTGGAAATTTGCATACTAACTTAGTTTGGTTGAGTGGTAATTTGTTGCTAAAGTTACCTTATGAGCTTATAGCCTTATGTTTCTTGCTGGGTATGAGTACTACTTGGGTTGGTTGTGTGTAAGAAGATGTTGGTTCTTATGTTTTAGCACTTGTATCGAAGGAGGGACTGAGTTTCTCTGACAGAGGTAGTTATTTGAGGATGAACTTCTTGGTGATGAGGTTGGATGACTGGCTCAAGGATAGAGGAGGCAGATTGAATGAAGTTCATGACATCTTTGTTGCTGATGAATTGATGACCAAGTGTGATCAGGTGCATGAGTTTGTATATATAGTACTTGGGTTTGATAGTGGATTTAGTAGTTGGTATGTTTCTGACCAGAGCTTGTGGAGATCATATCAGAGAAGGAAGAATGTGCTGGTGTGGATGTCATGGTTCTTACCCTTGATGGAGTAGAAGCCTTTGGTGAAGATGAAGCTGGTTGTAGAGATTTCTTTAAACATCAAAGTATGGGGCACACTTTTCAATTTACCTAGGGAGTCTGATGCAGGAGCATCATGGGTTTTCTCAGTGATTTATTTAGAGTTCTTGAAGGGTGGATGCTCGGTTGTTGTTAGGTGCAGTGTTGGCCAAGGAGCTCATTTGCTGAAGGTCTTGACACATACTAGTACTCATCATTCAGTGTTGCTTGACATGTGTTGGCCAAGGGGTTTGGAAAATTTTGGTGCTTGAAAGAACCTGTGGCTCGGCGATGCTTGATAGTTTTTGTTGATGCTCGATAGTGTAGCTTTTTTACTTGTGTTCTTTCAGATTTGGGAGGCTGACTTGCACGATTTAATTTGGATCTCTCATTATGGGATGTGTGTGGACCTATTTGGGTCTTGGATATTTATCCTATGTTTATTTAGTGGATTGGAATGGCTGACTGGATCATTTAATTTTTGTTTATAGGCTGACTTGTGGCTTGAATATGTATTTAATGTAAGGGTTTATTTGCAATAGGCCGACTTGTGGGCATGCTAGTATTTAAGGAGGCTTAGGGTAGAGTGTTTGGGGGAAGATTGTAGGTAGAACAGGAGATAGAGTAAGGATTTAAGTTTTAAATATGAAGTTTTGAATTTGTGAGAAGAGCTAGTGGCTGAGACTTAGAAACAACAGATTGCTTGGAGGCTTGTGTGTCCAAGTTTAGATCTTGCTAAGTGTTTCTACTAGATTGTAAATAACTTGTTGTTGTAGATATGGCTAGCTAGGTTTGGGTGAGTTGGATCTTGAGGGATATTGTAGAACTATTATTTTCTTTATAATTGGTCGTAATCGGGAAGGCCTTACAACCTGGCACATTGCATGTAATCAGTTGTTTTATAAATCAGATTTCATATTTGTGTTATTGTTGTGTTTTCATTATGTTGTTTCTTTGGGCATCAAGGTTTGGACTATCCATTCTTGGATCCTCCATCCTTGACCACATCACCAAAAGATAGGATATTTCCACGTGGAGCAAATCAAAGGGCAATGTGTGGCAGAAATCACCTAGCTAGTGATAGGTTAAGGGATGGTAAAATCTAGGTAGATCTAATGGTTCATGTTATCCCATGAAAGAAAGTTACTCGATTGTTTCTCATCACGGTATCATGCCCTTGTGCCATGTGGAGGTAAGTGGGACCAAATATTTTGGTTACCAAGGTAGTTTCTAGACTGTTAGATCTATTCAGATCTAACAGATGGCTTTACCGCTGAGAAAAGTTGCAAGGTAGATATTGTTCACGGCTTCACGCCTGTATGTCGCATGGCATATGGCAGGACCAGGTCTTAAGGATTATGTTAGGGTAATATTTGGGTATTTTTTATTTGATTGTGCGGTGGGAATGATGCCTTGAACCAAATATGTTTTATGTTTATCCTTCACGACATCATGCTTGCATCACGCATGTTAAATGTGGATCCTGCTCAGAGTTGTTAAGTGAAGTTAAAGATCGATTTGATTTTTGAAGATCAATGATGTGCATGTTCCCTCCATGCAAATTTGAGGTTTGTTTAACTTGAATTGTAGAATCACGATTATGTGACACCTATTCAGGCTAGTCGGTGTAGGTTAAAAGGGGAATAAAGGATTTCTCAGAGCCAGTAGTCTTTTTTCATGTGGAGGTTTGTCTGTGGTTCATCAAGCTTAGTTTGTTTCACAGGTATCTTATTGAAATATTAAAAGTGGTGTTTTAAGTCATTTTGGGGTTTAAATCTAAGCTCTCAATGTTGTTTTCTATGCCTGAGCTAACTTTTGCAACTGACATTTGATTTTTTTAAATATTTTCCTAAGGGTTTGAAGTGATGGACTATGTCTTTTACTCCGGGTGAGTAGACAAATTTGGTCTCTTGGGTCACATCTGCATAGCTCTAGGGTGATGTTTGGATGGAAATTGGGTAGTTCAAAATGCATTTATATTGAGAGGTGATAGTTGGGGTTTCTGGTGAAGATTTGCAGATCTTTTGTAACCCTAGGTCGGCTCTCCGTCTCTTCTGCCTTAATGATGGGCAATGTTCTACAACATGCTGAGGTGGTTGATGACTTCATATCAGATTGTACATAGGATGGAGGGTAGAAAGGTTTGACTTGATGAAGGTAGGAAAGTTTGGTGGTTGTGCAGATCAGATCAAATCTTTTTGTTGATATTTTGGAGAAAGATTAGTCGGTGAAAGGAAGGATTGCAATAAATTGGATTTCATATAAGGATAGGTGTCAGATAGATATTATTCCTGAGGTTTCCTTCTTCTATAAATATCATTTTCTCTATTGTAGGGGTTCCAATATTTTGGGTGCCAAGGGTTGTTCCAATCCTTTTCAGTTTTGAGGGATATAGCAGATTGTATTAGGCTATATTAAAACATAATAGAAATTTTGTTAGATCTTTTGCATTTGTTGAAGTGGTGTGTATTTTGAAATAGATTGGTACAAAAGCAGGATTCTTCATAATTAATACAATATTTCAAATTCAAGTCTCTCCTTGGTGCCTATCTTTTGAGTTTTCGATCTTCTGATTCACTGCATAGAGTTTATCTATGTATATGTTGGTATTCCTTAGTTTTTATCAAGGATCATATTAAATATTGCTTTAGATATGACATAAGCTCATTTGGTTTGTCTACAGAAGGATCTTATAAGTAGTGTGGGTCTGAGATTATTTTGTGTTTATGGCTTTGAGTCCTTGACAATAGTTAGTTTATGTATTCTACTTCTGAACTAGAAATATTGCCCAATGGATAAAGCACTAATGAGAAATTAGTACATCCTTTATTGATACATGCTTGATTGGGTTTGGCTATATCCTACAAAAATTTAAATCAAAACCATTTCCAATTTCTTTCATGTTTTATCGTTGTGGGTTGTGATTCCTTCATGGTAATGGGGAGTCAATGAATGTGTGGTTAACATTTAGTACTTTCTTACCATTATCTGTTGTTATAATCTAGAGTAAGTTGTAGGGCATTGAATAGCTATCTGGATTAGGTGCATCTACCTTGGTTTTGTAGAGACAGAAGTGTAGAGGGAAATCTTGTCCCTATAGTCGGTCTAATTACCTTAAAGATCTTCCCATATTTAGAGCTAACCACTCTTAAAATCAATCTTAAGGTATGTTGGTGACTTTTAAAGCATAAACATTTTTAAACACCAACACACACAAGATCACCTCCCTTCAGTTGAGTGGTCCCTGCTCTTCCTCTGGTGGGATATTTAACATAGTCTTCAGATCAACTTGCTATTTCTATAAATTTGCCCCTCATAAGGAAGAAAAATGAGGTTTTTGATTATAAATTAAAAAAAGGAATGACTTCTACAAAATTAAATAAGGACTAACTTCTATTCTAACTCACTACTAGAAAATATAGGAATATCCCTTATTTTATTCAAATCTAAAGTGCTTCCCACTAACCAGGACGATTACAAAAGTTCAACAAAACTGAAGGTATTGTTTGAAGAACAGACAATTAATTCTAAGTGGCCTTTGAGATCCACTCAACAAGCCTATGATAGAAATCATCTTCATGAAAGCTAGAGCTTGGAAAACTCCAATTATAAAACTGATTGGCATGATCAATTTCTCCTTCTTTTGCAAATCCTCAAAAATGCATCATTAATGAACTCAAGAGTAGCTCCATTAACGTGAAATGAGGATCCAAACTTCTAAGATAAGATTTAATTAAATAACATAAAATCAAGGATAATTAATCATAACACATATTTATTAATTTGCACATATCAAAACCAAAAAATTATGCATTTCACCATAGTATATCAGTTCTAATCATAAGTTCATAATTAATCCAACATGCTAACAAAATAAGACACATATATGTATATAGTTTATCACCATGCTAGTTAATTATCAAAATATGATAAATTTTGAAGTCTCATTTGTGAATATAAAAGGTATTAATTTGATCCCATCACATCTCCAATTCCAAAGAGGCATGTGGTGTCATAACCACCTTTCTAAAACCATGACATGTTGCACATAGGAAATTCCAATACAACAACACCTATTCCTTCCATAATATCCATCTCACCATATGAAACACCTACCTTACACTTGTCCAAAGTAAACTCCACCAAAAAATAACTCTCCATGATTCTTGCACTAAAATATAAACCATGATAGTCATAAAAAAAATCATAATTACAACATAACAACCAATGATACTAGTTCCCTACTTTTAGGACTTCCAAGGTGGGTGTAAAATAAAATAAATATTTAAATTAGCATGTTTGGAATCTAGGGTTGAGATGTCATAATCCCAACATTCTCCCACTTCTCAAAGACTTGTCAAGAGTCAAAACTCTATTGTCTTCTCAAGGCCCCAACACCCATAGAACCTACACACCATTTGAACTTATTAGTGCCACATTGGCTTTATTAGTGCATCTATGACCTTCACCAATGTATCAAATTTTTCCAATTTCACCTTTCCATCTTCCACCCTATCATGAAAAAATGAAACTCTACATCAATATGATGTGTTTTGGCATGGAAAATTGGATTCTTTTCTAAATAAATAGCACTATGTCTATCACAACAAATATTAATCTGGCCTGCATCAAAACCAATATTAGAACTTCATCTCTTATGCCAAATGGCCTCTTTACAAGCATGAGTACCTACCATGTACTCTACTTCTATACTCAACAAAGCGGCTGCAACTTGCCACTTACTAATCCAACTAATTGTACCAACAAACATCATGAAAACATATCCATTGGTGGATCTTTTGTCATCAATTTCACCTGCCCAATCCAAATCCACATATCCATGAATGCAAGTTGAATACTTGGAAGTACGCCTTAGATACTTGAACACTCTTAACTACATATGCACACTACTAGGATTATCCATATACCAATTAAGGATTCTCACTTCTTTGGTAATGTATGGCCTAGTACATAACATAACATACATCAAGCTGCCAACAACATTTGCATAAGGTACATTAGACATGTCCTCCATCTCATTAGGAAATTTTGGACAATCCTCCACAAAAAGCTTTGTCCCTTGTAACACTAGAACAAATAACTACCTACAAGTTGCCATGCAAACTCTCTCTAATATAGAATTAACATATGATGACAGGTACTCCCCATATTCAACCAAACTCACACAACACAACAGAGAAATAAATAGAAAATTGCAAGAACACAAGCATTTGCTTTCTATTATCTTCAACGAAATAAAATGACATTACAACATTCTGGAAAATAACTTGCTACAGCCACATGGGCCTTCTTATTTCAATAATATGCAAGGCAGAGCCACATTATACACTTCTAAAATTGAGCCCAAAACCCTCCTTCATCTCTACATATGTAGCATCAAAAATTGCCTTAGAATATTCTAGAAATTGAAACTTTCCTCTTTTGGCACCTAACAATTCATTAGCTCAATTTCCCACTTGAGTGATTTTTCTCTCTTCATTTTTGTATCAAAATTTTAGTCTTGATGAAACAACTTCTAGAAGCCATAACTTTTTGAGTGTTTGATTTTCTTATATAATATATTGTTGGAAATATTGTGAACTAGAGATCTACAACACATACATCTAAAGATTTGTGTATGGATTTTGAACCTTTTTGTTGCCTCTAGGGTCTTCAATTTTGAGTTTTAAGACTCATTGAAGAAATGTTTCAGGACAAAAACATTAATATCTTTCAAACTGCCTAGGATATCAAGGTAGTTCTTTCACCAATCTCTTAATTTTTTAATTATGCTCCTTGGAACCAATTTTCATGTCCATGTGACCAAAATGGAAAAAAGTCCTAAAACACGACCCCAAATAGGAAAAATTACCAAAAAATTAGTGTGTGACTAGTTTACACTATTTTCCCCTTCTATACATGTTATATAGTGTAGCTATCATAGTGGGCTCCCAAAAATTTAAAGAAAACATAACATTTCTTTTTGGGTGATGCAAGATTGATCCTTACAAAACTTGTTGAATTCTATTAAACAAAACTCAACACCATTGTCAATCCTCAAACACTTAATTTTCCTACTAGTCTAGTTTTCAACAAAGGATATGAATTCCTTAAATTGACTAAAATTTGTAATTCTTCTTATGAGAAAATGTATTAATATTATGAGAGGAACATCATTGCAATTATGTGCAACCATGGGGACTGTGCAAACCCTTGACCCTCCTACTTCTACACTTAGCATTGCGTTTGTGTTGGTTTTCCTATGATTAGCATCGCATCGTACCCTGGCATCTATGTTTGCATTGTGTGTGGCTCTAGTATTTACCTAGATTTCCTTCTTCTTGGCATCTACACATTGTGTTTAGTTTATTGGCCTCACTAGTACATACCAATGGTAATTTACCTTTATATCTACTTTTGCCTCCTTGCAATCTTCTAGCCATTAGTGATTCAATTTCATCAAGTTATTTTTCATCACTATCACTTTCACTATCATTTCTCATATTGTGCTTGATTTACTTATTTTCAGAGAAGATTTGAATGCAGATTCAATAGTTGGTAAGACACTGTTATCATACTCATTCATCTCAAATGAAATAAGTATACCAATCAAACTATCAAGAGTAGCATTTTTATTTGCTACTTCTCTTATTTCTTGAATTGCAGATACTCTAATAGCATAAATAGGTAGTAAGGTTCTTATAATTTTAATTACCATTATTTCTTCCTCAAGTACTCCTCCTACTCCTTAGATAACATTAACAACCTCTTTGATTCTGCTGATGTACTGAGTGATTTTATGTCCTTCTTTGATTCTTAGGTCATCAAACTTTCCTCTTAGGCTTTTAGCTTTATCCCCCAGCACATTTTTATCTCCTCCATGTACTATCTTGAGTTTTTCCCACATTTTATTTACAGTGGTGCATGTTTTGACATCTTCAAATTCAGCATCAGAGAGTGAAGAAGCAATTTCTATCATCATAGAAATGCGTTCATATTTCTCTCTCAATTGATCAACTGTCAAAGGTCTAGTAGGTAAAACAAATTTAGTATCCAAGTACTATGTAACATCACTTCCAATACATGATAGGTGGAGTCTTATCCTTCTTTTCCATGATGCAAAATTGTCTTTTTTCAACTTAGGCACATCCCTTTTACTCATCTTGTGATCTTTAGCTTGAGTCTTGAAAATCTCTTCCAAGCACCAAAGCTCTGATACCAATTGTTAGAATAACTGAGAGGGGGGGTGAATTAGTGGCCTCAAAAATTAATCCAATAATCCAACCTGAACTTATATCACAAATATAATATCCTCAATTATCATTTAGACCTACAAGATGCATACCTTGTGTAATTCTAGTAAATATATACTGCTTGGTGAACATATTATTTATTTGTTTCTAGCCTTTACCGTATAGCAGAAATTAAACTTAGTGTTTACCAACCAATACTATTTTAGTAATGTGTAAAGAAAAACATCAAATCAATGAACCATATACACATTTAACACATGAATTTTTAATGTGGAAACCCTATTAAGGGAAAAACCACTTGGGCCCGTGTTGGTTTACAGTTTGTCTACTTTTAATTTGACTTATATAATGACTCTTGAAAATACCCAATGCTGGCTATCATAGAACAAAAAGTAACCATAGACTGGGTCAGTGGTAGGAATCTATCAATGACCCCTGAATTAAAAGGTACAGTATCCCTTGTGTGAAAGATATGCAATGAATTTTGTCTTTCAATTTTTAGGGGTATGCTCTTAACCAGAGAGTACAAGAGAATCAACCGAGTTGTTCAAAGCTTCAAACAACTTAGGCAATGAATGGGGACTTACTCAATGACATGCAATCTGAAATGCTAACTATTATGTAGTGTGGGATGAATGCAAACTATTATCTACAAGCAAAAATTAAGAAAGAAATTGTAACACTTCAATTCCCAGATTGCTAAGATTGTGAAACTTCAACAATACCCAGATTATCTTAATCTCATTTTCTATTAACCTTCTTCCCAAACCCTTATGCAAGAACTAATCTATTGAACTAGGATGTGCAATGAAATGAAAATAGAGTACTTATGCTAAAGATAGTAAACATACAATCCACTGAATGAAAATAACAAAACCCAGTTCATTACTATTCATTCAATTTCTAGTATTAGCATCTTCATTTAAAACATCACACAACTAACTAAGATGAACAAAAAAAATCACTTCAACCTCAGAATTGCACATAGTAGTCCTAGCTATAGGGGTTCTCCCAAAGTAATTTTTTTGATCTTATTTACTTTACATAAATTTACATATATAGGTCTTCTCCAAAATGACCCATTTCAATAATGATTGCCTCTTTACAATATTCCAAGAGGAACATTCTAATAATAAACTTGGTCGGTTACAGAAACTCACAAAGCTGACCAAATGCCAAAAATGGCTACAATATACAAAAGTTGAGAAAACAACACAGGTCAACAGATTCTATGTCATCTTCTGTGTAAGAGTTTTTCCTCTATAAGCCTTCATTGCATCCGTTAAATTTCCCAAATCCTGAGCATTCAGAATGATTATATTGTCATCTCAGATCATCCAAAAATATGCATCTCTGTCAGTTCATCCAACCTGGCATTCTAGGATTGGAGCTTCTCCGTTTCCTTTTTTATCATAGCATCTATTGCGGAGAGCTCACTGATTCTTGACACTTGGAAGTTAGCCAGATCCACAATATCATCTATGAAAGAAAGAAACTTAGCTTTCATTTTCTCTATATTCACCAACTTGTCACATCCAAAAACTTGAGATTCTGTGTGCAGTACTTTAAAAAACTCAAATAGTTTAGCCATCTCCTTTTGTACTAACTTCTCCATAGTCTTGAGTTCATCTGTAGATCTATTCGAGTTCTCAACAATGAACACCAAAGATTGCCTCTAGTGAAATAATTGCTCCTATCCGGTCTTGAGGATACCATTAGATATTGCAACACTAGTCTTCATATCAATCACCTCCTGCAAGGTTCCTAACTACTCTATCAATCCAGTCGATGCATTATAAATGGTCTCCTGGTGTTTTGATGTTGTATCCTTCAATTTTTCTACATCAAGTAGAAGGTTCCCCAAATTCTCAATGACAATGGGGCCTTGAACCTTCATCACTTCTATCCATGCTCTACTAATTTGACCAAACTGTATTTCTTGCTACAACTTCAGTAGCAAGTTCTTATTCTCCTCCGCATTAGGATCAAACTGAGCAAATGAAGTAGTGCCAAGAGTAAATTTAACATACTCTACTAGCTCCTTGTTTTCAGAATTGAGGACTTCCTTTTCTACTCAGAGTTCTTCTAATCCATCCTCAATCTTCTCATTGGTGGTTTTCTAGATATTCACCATCGATTCATGCACTGGCACCCCTAGGTCCACCATTTTAATCTGGAAATCTTGAGCTGAGAGTTCATGAAACCTTCCTTCTTTTTGTGGCTCTGTTATTTCCATTAGCATATGCCCAATCATGGAGTCATGGGAAAGTGCCGCCATAGAATTTTTCTTCTTCACCTTCTTTGCGGTGGTTGAGATGAGGTTGCCTTAAGGATCAGGTCCTTTGAAGAAATGGCCTCCTCATGTCATTTCTTCTTCTTCTCAATGGTTTCCTCCAACCATGAGTTTTTTGATAGCACCTTAATTGCAGATAGAAAAGACGTAGGATCAAATAGTTTCTGGGCCACTAGAGGAGTCTATTTGTCTTGAGGTGGAACAAGGAAAGAAGAAACCTTGGTCGCCGAAAAGGCTAGAGTATTTACAGGCTGAGAGGAATCTTGATCATCCATGGGATTTGTGTCATCCAAGGTGATAATTGGTCTTGGTTAGGGAGGCTTGGTCACCAACACCTTCTGTTATTTCTTCTTTTCCTTCTCCCTATATTCTTCCTTCTCCTCTTCATTTCCAATGTTTGGGAACAAACCATCTCCGTAGGTCAGATTGATGGGAACATTCTTTTCTGGGGGCTAGTCACCTCCTTGACTAGCGGATTACACTACACCTGCTAAAACTGATGGCACCATAGAAGATGTAACTACTGAAGATGATTTCTCAGCTCCTAAAGTTGTTCCTTCAGATGAACTTGCATTAGAAATTATTTTCCATAGTGCTCTGGTCCATTCTACCCATTTTTCGGTTCTCTTGATAATGCCCCTCATGAGAAGCTCCAATGAATCAATCACTAGACTAGTTGGTGGAGAGTAAGAAATCAACAACACCTTGATCTAGTTGTAGGATGAAGGTTGCATGAAGAGACCATTATCTACAAGATCAGATACATCAATAGAATTATTATACATTGTAATTTCATCCAAATTTAAATGGGACCATAATTTCTCCCATGTCTGATACTCATTAAAACATTCAAATCAGAAATCTTCAATATCTGGGACATGTCTGTAGCCATGTTAGAGCATTAGGTGGTCTCTAACAAAACCCATATGATCATATTGAGGCCTAAGAACCTCATAATCAAGAAGCTTGATCTTATCCTCAAAACTCTTTACTAAATTCTAGGCATCAAATCTAGATGCACACGAATATGGACCAACCACCACGGGGAAGGAAATTCTAACGATCTTCTTCACAGTTGAACATAGAGTGTTCACTTCCAATATCTATCGACAAAGCTCTACCAAGACCACCTTATCTTCAGGATATTGGGGCAGTCTCTTAGGAAATCTAGAGAAGGCTCCTATCCAAAGATAAGAGAAACTTGAGAATTGGATGAAAGAGCTTCCATACTGACTAATTGCCAAGATGGCCTCTGGCAAGAATCCTCTTTCTGCACAACCTTGAAGTTCCTAAAAAATTCTCATTGTGAATGCATCATTCATAGTAGTATACTCCTCAAATCTCCAACACAATTGTAGATTTGGGTAGAACTCATAAATTTTGGTGTTGTTATCAAAGTTCTGGATTGTTGGTAAGTCATGTCATAGGTGCTGAGTCGCCAGAGCATAAATCAAGTAAGAAGACATGTAGAATTGTTTAAATCCTTGACAAGAGCTCATCTAGGATGCAAGCACCTCACATAGACTTTTTTCCCAATCAATGAACATATTTTCAACATAGACAGCTTGAACAAGAAAGAAATTATGTTCAACGAGATCTAAAATCTTAGGTTTTTCGTCCAATCTGGTCAGCAGGGCCAGGATATCAACAATTTCCTTCTTTATGGTTGTTTTGAAGAGAGTCTTCGGCATCTTACTTTTCTTTGATTAAGGGGTCTAGAACCAGGTCTTCTGCATGTCTTCCCTCCTTAGAGTCTTCTTTTCATTGAACATAGACAAAGAAGAACCGAAGTCGATATCACAATACATGTCTTTAGCTGGAATGCCGAAAGAGGTTTGGATTAGGGCTTTATCAATCGTTAACAAAATCGATTGATCTAAAAAAAGGATTTGCTTTGTAGCTGGGTCATATTTCTCTATACATTCTCTGACGAGCTCAGGAGCTTGAAGTTCCATTGGAAACCATGTAGCCTCTACCAGACCACTATCCTTGAGCTTTTGTGTAATAGGGTGAACTGGATGAGAATTCAATCTTCTATGCAAATCTCCGAGATCAAATAATCTTAGAGATGTGTCAGAAAATTCCTTCAATTCACTCTCAATACCAATTAATCTATTATAACCAGAAGCTTTAACATCCATTTACTATGAAAATGATAACATGAGTGAAGACAAATGACTTTCTATTCAAAATGGTGAGTAGCAAATGATGGAAAAAGCTTAATAAATAGCCGCTAAGATCCAAACATTGGTGCCACACGAATGACATTAAGGTGACCTAATGGATGCAATGGCAGGATTAGCATTTAATTTTTTTATTATCAGAAGCTATTTCAAATTCTCATTTTGGAGAACATAACGGCCTCAAAATCCTCAATCTTACACTTATCTTTATGTTCATTAGCTGCTCTTGCTGAAACAAAACTTTAGTCTTGCAGAAAAAGAACATACTTTCCCTTCGATGCTGAAATTAATGAACATTAGACCATTTTACCTTGTGCGGGAAAAGAATATAAGAGAATACTTTTTCTGTAAGCCTGTTTCATTTATTTTAGAAAATTATCCCGACGGCTTCACCTTTTATCCTTTGTGCACTTAAACACCTTGTTTTCCACCGTGGGCACTTGGCTTCTTATTTTCTCTTTTCACTTGTATCAGGCTTGCACCTTTGAGACCATCTTTTTTGGAAACTGCATGATCACTGCTACTACTCCGCAACTTGATATCTTCGAGAGTTTAAAAACTCTTTTATGAATAAATTTTTACCAATCACTTATATAAAAGACATATTTATCTTCTAGAAAAACATATTGACCATTGCAGATCCAAGGGTGACTACTTCTCATTTGGAAGATGCTATGACACCCCTTTCCTGACCTACTTAAATCACCTAAAAATCAGATGAAGCAGAAAGATTGAAAACCCGCTAGGCTCAAATAGGCAAGGCAAATAATTTATCAGATAAGCACATTATGGGAAGGTTTCAGAATGAATGAGAAGTAGGTCACCAAAGAACAATTTTACCCCCTAGGACCTAAAGACCTTTAAACTGAAATTTGGCAATAGATGGCTCTGACTGGGGACTTAGACATGCCAATGTCTGAGAAGGTACCTAGAGTCTCTGGTTTCGCACAACAAGACCGATAGGAAAAACAATGGATGGATTAAAATAAAACACATGACAGGAAAGGAAACTAAACTAAACTAAGACTAAGAAAGTAGGAAAGAAAGTAGGAGAAACACAAAGCAAACCTACCTACACTAACACTAACCTGTAGGGACTACCTACTTTCACTTGAGTATTTGGTAGAGCTTCAGATCCTCGCCATTGTAGGAGAATGGTAGAATCTCTCTAGAAGGATATGCTAGAATAAAGGAATTATTCTAGTTCACCTATATAATCTTGAATGGTCCTTTCCAAAGTGAGTCGAACTTATGATGCTTTCCTTTGGACTCACACCTTTTATCCCACAGTAGAACCAAGTCAGCTTGCAAAAACTTTCTTGGTCTAGCCTTCTTATCAAAGAATGTGTTCACTCTCTTTTGATGATCAGTGATGTGGTCAACAAAATTTTCCTATTCTTCCTCCAATTTGGACAGATACATGATTCGTTTCTCTAGGCCATTTTGGAAAACTGGATCTTCAATTACCTGTTGCAGCCTACAGATGGATAACTCCAATGGAAGTGGGAGAATAGGTTCAATACCATAAATGAGTTCAAAAGGGGAAATCTCAATAGCTCATTTAGGTGTTATCTTGTTCACCCATAGGGCTTCATGCAATTTCTTGTGCCAATCCTTTTGACTCTCTAAAACTAGTTTCCTCATTATGTTAATCAATTTCTTGTTGCTTGACTCAGCTTGACCATTTCCTTGAGGGAAATATTCAAATGAGTGACTAAGATGGATACTGTTGTCATAGTAGAACTCTATAATCTCTGATGAAGAGAAATATGTGGCATTGTCCATTAATAGCTTCAAAGGAACTCCAAACCTTACCAAGATATTCTCTTTGATAAATTCATAGACCACCTTAGATGTAGTTTTGTTGGTAGGCTTAGCCTCAACCCACTTGGTAAATTAATCCATGGCAGTTATGACATATAGGTGTTTTGCACAAGAGGGGGGATTTATTGGACCAATGAAATCAAGTCCCCATTTCTGAAAGGGACCCTCAACTACAACCGGCTTTAATGGAACAACAGCCAACTGAGGCTTACTAGAAAACATACGACATTTATTACACTTGGCCACCCAATTGTAGGAATCTTTAAACATGTTAGGCCAGTAATAACACTGCCTCAAGATTTTATATGCAGTGACTGTGGACAAGAAGTGTCCACCACATGCCTCATTATGGAATGCCTGGAGCAATCTCTCTTGTTGTGACGTGTCCACACATCTTAAGAAAGTTCCATCTATTGCCCTCTTATATAACTGGTCATCATAAAAGACATAATTGGCTACTTTAGTCTTCAAATCTCTTCTTTGTTTGTATGTCAATCCCTCTAGGAAATCTCCTTAAGTAAGGAAATAGGTGATGTTTGAAAACCATGGATCAAGAAGACTAACCATTAACACCTTCAGAGAATCCTCCTCTTGGGCTATTTCTTGATTTTCTGCCATTATTTTACATAAGACATTTCCTCTGACCAGCTTTGTTGGCTTAAGTTCAATATCATACTCTTGTACCTTTGCTATCCATGCACCTCTAGTATTACATCCTATTTCTTGTTGTGTCAGAATGCTCTTAACAGAAGAATCAGGAATATAAATAATAGAATGGGAATGTAATAAATAGAATCTAAAATTCTTCAGTGCTCTTACCACTACATATGCATGCTTCTCCATTTGATAATATCTCAGTTCATGATCCTTGAGAAGAGTGCTCATGAATGCAATAGGTGCTTGAATTCCTTCATTGTTCTCTTGCATCAAGATAGTAGACAATGTATGAGCTGATGCGTAATAGTACAATATGAACTCCTTGGTATAATCCAGATGCACCAACATAGGTGCTCTAGATATAACATGCTTGATTAAATCAAAGGCCTTCTTCCCAGATTCATTTCCCTTGAAACTTTGACCACCCTTCATCATATCAATTATGTATTTTGTAATCTTGGAAAAGTCAGGAATGAACCACCTGAGAAAATTTACCTGCCCAAAGAATGATCTTGTTCCATATTTTCTTGTCG
The DNA here is from genome assembly GCA_018584345.1 of Thuja plicata. Classification (NCBI taxonomy): domain Eukaryota; kingdom Viridiplantae; phylum Streptophyta; class Pinopsida; order Cupressales; family Cupressaceae; genus Thuja; species Thuja plicata. The sequence goes on along the minus strand of MU226956.1, from coordinate 1,113,092 downwards.
GTAGGTTCAATTGTTGGAAGGCCTTCATGCGCTCAGGGTCAATTCAGATTCCTTCATGGGAAACAATATGACCTAGCAGTCTACCTTCGGTGACACAGAAAAAAAACTTGTTGGGATTAAGAGAGATTCCATGCTCTCTGCATCTCTTTAGCACCTTCTCAAGATCTTTCAAATGATCTTCTCTCTTCTTAGAGAAGACTATTAAATCATCCAAATATATAACTATTATTCTATCTCGAAGGTCTGCAAATGAAGAGTTCATTTCCCTCTGGAAGGTAGCTCCAGCATTGATAAGCCTGAAGGGCATTCTATTATAAGCAAACATTTTCGAAGGAGTGGTGAACATTGTCTTATACTTATATTTTGGGTCCACCTCAATCTGGTTAAAACCTGAGAAACCATCCAACATGGACATCATTTCAGATCTAGCAACTATTTTCAGTGTACGATCCATGTAGGGTAAGGCATAATTATCCTTTAGGGAAGCCTGGTTCAGATTACAGAAATCTACACAAATTTTGATTTCTATGTTCTTCTTCTAGACGGGCACGATGGTGGCTATCCATGTAGAGTAATGTATGGGATAGATAATTTTTGCTTCCAACATCTTGTGAACTTCCTTGAAAATAGTTTCATTGTTTATGCCAGAAAGGGACAACTTCAGGCTTGAGAGGAATCTTGTGCTTGAAGTCACCATTCTGAAAAGTTTTGAGGTCCTCATAGCCCCAAGAAAACACATCCTTATACTGGGAGAGTAGGTGTTTAGCCTTTTCTCTTTCCTTTTTTGTGCAACAACTACCAATATTGATCATCCTAGGTTTATTTCTAGTGCCTATGTTCATTCCCTTGAAATTCCCTGAGGTACTACCTTTCCTATCTCTCTCTTTTCTAATATATGCATCATGTCTACCAAAAAAATTTTCAAGGGAGATTAGGTGTCGAGGAATTTTGTTACCTTTTAACTATTCTTCTCCGAGATCTAACTCCTTGTTGTTTAGAGAGAGATCCTTATAGGTACTAGAACTTCCTTCAAAATATTGATCACTGAACTGATCTAATCCTTCCATCAAAGCTTGTATCTGCTTGTCACTAATGAAGACTTGCTAGACTTCTACATTATCTGGAACATTCGGCCTGAAGAGAAATTCAACTTTGTATTGCTTATCTCCTATTTCTAGATGTAGGAGGAGAAGTGAAGCTAAGATGGCCAAAAAATTTGTTCTAGTGTTCAGCTCTCTTGGAACGACTTGGAATGAGAAGGCATCAAAGTCTTCTATCTTATCCCAAACTCTATTCCTATAACTCCGTAATCTCTCATTTTTCACTAATTATTGCACTCGAACTTGCCTCACTATCAACTCTACATCACCAAGTACTTTAAGGATTTTTTCCCCTCTTTGCTTCGTAGCAGTAATGCCTAGCAACAGAGCTTCATATTCTACCATTTTATTAGTGTTCTTAAACTACAATTTATAAGAAAGCTGTATCATGTCTCCTTTCAAGAGAATAAGAACCATGCCAGCCCCAGATCCTGCAGTAGAACAACTGCCATTGAACTCCAAGGTCCAAATATCCTGATTGTTAGAAATTTCTGACATTTCATCTTGATGATCAAAATCTGAAAATAGCATATAATTGCCAAATTCCATCTCTTGGTAGAGGATTTGTGCCTTAGGGTCATCAGACTTCATTACTGTGAATTTGGCCTTTTCCTTGAGCTCCAGCTTTATCTTTTTAGTACCCACCAGGATTATAGCATGCAGTATCTTGACTTCTCCACCTATGTCTCTGAAAAATCTTCTTCTTAGAAGCATACTGTAGCTGGCTGGAATATCGGCTACCAGGATGGTTAGCTTCATCCTCTTTGCAAGGTGTGCGGCCAGTGCAACTTGTGCATCCTTTACCTGACCTAGGAGTGGAACTTGTGTAACATCCATTGAATAAAAGTATCCAAAGGTTTCGGTAAGGGTCAATCCAAGGGCTTTAGCAAAAGAGGCAGGCATGACATTATCAGAGGCTCCGGAGACAATAATACAGTTGCTTAGTTTATGACCATTAACAAATAGAGAGACATAAAATGGGTCAAGCTTCTGGCCAGGAGCTGTGGCTAAGACTGAAGAATATTCTTCTTGAAAGAGCAAGGGGAGGACAGATTCTTCATCATTTAAAGGGCCACTACTAGGGGTTCATCACTAATAGTAGAATTTATATTTGGCTGCATTCTGGAATTAGCATCACTTTTATAGTAATCAACAAGATTTTGAAGTTTAGTAGGATGATTTTTTAAATATTCTAAGGGAGACACTTGGATTCTGGCATCCTTGCAGTATTGAATTATATCAAAGGAAGACAGAAACTTACCATTTGTTTCAAACTTTGAGTGATCCTTCTTCCAAGATGAAGAAGTAGAAGCTCCAGGTGCACCAGTTGAAGGACCAGGTGCAATGTTCTGGGGAGGAAAGGAGTTTCCTAGATTTTTGTATGTCTGAATTCTTTTTTCCACTACCATTTGAATTCCATCCATGGTGGCAAAGATATCACCTCCAACTTTGGAATTAGATTCATACTCCAAAAAGAAATTACCAAAATTGCCATGGGGAGCAGAATCTTCTTCGCTTTCAAGATATTCAATAGTCAACTCATTACTTGAAGCTAGCTATCTATATCTATTCATCTCCAAACAACTATTACCATCATGGTCAGCTCTTAGATGAAAAATACACATATTATTCTTTTTAGTTGCCTCAATGGAGAGATTTTGCTGAGCCGGTGGCAACTACAATTGTTTACCTTCATGTTTTTTTATGGGAATATGAAGGACAGGGTAGGCTTTTCCATTTTCCACTTAAGGGAAATCATCTCATTAGACAATTCCTAAAGCATTGCCTCAATATTTCTAGTTACACCGGAAGTAGAGTTTGTGGAGGCACCACTCTGCACTTCTCGCTTCCATTTTCCAGTAGCTATGAGGTCATCCTCTAACTCAATTGCTAGAGTCTAAGCAGCTTGCAGATTGGCCACATGCGCTCATCTGGTTTGGAAACTTATGTCAGGAGGAATTGAACTAATAAAGAACATCTTTTGGTTGTGACTTGTAGGCCTGCTAGTAGTGGGGATCCTATTAGCCAACTTGTTAAACCTTGCAATAAAATACCTCATAGGAGTACTAGGTTCTTTCTTTATCTGAGTGAGCTGAGTCAGAAGTGTGTGCTCATCTTCCATACTTTTATAGCGAGCTTCAAAGAGGTTCTTCATATCATTCCAACTAGTTATGCATCCTATAGGGGGATGTTGAAACCATTCAGTGGCATTTTCTAATAAAGTCTCTACAAACATTCTTACTTCCACGTCTCCATGCTGAGGGTTTACAATACTGCATGCAGCGAAGAAGGCTGCAATATTCTCATCAGTGGATACTTTCTCTTCTCCATTGAACTTTGGAAAGTTCTTTTGGGAAGATCAAGGTAAGTCATTATTAGCTCCTAGCTGAAGAGGCCCAATGGAATAACCCCAAGGGATGGCCATTGAAATAGGGAGGGTTACTGGCACAACCTGAAAATTGATATTGGTAGCAGCAGCAACTCTGTGAAGAGTAAGGATGTTACACAGTAATGGGATAGTATTGTGGAAAATAGGAGGGACATAAGAATGGCTACGAATCTGGGAAATGGGGTGTGGTGGTGGCAAGAGAGCACCATGGATACCTAGAAAGATAGGATCCCAGACATTGGTTCTTCCTCTTCTGAGAGGGTCCTCTAACAAAGGGAAATTAGCCTTCTGCAATTCCTCAAACATAGGATCTTTATGTCCCTCTCTCCAGACACTTCAGGTATACTTAGGATCTAGAGCTACCAAACCTGATTACTATAGCTATGTAGCTCTGAATCTTCTTTCCCGTAACACTCCTTCCCAATATTCAATGTTGGCCTCTGCTCTTTCTAACTCAAAGTTGATTCTTCTGTATTGGTCTAGTGGGACTTGTCCTTTGTGAGGCAACACCATTTCTCCTTAAGAGTGATATGCATAATGTAGCATTAGGAATGCCAAATAGATAAGTTCTAAGTCACTTAGTAAAGCTAGAGACAGACTTACTAAGAAAACTTAGGAAAATTTTGAGTTCTCCCCAGTAGAGTCGCCAAAAACTATTGGTTTAAAGTTTGTCTACTTTTAATTTGATTTATATAATGACTCTTGAAAATACCCAATGCTGGCTATCATAGAACAAAAAGTAACCACAGACTAGGTTAGTGGTAGGAATCTATCAATGACCCATGAATTGAAAGGTACAATATACCTTGTGTGAAAGATATGCAATGAATTTTGTCTTTCAATTTTTAGGGGTATGTTCTTAACCAGAGAGAAGAAGAGGATCAACCAAGTTGTTTAAAGATTAAAACAAGTTAGGAAATGAATGGGGACTTACTCAATGACATGCAATCTAAAATGAAAACTATTATGCAGTGCAGGATGAATGCAAACTATTATCTACCAGCAGAAATTAAGAAAGAAAGTGTAACACTACAATTCCCAGATTGCTAAGATTGTGAAACTTTGACAATACCTAGATTATCTTGATCTCATTTTATATTAACCTTCTTCCCAAATCCTTATGCAAGAACTAATCTATTGAACTAGGATGTGCAATGAAATGAAAATAGAGTACTTATGTTGAAGATAGTAAACATACAATCCACTAAATGAAAATAACAAAACCCGGTTCATTACTATTCATTCAATTTCTAGTATTAGCATCTTCATTCAAAACATCACACAAATAACTAAGATGAACAACAAAAATCACTTCAAACTTAGAGTCACACACAGTAGTCCCAGCTACAGGGGTTTTCCCAAAGTAATTTTTTCTGATCTTATTTACTTTACAAAAATTTACATATATAGGTCTTCTCCAAAATGACCCATTTCAATAATGATTGCCTCTTTAAAATATTCTGAGAGGAACATTCTAATAATAAACCTGGTCAGTTACAAAAATTGACAAAGCTAACAAAATGCCAAAAATGGCTACAATATACAAAAGTTTGGAAAATGACACAGGTCAACAGATTCTATGCCATCTTCTGTGTAATGGTTTTTCCTTTGTAAGCCTTCATTGCATCTGTTACCTTGCCCAAATCTTGAGCATTCAATATTATTATATTTTCAGCTTAGATCATCAAAAAATCATGCATCTCTATCAGTTAATCCAACCTGGCAATCCAGGATTGGAGCTTCTCTGTTTCCTTTTTTATCACAGCATATATTACAAAGAGTTCACTGATTCTTGACACTTGGAAGTTAGCCAAATCTGTAATCTCATCTATGAAAGAAAGAAACTTAGCTTTCATTCACTCTGTATTCACCAACTTGTCACTTCCAGAAACTTGAGATTTTGTGTGCAATACTTTCAAAAACTCAAACAGTTTATCCATCTCCTTTTGTACTAACTTCACCATAGTCTTGAGTTCATCTGCAGATCTATTTGAGGTCTCAACCATGAACTCCAGAGACTGCCTCCAGTGAAATAATGGCTCATGTATGGTCTTGAGGATACCATTAGAGATTGCAACACTAGTCTTCATATCAATCACCTCCTACAAGGTGCCTAACTGCTCTATCAATCTAGTGGATGCATTATAGATGGTCTCCTGGTGTTTTGATGTTGTATCCTTCAATTTTTCTACATCAAGTAGAAGGTTCCCCAAATTCTCAATGACAATGGGGCCTTGAACCTTCATCGCTTCTATTCATGCTCTGCCAATTTGACCAAACTATCTTTCTTGCTGCAACTTCAGTAGCAAGATCTTATTCTCCTCTGCATTAGGATCAAACTGAGCAGATGAAGTAGTGCCAAGAGTAGATTTAATATACTCTACTATCTCCTTGTTTTCAGACTTGAGGACTTCCTTGTCTACTCAGAGTTATAATCTATCCTCAATTTTCTCATTGGTGGTTTTCCAGATATTCATCATCGAGTCATGCACTGGCACCCCTAGGTCCACCATTTTAATCTGGAAATATTTAGCTAAGAGTTCATGAAACCTTCCTTCTTTCTATGGCTCTTCTATTTCCATTATCATATCCCTAGTCGTGGAGTCATGGGAAAGTGCTTCCACAGACTTTTGCTTCTTTGCCTTCTTTTCCAGTGGCAGAGATGAGATTTCCTTAAGGATCAGGTCCTTCAAAGAAATGGCCTCCTCATGTCATTTTTCTTCTTCTCAATGGTTTCCTCCAACCATGAGTCTATGGATAGCACCTTAATTGTAGACTAAAGATTTGTAGGATAAAATAGCTTCTGGGCCACTGGAGGAGTATGTTTGTCTTGAGGTGGAACAAGGAAAGAGGAAACCTTGGTCACTAAAAGGGCTAGAGTATTTACCGGCCGAGAGGAATCCTGACCATCCATGGGATTTATGTCATCCAAGGTGATAACTATTCTTGGTGAGGGAGGATTGGTCACCAACACCTTCTATTCTTTCTTCTTTTCCTTCTCCCTATCTTCTTCCTTCACCTCTTCATTTCTAATGTTTGGGAGTGAACCATCTCCACAGGTTGGAGTGATGGGAACATTATTTTATGGGGTCTGTTCACCTCCTTGCCCAGTGGATTGTGTTGCACCTGTTGAAATTGATGGTGCCACATAAGAAGTAACTGTTGAAGATGATTTCTCAGCTCCTAAAGTCATTCCTCGAGATGAACCTGTGCCAAAAATTCTTTTCCATCACACTCTAGTTCATTCTACCCATTTGTCAATTCTCTTGATAATGCCCCTCATGAGAAGCTCCAATGAATCAATCACTAGACCAGTTGGTGGAGAGGAAGAAATGGGCAACACCTTGATCTTGTTGTAGGAAAAAGGTTGCATGAAGAGACCGTCATCTTCAAGATCAAATACATCAATAGCATTATTATACATTATAATTTCATCCAAAGTTAAACAGGACCACAATTTCTCCCGTGTCTGATACTCATTAAAACATTTAGACCAAAAATATTTAATATCTGGGACATGTCTGTAGGCATGTTCGAGCTTTAGGTGGTCCCTAACAAAACCCATAGGATCATATTGAGGCCTAAGAACCTCATAATCAAGAACCTTGATCTTATCCTCAATACTCTTTACTAAATTTTGGGCATCAGATCTGGATGCACAAGAATATGGACCAACCACCACGGGGAAGGAAATTTTGGAAATCTTCTTCACAGTTGAACATAGAGTGTTCACTTCCAATATCTATTGGCAAATCTCTACTAAGACCACCTTATCTTTAGGATACTAGGGCAGTCTCTTAGGAAATTTAGAGAAGGCTCCTATCCAAAAATAAGAGAAACTCAGGAATTGGATGAAAGAGCATCCATACTAACTGATTTCTAAGATGGCCTCTTGCAAGAATCTTCTTTCTGGGCAACCTTGAAGTTCCCAACAGATTCTCATTGTGAATGCATCATTCACAAAAATATACTCCTCAAAGCTCTTATGCAATTGCAGATTTGGGTAGAACTCATAAATTTTGGTGTTTTTGTCAAAGTTCTGGATTGCTGGTAAGCCAGGCCACAGGTGCGGAGTCACCAAAGCATAAATAAAGTAAGAAGACATGTAGAATTTTTTGAATCCTTGACAAGAGCTCATCTAGGATGCAATCTTCTCACACAGAATTTATGCCCAATCAATGAATATATTTTTTAGCACAGGCAACATGAACAAGAAAGAAATTATGTTCATCGAGATCTAAAATCTCAAGTTTTTTGTCCAATCTGGTCAGCAGGGCCAGGATATCAACAATTTCCCTCTTTAGGGTTGTTTTGAAGAGAGTCTTTGGCATCTTACTTTTCTTTTATCGAGGGGTCTGGAACTAGGTCTTCTGCATGTCTTCCCTCCTTAGATTCTTCTTTTCATTGAACATAGACACAGAAGAACCAAAGTTGATATCGCAATACACATCTTTCGCCAGAATGCTGAAAGTGGATTGGATTAGGGATTTATCAATCGTTAACAAAATTGATTGATCTGGAAAAAGGATTTGCTTTGTAGTTGTGTCATATTTCTCTATACATTCTCTGACGAGCTCAGGAGCTTGAACTGCCATTGGAAACCCTGCACCTTCTACCAGACCACTATCCTTGAGCTTCTGTGTAATAGGGTGAAGTGGATGAGAATTCAATACTCTGTGAAAATATTTAAGATCAAATAATCTTAGAGATGTGTCAGAAACTTCCTTCAATTCACTCTCAATACCAATTAATCTATCGTAACCACAAGCTTTAATAGCCATTTACTGTGAAACTAAGAATATGAGTGAAGACAAATGACTTGATATTCAAAATGGTGCATAGCAAATTATGGAAAAATCTTAAATAATATCTGCTAAGATCTAAATGTTGGTGCCACACGAATGACATTAAGGTGACCTAATGGATGCAATGGCAGGATTAGAATTTAATTTTTTGATTACCAATGACTATTTGAAATTCCTATTTTAGAGAACATAATGGCCTCAAAATCCTCAATCTTACACTTATCCTTATGTTCATTAGCTACTTTTGCTAAAACAAAACTTTAGTCTTGCGGAAAAATAAAATGCTTTCCCTCCGATGCCAAAATGAATGAACATTAGACCATTTTACCTTGTGTAGAAAAAGAATATAAGAGAATAATTTTTCCATAAGCTTGTTTCCTTTATTTTAGAAAAGTATCCTAATGGCTTCACCTTTTATCCTTTTCACACTTAAACACCTTCTTTTCTGCTAGGGGCACTTGGCTTCTTATTTTCTCTTTTCACTAGTATCGGGCTTTCACCTTTGAGACCATCTTTTCCGAAAACTACATGATCACTGCTACTACTCCGCAACTTGATATCTTCGAGAGTTGAAAAACTCTTTTATGAACAAATTTTTACCAATCACTTATATAAAATACATATTTATCTTCCGGAAAAACATATTGAGCATTGCAGATTCGAGGGTCACTACTTCTCATTTGGAAGATGCTACGACACCCCTTTTCTGACCTACCTAAATCACCTAAACACTGGATGAAGCAGAAAGATTGAAAACCCACTAGGCTCAAATAGGCAAGGCAAAGAATTTATTGGATAAGCACATTATGGGCAGGTTTCAGAATGAATGAGAAGTAGGTCACCAAAGAAAAATTTTACCCCCTAGGACCTAAAGACCTTTAAACCAAAATTTGGCAACAGACTGGTAACCCAAAAATTTCACTCTTCTAAAGTGAGCTCGGTGAAGAGCCAACCTTGTTAAAGGTTACAAACACACTATTAAGTGTGACCATGTTAGAGGATTTAAAACCATTGGTTAGTCATTTGACCTTAGGCATTCACTATGCTGTCAACAAGAAAAAAAATTTGATACTCTTGAGTATCTCAATACATTAACGACTGTTAAATCCCATTTTGTTAAGAGATTTTATAAATCAATGGTTAAAATAAAACAATAAAATATTTGTTCACTAATACAACTTTAATTTTCAGATTTTCATATCTATTGTTACTCCATAATACCTCTCTGATCAACATGCTCTTCAATTCCTTTGCTCCGCTCTTTGTCCTTTTCTGCTCGGTGAATGATCTTGCTTCTATTGCTCGGTGTCTATAGAATTCTTGGCTTTGTTCTTCTACCTAGATGATTAGATATGCAAGAATACTTCTATCTTCACCATAATTATATTCAGCATTCCTCTTTTCTTAATGAATTACTTGTCTCTTTATATAGACATGATTTCACCGTTTCATCTCCTTATCTTTCTTGTTCTTGATGTAGATTCTTTCCTAATCTGCAAATGTCACCATGCATTTGCTTTAATATTTAAAGCTTTGCTTTATTTTTATTCCATAGATTTCTCCTTGAAATTTGTGAATAAAAATAGGTTTAAATATTTTTCTTATCCTTAGTTCACTTGGTCGATAAAAATGAATCAATCAATCAGCTAACTCTATATATAGCTCTGTCGGCTAAGTAGTTTTGTTGTTTTCTAACTCCAGTTGATTTTGGTCATCAGCTCTTAGTTTTCTTGGTCATTGAATCCATTTTTCCTTGGGCTTCAACTTCAATTCTTCTTAGTGACCACTTCAATTATGCTAGGTGTTGTGGTGCTTGGTATACACTATGATTGCTTAGGGTTCTTTGTCCGTTGATGTACATTGTTTGTCGGTGTTTACTATTACTCAGTTTACACTTACTTTTTATGTTTACCGATAACATAAAATTGATCTCTTTGGTTTCTTTAAGTCTATGACAATATGTATATGACCAATCATATTATATCAAGTTGACATCAATGACAATGCAATACATTAACAAATTTAATGTCTTGCATATACTTTCTGCAGCTCGGTGATCATCAACTTATCATCTTTAAACATTCAATCATTTATAGTTCATCAGTATTCCCTCCTATTATCAGTTCTTAGGGTTTATATTTTCTTCCCAGAGGAGTTTTTAGGGAAGGATTTGAATTCCTTAAATTTCCTAAGGATCTCTTCTTATTCTTTACATTTGAGAAAGTAGATCCAGATTTTCCTGGACAAGTCATCAATAAATATTACACAATATAGAACCCTCCCATAGAAGATACATACATGGGTCCACATAGGTCAGAGTGAATTAGTTTTAAGACATTACTTGTTTAACTAGAACTACTTTGAAAAGAACTCTTAGTATTTTTTCCTAGGGCACACCCCTTACATGTACCTGAATGATATTGCTTTAACTTAGGTAAGCCAATGACTAAATTTTCCATAGAAGATAAAGTACAAAATTTTAAATGCCCTAATCTTCTATGCCATATCTCAATTGTGTCTAAAATTTCATGAATTAGAGCAAGATTAGGTTCAGTACATACCTCATACAAGTAGCCTTTTCTATTCCCTATGGTTATAACTTTCTTAATAGAAGAATTTGTTGGCCATGCCAACACCTTGCTATCCATGAAGGTTACTCTATACCCATTATCCTCAAGTGTAGATATGGAGACTAGGTTCCTCTTGATGCCAAGAACAAAAAGAACTCTGGTGAGTAAAATAGACATGCCCGACTTCAACTTAATGGTGAAGGTCCTAACACCTTTTACTGGATGTGCAGATTTGTCTACAATGGTTACCTCTTCATCAATCTCTTCTATCATAGAGTCCAATAGCTCTCTATACCCAGTGATGTATCTTGATGATCCACTATCTATGATACAAGTATTAGATTTGTTGGACACTTGATTAGAGAGAGCGAAGTAGAATACATGTTTCTCTAAATCATGCTCCTTTTTATTTCTTTTCACTTTGGAAAATGTAGCTAGTTGTTTAATTATATATGGACATCTAGCTACATAATACCCATATTGATCACATCTAAAAAATTTAATGTGAGAAGCATCTTTCTTAGATGAACCCTTTTCATGATGGTCCTTCCTCTTTTTAAAGTGTTTCTTCTTGCCTTTATTATGATATTTTACATTTAACACATGAAGATCATCATCTATGTTGTTTTGTTTGATCACTTTCTTGGTTTGTCTTGACTCTTCCTGAAGACAATCAGACCTTAGGCAATCAAAGTTTGTAAATTCAATTGATTTCCTTCTTCTTGGCATCTAAACGTCATGTTTATTTTATTGGCCTCATTGGTTCTTGAGGTTTCTCATCATGCTCCCAACAAAGACCGTGCCCTCTGCTCCTTCCGTTTGGCTTTCCTATGTGTTTCATGCTTCGTTGAGCTTGGTTTCTCCTCCTAGCATTTTTTTTCATCATCGTTGTTCATCCTCGCTAGGCCTATCTGTTGTTTTCCCTTACCGTGGGTTCAATCTATGTTGGTTTCTTTTCTTCCTACTAGTGTCGTTACCTCTGTGTTGGTTGTTTTTTTTGGCCTGGCCTTGCTCTTGTTCCTTCCATCTCATGGTAGTTTTCATTTCATTGTCTCTTCCAATGGGGTTGCCTATACTGCTGCAGATTCTACTTGACACTCTCAACTGGGTTCTAGAAGCTTATTTTGGATAATATTGACAAAGTTAATGTTGTTACTGTGACATCATTTTTTGGTAGGGAGCCATTTTACTGGTGATTTACCATCACTATTTTTTTTTATACTCTCAACTAGAGCCTACCAACACATGACAGATAATACTAAAATACCTTTCAAATATAAGTTTGATATTAGGAAACACTATATTACTCCTAATCTAGTGACATGGTTAATTTTGTTACTATGAAATCATTTTCTGGTAGGGATCCATTTTACTGGTAATCTACCATCACTATTATTATTGATAGTCTCAATTGGAGCCTACCAGCACATGACAGATAATACAGAAACACCTTTCAAATATAAGTTTGATATCAGGAAATACTATATTAATGGTAATCTACAATCGCTAGTTTTATTGATAGTTTCAACAGGATCCTAGCAGGGCATGAAAAATAACACTAATATAGAAATTACTGCTATTGTTACATTATTTATTGTAAGAAGCCATTTATCTAGTGTCGGGCTTTTACAACATTTTATACTACTACCTGCAACGCTTTCATCTATTATTGCAATGTCTTAGAGCTAATATTTAGAGAGATGGGGTTGACCTCGACCCCACTACAAACCTACTAACACATTAAGAATGAAGATGCTCCCATTTCTAAATTGGTTGATCGCATTTCTAGCCTTGACTAAGAGAACTAGATTCTCAAAAACACATTGATTTCCCTCTTAGAGAAACTCACTGCACTATCATATGGAAAAATGATTGTGCTGAATTGAAACAATAGCTAAACTTGAACCAGAATCAGATCACCAAAACCTCTACCATGATATCCTCTGGCATGACTGACATCATTGGTTTCAAACAATTACTAGAATCATACTTTAAGTAGGTTTTGGAGATGAAATACATTAAATAGAAGCAACACAAAGTGAACAGTAGATAGACCTCTTTGAAAATAGAAACAAAATCTAAGCTTAAGTATGGGAAATAGTGTGTAATGGAGGTGCAACAACCCCTCCTCTTACTATGGTAGAGACACTTTTCCACTCCAAACTTGCTAACAAGAGGGCTAGAAGAGCTACAAAGCTCAATTTGAAGATCTGTGGCCTCCCATCCATCACCACCAACCCACTAGATGTGGCATATGTATTTATTTGTGACCAACTTGAGCTTCCTAATACATCTCTTGATAGGACATGGGTTGGCTATGATTCCACCTTGTTCGTATGATTTTAGAATTCCTCAAATAGACTTTGCATTCTCAGGGCACATAGGAAACTATTTCCTCTACCATGGAATATATATCTTGATGAGGACCTTACTAAATCTTAGGTAACAAAACTTAAATAGGCTTGGGCTCTTGTGTTAGAAGCATGTCGAGATGGCAAGTGGGTTGTAATAATGAACCTTACAATATTTATTCGTGACACTTTCCCTCCTGGTTGGGTGGAAAAACCAGCAACTATGACTGCCAAATGATGGTCACAGAGGGGGTTGGGGATGAAGGTACTTAGTGTCATTGCCTTGCATGTCAACTGCTAGAATGACAATGGAACCTTTTGGTCTATGCCAAGTTTTCTTCATGAAAAATTTGAATTTATTGATCTTCTTCTTGTTAGAAACCCATGAGAGCCCCACTCATCCACTTCCTAGTGTCATTGTATTTCACCGGTTCGAAGTTCTGGGGGTGTGAGGGGTTCTGGCAGGGTTTCCTTGTTAGCAGTTGGCTTCATAATGTGACTTTTGTGGTAGATAGCTTTGATAGATTTATGTGGTTCTATGTGCGCTAGGTCGCCTCTTTCCTCAGAGATATTTTCATCATAGTATGTTACTTTCATTCAACCTCCTCCATATATGCTATACATAATGGTTTGGAGGGGGATCCATTCACAAACCTATTTGACAACATTTCTAGGTTCTCTTTTGTGGAATATATTCTTATTGTTGGTGATTTCAACACACAAACTAGGGACTTATAGACTCCACTCCATGACCAGGTGTTAGATCCGTTATGTACCTCTATGTTGGATCTGGTCCCACTTGGTTTTTATAGGTCCTCAGATGATTCTTTTGACCCCCTTACAAGGTACGGTCACCACTTTATTCAGTTGTTTGAGTCCTTAGACATGGTGATCCACCTTCCCAACCTCCCCTTCTTAGGTTCATTCACTTTTTGGCCTCCTTGTGGGGGTGCAAGTGTTTTGTACTACATCCTTTCCTATTCCTCACTCATTCTGACTATGAGTCACTTCACCATCACCCACCTTCCCCTCATCAACCCTCCCCTGCTTAGCCTCACCATTCAGGTCTCTCCCTCCCACCTGTGCCCCCACCCACCCTCATTATCACCTCCTCTCTATCTCTACCCCATCCTGTATCTATCTTAGCTCTGACAATAGGGACCATGACCTCTTCACCATGCACCTCAGGTGGCTCCTTCCTCTAGATTGGTTCCCCTCCCTTGAGAGTGCCTCCTCCTGGTTTCATCACCTCACCACTTCCATTTGGGAGGCTACCCTCCTTTATTTCCCCCATCATGCCACCCAATGGAGCCCCTCCCCCACTCATAGGAACACTCACCACATGAAATAGTGGTACGATGATGACTACAAATCCTTCCACTGCACACTACGCATGGCCTTCACCCTTCACTTGACTTCAATTAAGCAGTTGAAGTAAGCTTAACACCACTTTTTCCTCTACAAGAAATGCACTTTCATCTTGCATTGTAGATGGTCTCTTTGGACCTCACTTATTTAGTCTCCTAAGGCTTTTTGGCACACCCTTTTTCCTCACAGGTCCTCCCTCCCCATACCTTAGACCATAACTAATTAGTCTCCCACACCTCCACCCTCTATGATATCCCTAGTTGTTAGGGATTTTTCTTGCATGAACTATACTGCTTGAAATATTTATTTGAATCTTGTTACCTCTTAATCCTGATTCACAGTTCGGAGATAAGAAAAACCTAATTGCTAAGGACTAAACAATATCCTTCTTCGTTTTTGAGCTCCACATATGCTCAGGCAGGTTTTACCTTATAAGATGACTGATAACATAGTATTTGTTAATGTGGACACTGATTTGTCATGTATTTTCTATTGAACCAACTTAATAAAATACCTTGTAAATGACCAAGCATAAT
>MU226956.1:1051329-1080529 GCA_018584345.1 Thuja plicata | reverse complement strand
GTCGCGGGGAGTTAACTTTAACTCATCATTTATCTCCAGACTACGCGACAAGCCTCTTACCTTTTAACATGATCTCTTTGGTCGCTTAGTCGGGAGATCCACTTAACTTAATCTTTTACTGAAAGCAGGTGCCCTTTTCTATTTTTAGCGACCTTGCGACATACCTTAATCGCTTAGTCGGGGGTGCCTTTTACCTGGGGCACTTTTATCATGAGACAACGCGACCACCGTCATATCCCTTCATTACTTCATCAAACGGCTATCTTTTAATCGCTTCACATATTCACATACCCTTAAAATATCATGAGACTTCACGACTGAGGGTATAATGACTTAAGTCTCCTTATCGCTTGATCCTTTTCTTTCATCAAGCGATCACACGACAACCAATAGCATTCTGACAGATGTCATCTAGTTCTTCGTCCACTTTATGCATTCTTGAAGTCTGACTCATTACTTCTGTTCTGGCGACATCCTGACTGAGGGAAATCACATAACATGTAACTATTAGTCACATGGTCGTGACTGTTATCTCTTAACCGTCTTTTAATCACGAGACCACGCGACTAAAGAGTAACCTTAACTGTTTGAATGTCCTGATCCAGCGATCATGTGACATGAAGGAGGCACAAGGTCGGGAGACATTTCATTGACTTGCCTTTTCTTCATGCGATCACCCGACTGAGGTGGGTCCCATTCACTTAAAAGCTCATAACATGAAGATCAAGCGATAACCCGACCAAAGGAAAATCGCTAAGTCTCGATACACTTAGAGAATATTCTATTTTTTCATGAGACTAAGCAACACAAGGCAAAAGCGAAGTCGGGAGATCATTTGGCATATTCGTTCAGGGTAATGCGATCAAGCAACCTGACTTAACCTATTATATAGCACATGCCTTAAGTAACTTAAAAAAGGTAATGACAAAATGGAAAGACATGGCTAAGGGTTTCAAAATGTATCGTTAATCATTTGGCCTTAGGGTTTTTGCAGGGTTTTAACAAGATTTTGACAAGGAATAGGCATGAAAACTTTCAAATTTTCAGAGAACAAGGCAAGGAACAGGGCAAAACAGCAAAAACACGAAATACAACCAACACTAGTCATCCTTCCTTCACTATCATCCCTCCTCCCCACTACCACATTTTTAAGTTAACCAACATCAGCAAGGCAGTTAGGTACATGAAGAGTAGCAGGGCTACAAATGAGGAAGGGTTCCAGGCGGAACTCTTCAAGCGTGGCATCAGGGTTTTGGGCATGTGCCTCACTGATTTTTTCAACAGGGTTGTTTGCATAGGTTTTCCCTCTCTTGGTCACATCATATCATCCATCTGATTCATAAGGCTAGGATAAAGTTAGATCCCAAGAATTAAGAGACCAGAATGGTGGGGCACACTTTCTCTAAGCTATATGCCACAATTTTACATGATATTCTTTTGCAGGAGCTTCATCAAAGACATATTTAGGCTATAGGGTAGGCAGGTTTCCAGCCATATTTTCGGACCATGGACCACATCTTGACTCTCAGTTCTATTACTGAGGAATCATGTCATAACTTCTGGAATGTATACTGTTGCTTTGTAGATTTTTTCAAAGCATTTAATTCAGTTCCTAGGACAACCCTCTTCCAAAGATTGTGTGACATTGGTATTTTAGATTCTCCTGACTGGCATCATAAGATTCTATGAGGTGGTGGATGGTTGCATAAGGACCCTTCAAGGGATGTTAAACTTCATTTGTAGCACCACTGAGGTGAAGCAGGGTTCCCCTTTGTCCCCCACTTTGTTTGGACTCTACATTGATGAGTTGGAGGAGTTCCTTCAGGCGCATTCCCTCCCCGGGGACAATTGTTTGTTACACCAAGTTTTGATCTTTATCTTTCTCTTCATGGATGATGTGGTCCTCATGGCCTCCTCTTAAGAAGTCTTATAGAGACTCCTTGATTTCCTCACTTCTTTTTGTAGCTTATGATAGCTAATGGTGAACATGAATAAGACCAAGGGGATGGCCTTCAATTGTCTCAAGACCTCTCACCTTCAATTCTTATTTTAGGGTGAGGAGATTGAGATTGCTTCTTCATACACTTATATGGGGGTCAAGTTTTTTTTCCCTCAATTCAGCTTGAGACCGGTAGTTTAACAATGTATCAATAAGGGTTATGGCTCTTTGGCCCTTCTTGAGAGACAATGCTTCAGACATCACTTCTAGGCTGACTCTTTTAGACACTTTGATTAGATCAACTATGCTCTATGGTTCTATTGTTTGGGGTTCATCTTTACTAGAGTCATATTGGCCATTAGTAGAGTGTGTCCAGACTCTTTTCCTTTAGTGTATTATCAAATATAGACAGTCTACTCCATACAATATTATTCTTGCTGAGTTCGAGGCCCATCCTTTTAGACTTGGTACTATTCTCGATTTGGTTTGGTTCTTACATCACCTGCGGTGCTTTACAGATATTCATACCTGGCCCATTGCTCTTCAAAGGCTATTACACACTCTGACTCAACCAATTGGGCTTTTTTCAGTTTGCTTAGGCCTTGACTCTTTTGGGTTCTATTGGGATCAATATTGATCGCCTTCCCCCTTTCCAGTATTTCTTGGATGCCCCATCTCATCTTTTTCCACCCTGAAAAGAGTTGAACATGCATATTAGGATGGACATCTATAGACAATATATTCTTACTACTTGGGCTAGTCCACAAGGAGGTTCTCCCAATTATGGCATTCTATGCGGACCACTTCCTTAAATTATAGGATGGGATCATTTTTCACCCCTTGTACATGTCTCACGGTTGATCTCATGCATTCTATATCTCTCTTAGCTCTTTTTGAGTGGGTTCACATAGGCTCAACAACCAGATTGACCACCATTTCACAAGGGAGGATAGGATCTACCAACTTTATGATTTGGGGGAGGCTAAAACTGAGACACATCATTTTTTTTTGCCCGTCCACTATGAGATTGAAGGGAGATTATACTGCTTATTCAGGTAGGCTCATTCTCTCCCATCCTTTTTTCAAATACACAGACTAGAATTTCCTTTCTCTCTATTTTCAGGAGACACAGAGGCTCTGGGACCTCACTCTGTAGCCTCTTTTCCCCCTGAGATTGCATTTTGACCAGCTCATCATCTTATTATTTATAGTGGTTCCCCAACACGGGGTACCAAGTGGGCGGTGGATCCCCCTTCTGGGTCTCCCATAGATGTGAGACCTCACAGATCTCTTCTTTTAGTGCTTTTAGGGGCCCTCAAAGAAGACATGGGATTTCTTTTCCTAGGCCTTATCCATTGGTTCTATAATTTTTCCTGCTTTCTCAGAGCGGCTAGCTGGGTTGTTTGGTTTGTTAGTTTTTTCTTGCTTTAGTTCTTTGCTTTGCTTTATGTTTTACCTTTTCTCTGGACACTGTTTGGTTTTCCCTTTGTACACTGTGTTGTTGCTTTGTTTCAAGAAGTTCCTTGGACCCTTTTGTTGGACATTAATAATTTATCTTATCTTATCATATCTTATCTACTATAGTCATCTATGAATGAGAAAAAATACACACATCTAGATAAGGAAGGAACATTAATTGGAACAAACACATTTGAATGAATATAATCCAAAACCCCAAAAGACTTATGATAATTGGAATCAAAGGAAACATGATGTTTTTTACCATAAACACAATGTTCAAAAAAGTCAAACTCAAGATTACAATCATCAAGACCTCTTTGAAATAAGGATTTTATTTTTTAGGGCTTTAAGACCCCTTTCACAAATGTGACCTAGCCTCTGGTACTATAGTATTGTCTTCTTAGCAAGGCGCTTCATCTCCAAAGCATTTGCACCCTTAGGTACCCATAAAGGATGACCCTCAGTTGTAAAAACAACAATATTCTTCTCTGCTTGATTTGAAATTGAGGATGTAGAATCTAAAGCCATTTTCTTGGACTTCATAGAAATGTTATTGCACTAAACCATTCATGCATCCAACTTATACAAGATTCAAATTTGAACACCCTTAGTAAGAACCATAAATCCTCTTATCAACTTGCATTCACCCATATGAGAAAACAACCTGTACACCCACATCACTCAACTTGCTAACTAAAAGTAAGTTTTGTGCCAAAGTAGGGATACATAGTACACCATCAATCCGCTTCAATATTCCATCGAGGAATCAGATCTTGACTCATTCATGGCCAACAAACTTTATGTAAGATTCACCACCTAGATACACCTTTCCACCATAAGACTCTTTAAACTTTGAAAAATAACCTCTATGAGAGGTCATGTAGAAAGAGGCACCTAAATCTATCAACTGTGCCCTCTAATGCATGTGTTTCTAAGGCTGCGACAAAAAGATCTACTTCATCATGATAAGATTTATCAGAGCTATAATTAGAGAAATCTTTAATACCTTTCTTTTTCTTCTCCTCCTTGCATTCCTTTTGGAAATAACTAGATTTGTTGTAGTTCCAACATTTCATCTTGGACTTTTTTCTGAGAGACTTAGATCTCATAAGATACTTGGATTTACCTATCTTGTCCTTTTTCTTGCCTTTCTCAATTGTTCTACCACAAGAAACCAAGGCATCCTTATCCATCTCAGCATATTTCCATCACAGCTCTTCAAATAACAACATATCAACCACATCAACCATCTGAAAAGTGGTTATTGTCCTTCTAATGGCCATCGCAATGTGATCTCATGTGTCTCGCAAAGAACCTAACATAAGCATAGATTTATATTGATCATCAATCTTGTCACTAACATAAGTCAATTGTTCAACTAGCATGTTGAACACATTCATGTGAATTGCAATAGACCCTCCTTGCTCCATCCTCAGATAATATAACTTCTTTCACATGAATAACTTATTTCCAAGGATTTCCCTTGATGCATAAATTTCTTATAAACCCTTAAAATATTACATGTTAGATAAACACATGCAAAATTAGACTTAAATAAACTCACAAAACTAGATACACATGGGAAGTTCTTTTGAAAAAATTCCACACTCTCAAAGCTAGACTCAATTGTATTATCAACAATAACAACAATCATTACAATACAATGTATAGAGCCAATGCTCTTTAGGAATATCTACAATAGGGATTTCGACAACAATTTTGGCAGCATAACACCGTAGAAAATAATCAACCTGTTCCTCACAAAACTACTAAAGGCATCAATATATAAATAGAGCTCAACACAAAGAGGTATACACTAAGGAGGTGTAGTGTCATAAACAACTTGCTAAATCCATGACACATTGCACATAGTGATTTCCAATACAACAACACCCATCTCTTCCACAACGGTGATGGTAAAAACCTCACACATCTATCTTTGATACCAACTAGTGATAGTGTCAACAATAAATAGTCAACATGAACTTACAATTTTGATGGTGAATTCAGAAGTGATAGGAACTTTAATAGTAGAAATAGGGCGATTTTCCTAGTCAACAATCATTCCAAATCAAACAAAAGACTACAGAAAACCAAAACTCAAATTAAAGAATAAAAGTTAAATGTTTATTTATTTATTTTTATGTCTAGATTACAAATTATGTACATCTATTCCAAGGCCCACAATCAATCACCTCTCAATGCTTTCTTTCCCCTTCTATGTATTCCCTCATTCCCTTTAAACTCTTTCTTGTGTTGTCTTATACTTCCCAAATTTCACAACCACTTCTCACTTCCTTCTTCCATTTCAATTTCCCTCTTTCCATTTGCAGTGTGCATACTACGAGCCCCTTCTTCCTTCTACAAATTGCACTTTAGTTGCCTACCCTTCCAAAAATATTTCATAACTACCCTAAAATTTCTAATTCAAAGCCAAAAATTAAAGTAAATTGAATATGGAATTGACAATATCCTACACATGAGGGCATGAACTAGAAATTATTCCTCTTTATACTTTTTCTTTCACTTCTTCCAACTATTGGAAATAATGGAATGGTGTGTACTAAGAGGGGAGGGGTGAATCAGTACCCTTAAAACTTTTATCACTTAACCTTAATCCTTTTATTAATCAAGTGCATTACCAACCATATGTTCTATCCTATCTTTGTGTATGTTATATCAATTCATAAACTTAATAAGCATGTAAACATTCATAGAAACATTCATGAAATGTATTGACACGTGACACAAGATCTGGTAACACAGAAAACCCCTATTAGAAGGTAAAAAATGTGGTGGGGATGAAACCCACAAAACTTCACTATCTACAAAATGGAAGGGGCCGGTTAAGGCTTATAATTTTGATCACTTTTGATGATCTACCATGCTAGGAGTATTATGTGGAGACTGGTTAATGTCTACTTTATTAAGAGCTTTAGCAACACTGTTTAGTGTGCACTCGGTTAAGAGATTTACAAAGGATTGTTCAATCCACCTTTCTTGAAAGGATTTCTTCTATTTACTACACTTGTTAGAATGTAGTAAAAAATACTTATTGACCTGAGTATATGCAATCTACAATTGCTGATTACAGATCCATTAAAGGATTACATGTATAATGTATCACCTATTGTGATTGATCAATACCTCTGTTGCTCGGTAGCCTTGAATCTGGTTCTTGATAACCTAATTCATCTTTTGTTCTTCTTTTGCTTGAAAGTCTTAGTTTGATCCATAGATTTGCTCCTTGACAACAATCATCATCACACACATGTTCTGATTGATTACATATCTATTTATACAATAATTTTGACCTAGAATGAGTTTCATGTATAACAATGATAACTCTATGATAAAAGGTTTACAACTTGACCTTGATCTCCTAGTTTTCATGTTTCTAATTAGTTAGACTAATTAAAATAATTACAATTCCATTCCTTGTCCCTTAAGAAATCAATTTGAAGTTAACTAAAAACATAAATATAAAATAGAAGTGTTTTATTTGATGTGGAAGTCAGATCCACATTTTTCAGGATTTAACTGTCTCCTAGTAGACTAGTGCTCGGGTTTCTCTATAGTCTATTGGGTTCCTATGTCTTCTGTTCTGTCAGTTTACATAGTATTCTGCGTATCAGGTTCCTCTTGTAACATTTTTGGTTTGCATTGTGTTGTCGGGTTCCCTTGAACTTGTCTGTTGGTTTTCACTTATCCTGACTTTCAGTGTTGGTGTTACTGACAGTTTCAAAATATTTTTCCTTTGCATACTAATGGAAAAATATGTCTTCAATCACCCCCTTTGACATTAGTATCAAAAACTAATATGTGCAAAATACTAAAATGTGTAGTATGTACACCACGTGTTCACCTTGTCATTATGACTCCCCCTATGTATATGTCATTATAGTATATGTGTATGTATGTACACTTGTCTTTATATTGTTCTCCCTTTTCACCTTATCATCTTTATCTTTCCCTTTTATCATTTTCCCCCTTTACTACTGTACATATCATTTTCCCCCTTTTTTGATAGTAAGGGCAAAGGTGTAAATACTTACAACTTGTCAAAAATGTGGAAGTGGGATTCATTCATGTTCTCCATCATCTTCTCTCATTTCTCTTGAAGGTGTTCTAGAGCCATATGCTCTAATGTAATCTTGGATGTTTTCAGTGACAGACATCTCCGGGGTGGAAATTAATTGTCTTTCCATTGTCATATGTTGCTGCAGTAGTGTCAGAATCAATAATAGTAGAGCTTGTAGCTCGGTTACCTCATCCCTAAACTTTTTTTTTGCCTCTTGTATCTGAAGTCTCAACTTATTGGCTTCTATTACCTTTGCATAATGCAATTATATTGCATTGTTTGTTGTTGAGAGACTTTGAACACTAGAATATAGATCAAAATCTATTTGTGAAATCTTTCCACTATTCTCCTAGTGAATTTCTCTAAAGTGCTTAACTTTTGGACTAAGGCAATGGCTTCTGAAATGATAGGTTCTAACGAATTCACTTATTCAGAAAGATTTACCTTATTCTCTACCACTTCTTGGCTGATTTTCTTAGTTAATTTGAGTTGGTACTTTTTTTCTTCTCATTCTTCTATTGCTTTCTCTGCATCCACATTCTGAGATTTGATGGCCTCAGTAAGAACAACAAGTTGAGCAATAATTGGGGAATCTTGATCAATATCTATGTTAGAGACAATTTGTAATAGAATGTCCCTTGTTGTTTCTATCACTTGTGAGTCCCTGTGTTGTTTCCTAAGCTTTTCTTGGAAATCTTTTCTCTGACATATTTCTCCATACTTTTGGAGAGATTCATAATCCAATGTAGAAGGGTCACACTTTGGTATCTCAATGATTTCATCCAGTGTTAGATGCAATTTTTTCTTCTTGTTCTTCTTGGATGCTAAGTGGGAAGCACTTGAATGTAGTACCAAAGATAGATTCTTTTCTTGGTCAGATGTACTCGACGAAGGATTTTGTGGTGTTATGTCTTTTGCATGCTTCTCAGTATCTACCTGTTGGTTGGGAGTGGACGTCTCCACATCAACCTTTGATAGTTCTGTGGCATCTCCTTCGGTATCCTGAGGAGTGGCATCATCTTTCTTCTCTTCTTCACCTTTTTCTTTGTTCTATCCATCTGTTTCTTTTGTTTCTCCATCTAGTACATTTTGTTCATTAGTTGTATCTTTCTGTTCATCATTACCCTTATCTTTGGGTATGCTTGCATCTCTGTGCTCCAGTCACTTCTCATTTTGTGAGATAATATTGATAGCCTGTATCAATAGTGGCATTTGGCCTGGTATATTTATATGTGAATAATGTGTAGTTGTGTCTTGTTTTTCGGTCTGGTCTGGAACAACACTGACATCTTCATCCTTCTTTACCTCATCTGCAGGATCTTCTCTGGTAGTATCAATGATAGTATTGTTGGGCCATGTTTCATCTGCAGTGTCTGTATCCTTATTAGTTATTGTGTTCAATGCTTCTTCATTGACATCCTCACTATCATTTATAATGATGTGCTCAGGGCTTGGTTTAGCCTAATATTCTTCATTGTGTGGCTTGCTGGTAAGAGCTAATTATGGCTCGGGGCTTGTGTCCTTGTTAGGTACATCAAGTATCTTTCTCCATTCATCCTCACTTTTTCTGTCAAGCTCAATTAGATCTCCTTATAGAACTTTGTAGGCTCTTAATTTTAGTGAGAACATCTTGGAGTGTAACTTCATCATTTCTTCAATTTCCTCCATTTTAGACTCGGGTGGCATAACAGAAACTAGGGCCCTCTCCCTAATTTGTTTTTCTTCTTTTAGTGCATATGTCCACCTTGCTGAGAGTCTTTTGAGAATTTATTTAGGCATTTTATCTTCAAACTCTATTAGAACATATTTGAATATGCTCATCATTGTGATAATTTCCTCCTCTATCTTATTTTGATCCTCGGGATCCAATGTTAGCCATTTCCTAATCTTAGGATCTATGATTGAACCTGACTTGATGGTAGTTGCACATACCTCATCAATTATTATAGGGAATTGGTTCTTAACATATTGTTCATCCTTTTCAGTATCTTCTATATCTTCCTTAGTTCTGATGAATCTTTTTCTCCTCTTAGGCTCTGATGTTTGACCTATTTTAGGCTTCCTTTTATAAGTTCACACCTGTCCTTTCTTAACAGGTGGTGAGTTTTCCTTAGCAGTTTGACTTCTTGTCCTTTTTGCAATTGAAGTCCTTGGTTTCTTTTTTGGTGGTGGTGGTGGTGCATCAGACTCTGTAGACTCAGAGTCACTCACCTTTTCTACTTCACCAGTGGGTGACTGACTCTCGATTTCTTATGTTTTCCTCATCATTTACCGATAAATTTTTCTTTAGTGGCTTGCCCATTTTCTCTTTCTTTCTATTAATTTTCTTCATAACTAAGCCTGACTTTATTCTTGCCTTGGCCTCTTCATAGGCTCCAAAATTAGGTTGTGACTTGTCCACTGGCTCATTTATCAATGCTTCAATAGCATTGGTTGCTTGATCTATGTTGACCTCATAGTCAAGTGGTGTTAACTAGGCTATCCTTGGTATAGTTGGTTTGATAAAGGTGTTATTAGTGTCCACCATAAAGAAAAATTTAGTCTTATAATTTGCTACCAATTGTTCTGGTATCCTCATCCTCTTCTGTATTTTGTCTTTGAATCTAGGGAAGTATTCATCCATGACTGATTCAAAATTACCTCCTAGTGATTTGACAAACTCACTAATTTGTATGGTCACTGGTCAGGTAGTGTCCCATTTGACATTACCGACAGATGGAAAGGATTATTGAAATTAGAAAAATATACACATAATGAGTAAACCAAACTTACATGAATTAGACTTTACAGTCTTGATTGTCCTCATGTTCTCATCTAATTGCCTTAGTAGAATTTCTGATAGATCCAGTTGGAGGCCCTTCTTGACAATATTGTGGGTAGTATCAATAGCTCCACTTGCAATGTTGTTTAGCCTTCTTGCCTGAAATATTTTGTAACCTAAGACACATGCACCAAATTTTAGTTCAGCATCGGTGATGGGGGTTACCTTCAGTCCTCTTCCATCCCATACTGCACCTACTGTCTTCTCAATTTCGGTGCAAGGAGTTTGTTTGAGTGCCTTGGCTTTGTCATTTATAGGGTAATCATTCATGGCATGTATCATATCCTTGGTGATTTTCTTTGGCTCATCTAACCACATTTTTTGGTCATCTTCCCGACTTAGTACAATCCTAATCCATTATGTCTTAAATTCCTTTGGGAACATTAGGGAATTTGTCAACCCTTTGACCTTGATGTGTTTGTGTTCCTCCTTGATGATTCCATCATTGCAAAGCTCTTTGTAAGCTTTCTCAACCTCAAGATCTCCTATCTCGATGATCTTGCTGTGAATATATGCTCAAACATCCCCAACGATCAAAACCCTAGTTGGTATACTGGAGAATGCACTAGTGTTGTCAGGTTGTGAAGAAACCTCAGGATAGATCTTGTAATGAGGTTCTTCACAATTGGTGTTCTTGATCAGATTAACCTTTTTCTCCTTGGCATTCTTGATCTTAGAAACACGGGATGTAATTTTTATAGTTTTTTAAATTTAGGGTTTTTCCCACAAATAGACAGAGTGCTCGGTGAATGTAGTTACTTACAATAACCTTTTGTAGCTTGAGTAAATCTATCTGAGTGCTATGAATAATGTGCAAGTTGCTTTGTGATCTGGTCATGGTTGGTCACTTTATGCTCTGGCTTCGCTCTGCTTATTCACTCTAATTTGCATTGTAAATAATGATTTCTTCCTTCACCTTTTTATAGACATTTCCCCTAAGTGGTGTCATTAATGCTTCACCCACTTATCAGTGTTTGAAGATGATTTCACTTAGGTTATGAACAAACTCCATTCTTGGTGAGAACGTGATGCTCGGGGCAAGTGTTTTAACTCATCTGACCTTTCATGTGTTTACCAATGAATCTCATTTTTTAGTGATGACTCCAATTCATTTCACATGATTACTGATGAGTCTTAGGTTACATTGATTAACTTGGTTTTCTCATGTACACTGGCGATTCTCGGTATGCTTTGATAACTTAGCTTTTGTATGTTAACCGATGCTTTTTGGTATGCATTAACTGATGAGATTGAATTCACAGAATCATAACAAGTAATGCCATAGTGCATCTTTAATCATGTTGATTTGGTATGTTAACTATGTATAATGGAAATGATGCAAAATATAACTTGATATAGTGTAGTTCCATACTTGTTCTGCTTAGGTGGGGGTGGTGATGTCACTAGCTCCATTAGATAAGGTAACACCAATTGCATTTCTCGGTCCAGCTTCATCAGTGTATGTAGCTTTCCTCCACATTTTGTTTCTCATTCTTCTAATGTCTTCAATGGTGTTTCCATTGGGAAAAGTGCTTGTCTTTGTCACTCAGTCTCTGCAGTCCTTTTTTAGATGACTAACCCTATGACAGTGTAAGCATGCCATTCTAGGGTTAGTCTAGGTTCTAGACTTTCTTGTCCATTTTCTCATGCAATTTTCAGCTATGTGTCCAAATATTCCACATGTTGTGTAGTTTGCCCATGTGTTGTAATCCCAAACATATGAGTTACCAACTCTTTTCAGTTGATAAGCATTTTGATGATCTTTAGGCTTCCATGCTTGCTTTTTCTTCTTCCTACATTCAAGAGATGTGTGCCCATGCATTTTGCAAGTAGGACAGTATTTTTCCATGTAGGTTTCCTTCTTTGGTTCTTTCACCTCAGATTTACATTCATATGATTTATGTCCTTTCTTGTTACATTTATAACAATTTCCTATGAATGAAGGTGTGGAGTTAGGAAGGCCTTTCATTTTTCTCCTGCATAGATTTGATGTGTGGCCTGGTTTTCCATAGTGATTGCATGACTACCTTCTTGGTCTTGGATTTATGTAGACATTCTTTGGATCAACTTGGTATGGTGATTCTTCATTCTTGGTATACCCTAGTCCAGTGTTGTTGTTGACTCTTCTTTGTCCATCCAAAAAATGATCCATCCTTTTTGTACTTTCTTCAGCTCTCTTAATCATGTCATTATGTTGTTGCTGAATTCTCACTTCATACTTCATTTTTTCATTTTATTCTCTTAGCTCACCAATAACTTCTATTCTTTCAATGAGTTCTATGTTTCGGTTTGCCTCTTGACTCTTAAGAATAATTTGATTGGTGATCTTGTGATGCTGTTCAATAAGTCTTTATATTTTTTACTTTTTCTCTTGTAGCTTTTCGGTGATCTTCCTCATGTCATCAATAGATAATGTTCTTTCTTGCTCAGCTTGTCTAGCATTATTCATGACATCAATCATCCTTACCATCTATGTCTCTTGACTGACTTGCAGTATCTTTACTTGCTCTATCAAATGTTGATTGCTTTCATTCAGACTTGTGATGCTACCTTCAGATGTGTCTGATGCTTTGCTAGATCTAGATTTTGATGACTCAAATAGATCAGGTATCTCTTCCTCATGATAGTCTGTCTCATTACAATGATATGCCATAATCTTTCTTTCATTCAGTAGTTCTCTCATCTTGATTCTTGTTTCTTTATACTTCTCATAGAAGATCTATATTTTTAGCCTCTGATTCTCAATTCCTTTGTCTAGCTTATACCTTTCCTCTGTATGGTCTTTTCTCTCAATCCTTTTAAAATTTTCAAATAAGAGATCTAGATCTGATACCAATCATTGGAAATAATGAAATGGTGTGTACTAAGAGGGGAGGGGTGAATCAGTACCCTTAAAACTATTATCACTTAACCTTATCCTTTTAGTAATCAATTGTATTACCAACCATATGTTCTATCTTATATTTGTGTATGTTATATCAATTCATAAACTTAATAAGCATGTAAACATTCATAGAAACATTCATCAAATGTATTGACACATGACACAAGATTTGGTAACACAGAAAACCCCTGTTAGAAGGTAAAAATTGCGGTGGGGATGAAACCCACAATACTTCACTATCTACATAATGGAAGGGGTCAGTTAAGGCTTACAATTTTGATAGCTTCTGATGGTCTACCCTATTAGGAGTATTATGTGGAGATTGGTTAAGGTCTACTATTTTAAGAGCTTTAGCAACACTATTTAGTGTGCACTTGGTTAAGATATTTACAAAGGATTGTTAAATCCACCTTTGTTGAAAGGATTTCTTCTATTTTCTACACTTGTTAGAATGTAGTAAAAAATACTTATTGACCTGAGTATATGCAATATACAATTGCTGATTATAGATCCATTAAATATTACATGTATAATGTATCAACTATTGTGATTGATCAATACCTCTGTTGCTTGGTAGCCTTGAATCTGGTTCTTGATAGCCTAATTCATCTTTTGTTGTTCTTCTGCTTGAAACTCCTAGTCTGATCCATAGATGTGCTCCTTGGCTACAATCATCACACACAAGTGTTTTATCTAACGTGGAAGTTAGATCCACATTTGTCAGGATTTAACTATCTCTCGGTAGACTGGTGCTCGGGTTGCTCTGTAGTCTATCGGGTTCCTCTGTCTTCTGTTCTATCGCTTTACACAGTATTCTTCTTATTGGGTTCCTTTGTTGGGTTCCTCTTGTAACATTTTTGGTTTGCACTGTGTTTTCAAGTTCCCTTAAACTTTTTTTTTCGGTTTGCACTTTTCCTGACTTTCGGTGTTCGTGTTACCGATAGTTTCAAAACTATTTTCCTTTGCATACTAATGGAAAAATATGTCTTCACCAACATCGTTATGGAACATGTACCCTATTTATCCAATATTAATGTTTATTATTAAGTGCTTCTCTTTCCATCTTCCTTCACCAAAGTTTTGTTACACACACACACACATACATAAATTAATACACAAATTAATGATTTCCACAATTTATTCTTCCAATTTCTCATTTATCATGTCTATCTTTAGCTCAACTTCATCAAAATCTTGTACATCTAAGATAAATCTTCACCCTCTATTTGAAGGGCATCATAATCACAATGTATAAATAAACTCACATGTTGATCCCAAACTTCAAGATCTATTTCCTCATATATATTTGTTATCTTACACAACCATTCCTCCTCAAAAACCAACATCTTTAACAACAAATCACCTTCAACTTTCTTTTGTAGTTTTTCTCTCTGTTCTTTGTTACTTTCTTGCATGTTCTCAACAATGAGAACCTTCTTCACCTATTCTGGTGTACATGTCACTCTTAACAACTTCCTTCTAATCAAATAGTGGGGTCTTCCTTCGTATTCTCATCTTCTACTCTTAAGGTAGCTATTCTTTGCCTTTTTTTCTTGACAATATTCTTTACAAGCCACTTCACCTTCTTTCTCATTGACCAACACCAAAAATATTCCTAGATTCTCTCCTTGAGCCACTGCTTTATTGCAATCTTACACCTCTCTAAATCTCTTATCAAATTTTCCATTTCTCTTCCAAACTCTACATCTTGTCTTGCCATATTAGCTTTCATCCTGAATTTTCTTTTCAGACTTTCTTTCTTCCTATGTTGTTGCATCTCTGTTTCTTATCTCTTCTTTTGGTATGTCACCTAGGGCTTCTCTTATTTTTTGTTGCTCAATCTTTTGGTACTCTAGTTCTTCTCATAACCCTATCTATTGACAATTTACTTAACTATAAACAAGAATTTATGAAACATAACTAATTCCCCTTCCCAGATATTTTGGGCTTTGATACTAAATCATGACAACACCCTCACACATCTACGCTTTGATACCAATTGATGACAATGCCAATGATACACAATCAAATAAAACATACTTACAATTGCAATTAGAACAATGATGGGGAGTTCACAAGTGACAATAACTTTAACAGTAGAAACATGACAATTTTCCTAGTCAACAATCATTCCAAATCAGACAAAGGACTACAGAAAACAAGAATTCAAATCAGATAATGCAAGCTAAATGTGTATTTATTTCTTTCAATGTTCAAATTATAGGTTATGTAGGTCCTTTCCAAAGCCCATAGTTAATCTCTTTTCACCGCTTCCTTTCCCCTTCTATTTCTTCCCCCATTCCCTTTAAACTCTTTCTTTTGTTGTCTTATACTTCCTAGTCTACACAACCACTACTCACTTCTTTCTCCCATTTCAATTTCCTTATATCTATCTACTATGTGTCAGCTATGAGCCCCCTCTTCCTTCTACAAATCCCATGTCAGTTACCTACCCTTCCAAAACCATTTCATAATTGCCCTTGAAAAACTAATTCCAAACCAAAAATAAAATGAATTTGAATTTTAACCTTACAATATCCCAATGCTCGTGCATCAAATGGTCATCTTGTCATATGAAACACCTACCTTACACCACTTGTCAAAAGTGAACTCCATAAAATCCAACTACATAAAAATAACTCATCTTGACTCTTCCACCGAACTAGAATCCTTCATAGTCATAATAGAAGTTTGTCATAGTTCCAACACTATGACTTCCTTCAAACAATTGCACGTCAATTACCTACCCTTGCAAAACATCATTTGATAATTGCCCTTTAAAAACTAATTCCAAACCAAAAATAAAATAAAATTGAATTTGAAACTAACAATATCCCAATACTCCTGCATCAAATGGTGATCTTGCCATATGCAACACCTACCTTACACCACTTGTCAAAGTGAACTCCACCATAAAATCCAACTACCAAAAAATAACTCTCCTTGACTCTTCCATCGAACTAGAATCCTTCATAGTCATAATAGAAGTTTGTCATAGTTCCAACACTATGACACTAGTTCCCTACTTTTAGGAATTCCAAAGTGGGTGTAAAATAAATTAAATAATTAAATGAGCATGTTTGGACTCTAAGGTTCAGACATCTTAATCCCAACATTAGAAGATAGAGGTGAATCATGCAGGCAAAGGGCAAATTTATCTCATTTGGAGACATAAAGAAATGAAAACAAAAACAAGTTATAGGAGTTGGAAAAAAGATTTTTTTTTTTAAATGAGGAAGGAAAGTGCAAGAAAGATACAAATTTTTGATTAAAAATTTTGAATAGAGAGATGTATTGGAATAATGCATAAGAAAGGTAAATTGCAAAATTTGACAAGAAAAGAGAGGACATTGGACTATAGCTCATAGCTAGAATCACATAAGAAAGATGATCAATTAGGAAATTGAGATAAGGGAACATGAGTACATATTGAGGTGTTTTGTAATTTTTATTATTATTTAATCATTTAGATTAATTTAAATGTAATGTAAATAAATAAAATGACGTGTACTTTTTATTGAATTTGTATTTCCATTATCACTTTTAGCTACGAAACTAGACAATTTAATACAATTAAATTTATATGATGAAGAATTCAAATTTAATATTGTATATGCAATTTTTCTCTCTCTAGACAATTTTACATAGTTTAATCTACATGATCAATAATTGAATTTTAATGCTCTCTCTCTCCCTCTCTCTCTCTCTCTCTCTCTCTCTCTCTCTCTCTCTCTCTCTCTCTCTCTCTCTCTCTCTCTCTCTCTCACACACACACACACACACACACACACGCGCACGCACACACACAATTTTCTTTTTGTACACATTTAATATAGTAATATATATTAAAAAATATATGTTAAAATAATAATGTTTGAATTTATAAAAATATTTAAAAAATATACTAATGATTTTTTTAAATATGTTTGGCGAGTCTCTATGAGAGGATAGAGTTAAGACGCACTAAGTGGGTCATGACGTCCATTATGGAGGTCACCTCAGTAATTGAGGCCGTTGTGTCACTTATATAGGGGGTCCTTCCAATTAAATGGAAATTAATACATTTAAAAAAAATGCATTCAAAATAAAATTTATCAAAGAATTTATAAGAAAAGATTAAAAAATTAAAATTATTTTTATTTCTTTTGTTGTGCACAACAAAACCCTCTAAGATTGCATATGTATTTGGAATGGAAGAAATTTTTCGAAGATTGAAATTATTCTTATCGTCTTTTAAACAACGGATTTTAATGGGTCTAATTTTTTAAGCAATCTTATTTTATCTAAAAACCCTCTTGGAAACCTACAATAAAAAAACAAAAGGAAATGGAAAGATTTAAAAACTAAGATTTAAGAAGAGATCTAAACAATAAACAAAAAAATAGTATGCAAAAGATTCAAACAAGAAATCTTTACAATTCTCATACCAAATCCTTGCCAAAATTCATTTTTCTCCATTTCACTGCCTCTTGCCAAACTTACAAAAATAAACAAGTTAAATTGAGAAAACAAAATTCTTATCTATCATTGCTAAAAAATTAGGGTTTCTCTAAAAATGCTGAAAGATTTGCGTCTTACATGCAATTAGACTAATTTAACTAGATTTGTCAATAGGCTTGGGCCTAATCTATAATGGTCTCTCATGAGACTAGGGACCGTCACATTAATTATTTTCAAAATAACTTTCTTTCATCCACTTATGTCAAGAATGAGACATTGTTCATTATTTATTTTTTATTTTATTCCCTTGAACTAGTATTCAATAACATTGTAACATCTAGCAAACTTGTGGATTGGTTTGCAGATTCTAAAGAGGTGGACAATGTGGACTTCTACCAACATTGTGGGTAGGTTTTTAGATTTGTTGGTTTGTGGCCTTCTCTTCCTGATCTTCTTCGTTGGGAAACAGATTCTTGGAGACCCTTAGTCCCTAGTAACTATGTACTTTTCCATTGTGTTAAGGGACTTTTTGTTATTGTGGACTTGAGCGACTCTCTCCCTCTTAGCCAAACCTTGGACAGTCTCTTTCAACCCTCTTACTAAACCACTCAATGTGCATTAAATATGGGGCTGTGTTCCCAATCTCCCTGTTCATTTTTGGAAGAAATCATATTTTGAAGTCATTGGTACTTCATTGGTAGTTTCCTAAAGGTGGGTGATACCACGACCACCATGGATCTCTCTACCTTTGCATGCATTCCATTCGACATTGACATCTCCACACCTCTTCTACGGGATGTGGTTCTCATGGTTGTGATAAACCATGGACTCAATCGTTCGATTATGAAGGACTCCCCTTTCGATGTCGTCAATGCTTCTCAACTGGTCACCTGGAAACAAATTGTTCTTTCTCACATTGTAAAGGTACTATTGTTACCCAAAATTTCATATCCTATACAAATTTTGTTTTTATGAAATTTATGTGTAGTCAATACAAGGGTATGTTGAATTAATTCATGTTCATTTCATTAATGTTCAATTAATTCAATCATATATTACTAGAGTGAAGAAGAAGGGAAAAGGAAAATGCTTTTTTGTTTATATGAATGTACAAGATTACATTTTTGTTCATATAACTAAAAGAATAGAAAGAGAAAATACATCATGTGTTGAACATTAAAAGAAATTCTCACACAAGCCGTGAGTATAGCCTATTATATCTTTTATGGAAAATCAAACATAGAACAATGATAAAGGTAGAAAGATAAGAGGTCAAGGTAACCAATTATTTCCTGGGGGTTGACTGGTTGAGAAAGAGGTATGAGTCTTCTATTCTGTGTAGTTTTCCTTTCAAGCTTTGTTGTCTTTGGTCTGAATTCCTGCATGAAAGGAAAAATAGATTGTTAGATCTAAAGGATCTAAGCAATGCTTGATAGACTTAACTCCTTACATGTCTATCTTTACCATTAAAATTCATTTTACAAATACTAAAGATAGAAAAATAAAATTAGAGCACTATCCAAGGAAAGAAAGAGAAGTCAATGATTTATTTCTAATATGTCTACTTCTTGTGCAGCTACAAGGTGTTTCTGGTTAACAAGTGGGGTAAATGTGGCTCCCACAAGGTTTGATCCTAGCTTGTTAATCATAAACAAAATTATAAAAGAAATCATGGAGCTTTCAGGCACAACAATCTGACATATTCACGCATAGTTGAAGATAGAGTTTAGGTAAAGTGTTAGCAGAAAGAGCATACAGAGAAGATTATGTTCATATTTCTTAATGTAGTGAATGAGGAATCAGCAATTAGAACCACAATACATATCATAAGGACACATTACCACAAGAGGAATTTATTCATTGGCAAGAACACTATCTAACAGATCAAATGAACATAAAGCACATTCATGAGATAGAAGATCATCAAGCATCCCAATGGTAATCTTAATAACAAGAGACAAAAATATAATGCTACAGGCACAAGCATCAACAAATCATAAAAGTAATTGATTGGCCAAATTTTGATGTATACAAGGTCACTTTTCCTTTTAGGTTTGTCATTAGATCTACATGTTTACCCTTCACATGTACAATGACTCTAGAAGGTGGTAAGAAAGAATTATAGGATTTATTTCCAGAATTTAGTAACTTACATCCTCAGCTGCAATTAGTTAGAAAGTACTTCATGTCAATGTATATTAGTTCATTGACAAGAGATGCTTGCTCTCCTTACTTGGGGGTCCAAAGGAGAAGTACAGCTATCTAAATGCCATCACATCGTATTGAAATTATTTACATTCTAATTTAGAAATAAGTTTTCTAAAATGCATACACAACAATTTATTGAAATTGGACAAATATACAATCCAACACGATGCAGCTGAACTGGCCAGGTCAGATGCAAGCCCAAAGTTACCATGGGCACACTATTACATTAAAATATACAAGAAAATTCAAAAATAAATGAAAAGGAAAGTTTAAAAGCAAGGATACAGAAAACACTCAAAAAAAGTAAACAAAAATTATTCAAAAACAAAATCATGAGTAGAATGACTTCAACATTTTGATTGCATGCACAAATTATAAAACAATCCAAAATGGACAAGAAAAACTCACCTGGAGTTGGGGAAAATATGAAAAATATCTCTATACTTGAAGGTCGTGTTTAACTCTCTTCTACAGATCCTTATGTTCAAACCTGCATTTAAGGGTGCGTAAGGCTTTTGGACTAAAATCTCTTAATTCACAAATAAACAATCCAAAGTTGCACCCAAAAAGTGTTCAAGAAATGTAGATTAAAATTGACAATAATAAAGTGAGTAACTTAAAAATTCATTACTTAATAATGCATATTGCAAACAAAATCCAAAGTGGACAAAAACCCCACCTGAATTAGAGGCTAATATGAAGAGTACTTTGTTATTTGTTAGCTCTGCCATGCCCTCTTCTGCAGATCAATATGTTAAAATATATCAAAAATAGGCAACCCAAAAAATCATTGGTTAATATCTATACCCAAAACAAGATTCAAAATAGCCAGAAAAACCCATCTGAACTTAGAAGCTAATTTGAAATAATTATCTATATCTTTTAAGCTGCTAATTTTTTATTTACAAAGAATATTATGGGACTAGAAACAGAATTTAGTAACTTGGATTCTTGGCTTGCTCTCCTTCCTTGGGTCCAAATGGAAAGTACATCTATATAAAGGGCATCACATTGTATTGAGATTACGTGACCAGGGGCACACTACTAGATTAGAAAATACAAGACACTCCAAAAAGAAAATGAAAAGGAGAGTTAAAAAGAAAGGATAGAGAAAACACTCAGAAATAGTAAATAACAATTATTCACAAACAAAATTATGAGTAGAATAACTTCAAAGTTTGGATTATATGTCCATATTACAAAAAAAAGATCAAAATGAATAGGAAAACCCACCTGTAGTTGGAAAAAAAATTGAAGAACACTCTATATTTGTTGACCCTGTTTAACTCTCTTTTGCAGATCCATATGTTCAAACCTGCACCCAAGGTGCTTAGGGCTCTTAGAATAAAATATTTTAATTCACAAATAATCAACCCAAGAAATCATTGGTTAACCTTCTGTAATGCAAAAAAAATTAAAAGATAAATAAAATCCACCTGAAATTGAAGGTTTATATAATATATATACATAGTTACTACAAATGTTCTGCGCTCTTCTATGGGCCATAAATTCAAAGCTGCACCCAAAAAAGTGTTCAAGAAAATTAGAATAAAATTTTCAATAAAAAGAGGGTAACTGGAAAATTCATTACTCAATAATCCATATTGCAAACAAAACCCAAAATGGATACAAAACCCCACCTGGAAGTAGAGAAAACAAAAGCCAAACTGGATACAAAACCTCAATTGGAGGTAGAGGCTAATATGAAGAGTTCTTTGTCATCTGTTAGCTCTATCATGCAACCTTCTATAGACTCATATTCATATGTTAAAATCTTCCTAGAATAGGCAAACCAAAATATCATTTGTTTGTAATCAATACTCAGAACAAAATTCAAATTAATTAGAAAAAACCCATCTGAACTTTGAAGCTAATACAAAAGAATTCTCTATATCTGATTAACCTATCCTACCCTCCTCTGTAGACCTATATGTTTAAATCAGCATCAATTATGCTATTGAAATTAAACTTACATTACACAGATTTGGCAAAAACATTCAAATTCGGTGGTTAATAAATCATACTACAAACAAAATTCAAAATTATAAAATAAAACGCACCTGAAATTGAAGCTAATATGAAGAATCATCCATTAAAAGGAAAATAAGAAAGGTCTTCATTGAAAATATAGAGAAATGAAAGCATCGACTAGCCTGATCTATTTAAATGGACGTGTATAATGGCTATCTAGCTGTTAGTGTTTTTTTTTTCAAAAAAAAAAATTCAAAAGAACAAAGCGTAACAGTTTTTATTCTCTCAAACTCCAGTTTCCCCATGAAAATTCAAATGATTGTAACAGCCTTCATATTTGTTTATATAGAACTCCAATTATAAACAAATGTCACAGCACTTCTCTTTATGGTATTGTAATAATAGTAATAGGAATAATTTATAAAATATATTCATATTATTTATATATTGTATAATACATAAATCTTATTAATTGTTTTATGGATCATTGTCAACAAATATGAAAGCATTTGTTCAAGCAAATACATCTCTAAGTTTGTAATTTTTGTATGACAACTAATTATTTCTTGTGAATATGGAATTAATTGTCAAATAAATTAAGGAAGATAAAGCGAGAGTGCTAGTTTCATTATTAAGAACTAGTCTCAAATATCAATATTCACGTAAGATGATGATGGAAGTGATATAATTAATCGATATTTATAGCATTAAAATTTCATTAGATGTAGGAGCATCTAGGTATTTTATCTTCTAATTTAAATTTGTGTGTTTTTAGTTGGTTATGGTGTTTGTTTCAGCAGGAAATTTTTAGATTAACTTTTTGGGAAAATAAGGATATCATCTTGTTAAAGGATTTAATGGATATCAATGGTTTTGATTCAATGAAATTTGAACCAAAATTGACTTAGTTATGACCAGTCTGAGGATTGGAATCATCAAGAATTAGTTGGATATTTGAGCAACTCTAGGGACCATCAAAACTCCCAGCAATTCCTAGTTTCTAGTCCAGTGACAAGAGTTTTTTACTCTTGCCTCAATTAGCAACATGTTTTGGCTTATGTTCAAATCACCAACGAAGTCAAGTTGAAACTTTAAGAAGTTTCTAGAACATTGGAACTCGTCGATGAGTTCCTAGTTCCTAATATAGCTCTAATGAAGTTATAATTAAAAAATATAAAGGGTGATTTCTGAGTTCCCTTGGAACCTGATAGGTCAAAACTCCAACAAGATGAAATTTTAAAAAATTTTGAAATATAAAAATTTTCATAAGTTTATAGTTCTGGTTGGGGCAAGAAGCCCAAATAGAGTGGAACAACTACTAAAGGTCTCTAATCCTTCAATAAAGATTGCATATAGGGAAATCATAATATAATATAGAACCTAGAATATCAACATCCTTGGATGAGTTGTGCTTTCATCGTCAAAGTCCAATAGTAGTATGGAAATAGTTTGTAAAGGAATATGATGTCGATAAAAGACTAGAGGGACAAACATCAATATTAAGGATGTATGTAACAACAAAAAGAACTCAATTTGTCAAAAGTCCTTCCTAAAGAGCTAGAAATTATCAATGAAGTTCCTATCATGGGTAAAAGGGTTTGATAAACCCCAAAATTTTGATTTAAATGTTCTTGAAGGTCGTCACGTGTCCACAATGATTGAATACATGTTGTAGACACCCGAAAATGGACAGGCTTGCGACTTTACATTAAAAATACTAAATTTCATATATTAATTAATGGTTTTTAATCATTAAACCATTAATTAATCATCTATTTTCCTCTAAATTCATTCCCCAAATCATCTAATCAAATCCCCAAAATTAATTAAATAATTAATTTTATTTAATTAACTAACCTTAATTGATTAATTACCATTAATTAATTAATTAAATTCAATTTTCTATAGTTTAAATTCAAATATTTAAACTTACTAATTAAATTCTTCCAATTAAATTAATTTAATTTCATTCAATAAAGCAATTCTAAATAAAAGAGAATTCAATTATCTCACATATTGAAAACTTTAATTAAATAAATAAATTAAATATTCATTTATCTTCAAAGAGATAACTCCAATCAAATCACATGGGTAACTTCACCCACCTCTCCAGTCCACATGGGTAACTTCACCCACCTCTTCAGTTCAGAAAGGTAACTCACAATTAGCTCTTCAGTCAACCAAACTATGTCTCCTCTTTACCAATTGAAGAGGTGGAGTTTACTGATGGCTTCTCCAATTCCCTTTGATCTCAACCATTCATCTCCCTATCTTTGGGTTTGATCTCAACCATTCATTTCATCCCCAATTCCTATATAATAAACCCTTCATAACCATTTGAAGGATCTAGGATTTCAAGCTCTCGTGAGCCATTACTATGTCAGTTTAGTTCTAGCATTCAATCCATCTTGCGATCACAAACACATTTCAATTAGCAAATTCTCGACGCTTCTCAAGTCATAGAGGCTGCCCACACCAATACTGAGCATCAAAAATAGTGTTTCGGAAGGAGTAGAGAGAGAGACAATAGAAACTTCAAGCACTTTGGGGTTTGCATTCATTTGTTTTCCTTTCTTTTTAGTACATTTTATTGGTTATGCTTCAAGTTATTCATTTTAGTAGTATTTTTATATTGGATTTATATCATTTGTAAAACCTTTTCTACTAACCCTCACCTTTGGAAAGCTTGGGAACCATGAATCACAAAAAGAGGCGTACATTTTGGTGAACCCGATGTGAACTTACAACCCACGTGAAATTTGGTCATATCTTTCAAACCGCATGGAATTATTTTATGAATTTTTTTTTGCAGGTTGATGCTTATCTAAGGACGCCCCAAACAAAAATTCATATTTTTCTAATTTTTTTTTTTTTTAAAAATTTTTTGTGATATTTCATAAAAAATCATTTTTGGGCACAAATCAGAGTTTATTTTCAAGAAAATTACATTTTTTGAAAGGTATTGAAATTATAGAGGGGGTTTATTCTTTATGATTTTAATTTCTATGAAATTATTTTGCAAAAATAACAGATCTTTTCAAACTGGTCTTTTATGATAAAATGGGTCCCTAGGGCACAAATTAAGAAATTATGATCTAACATTTTTTTGCAGGCATCATTTGACATAAGAAAGCTACAATCCAAAATTCAGATTTTGTCTGAATTTTTTATGATTTTTTATAATTTTTTAATGATATTTCATAAAAAAATTAATTTTGGACACAAATCAGCATTTCTTATCAAAAAATTTACATTTTTGGAAAGGTATTGAAATTATAGAGGGGGTCTATTCTCTGTGATTTTAATTTCTATGAAATTATTTTGCAAAAATAACAGATCTTTTCAAACTGGTCTTTTATGATAAAATGGGTCCCTGGGGCACAAATTAAGGAATTGTGATCTAAAAAAAATTTGCAAGTATTATTTGGCATAAGAAAGCTATAGGCCAAAATTCAAATTTTTTTGAATTTTTTATGATTTTTTATAAAAAATGTTATGATATTTCAAAAAATTTAATTTTGGACACAAATCAGCATTTCTTATCAAAAAAGTTACATTTTTGGAAAGGTCTTGAATTTATACAGGGACTTTATTCTCTGTTATTTTATTTTTTCTGAGAATTATTTTCAAAAAAAGAAAGATCTTTGAAAAAGTTTTCTTTTTGTGTGTTCTTTCTTGATTTCTTGGTAGGATTGAGAAAATGACTGATGGCCAAGAGGATAATCAGACGCATACCAGGTTCTAGAGCATTAAGAGCTTCTAGAAAGAGAACCATCAACTATCAATCACAACAAAGGGCTATTCTAGCAATCATAGCTAAAGATTAAAGCGAAGCATACACAAGGTACATTGATTCAATTAAGAGATTCCCAGGTAAGTATAAAGTCACAATTAATTTCAACAATCTCAACAATCCTGGAGTTTCTGGATATTCTATTGTTTTGGATTGAAACTTTCATTTTTGAAGATACTAAACACTTTCTTTGACAGGTACAAATCGAGGAGGCGAGATAACAATACAACTTAAAATTCATTCACTTGTCGATTTGGGTTTAAAAAGAATAGTGTTTGTCACACATCTCACATCTCACATTTCAAAATTGGGCTTAAAATTGACGTGGGGACTAAAATTAAACAAGGCAAAAAATCTCTCAAATTGGTGCATTAAAATTGAACAAGCCATCAACACCTACTTTTGGGCTTAAAATTGAACACTTGTGCTTGTATGGTGGTGTAGCTTAGTTCATATTTCAAACTTCTAGAGCTTAATTGATTTACCTTGTGTCTTGAGTTTTGGGTGCACTTGCACAATCTATTAAATTAGACACCTTTACACATTTAGAAAGGCTTGTACAGGGAATGCGCTTCTTCCTTGGAGAATGACCTTAAACCGGTAATCCTTCTGATCGGTATATAACTAAGGCATGAACCAAAGTTTCATCTTATCTAGCCAAGCTTGGGCGAGGTGTGTTGATGATAGTCTTGATCGGGTGAATATCCCTAAGGAGCCAGCGTGGTCAACTAGGCTCTTAAGTGAGTCACACATGTATAAACTAATTGGATAGATGCCACGGACCCTTACTACAACCTTGATAATTAGAGGCCAACCCATTTTACCTCCGAACAGATACCTTATTATAGTGCAAGGGGTTGCAAAATTCCCCCCCAAAGATTCCCAACATATTTGTCCCACGGTATTTGTGTAGTGAAAGAGATCTTCACTCCACGGCAACAATACCTGGAAATGGAAAAAACACGGGCACCTATGTCATGGACCTTCATGTCCTAGTAGTGTGACAATTGTTGTTTGAGCTAATGGACATTCAAGCATTAGGCCTATAACATTGTATTCTGAAGTTATTGACCTAGATT
This sequence comes from Thuja plicata, assembly GCA_018584345.1. NCBI lineage: Eukaryota > Viridiplantae > Streptophyta > Pinopsida > Cupressales > Cupressaceae > Thuja > Thuja plicata. The sequence goes on along the minus strand of MU226956.1, from coordinate 1,053,852 downwards.
AATCTGACTGTTCATTGTTGAGACCTTGTGATAACCTTGCAACTTGAAAAAGTTGTAGAACATACACATTGTCAGTCTTCATTCTTCAAAAACACTATGTATGTTGAGCATGTTGCTTTGATTAGTTTCTGAAAATACAAAACAAAACATCCAAACTGTCATAACGAGTCAAACGTGTTAAATTCTAGGATTGTCAATGTCAACTATCTTGCAAATCAGAAGCATTGTTCCAAAATATTAAAATTGTCAGGCAGTGTTACCCATCTTTTAGTCTTTTTTTGAGACTGTTCCTCTTTTACCACAGTTGCTCACGTTGTGCCACAATTGAAGGAAGTCGGCCACAATTTAACTATTTATTGCCGCAATCAACTTGTTTATTACCGCAATCGGTGATAACATGTTGTAATCGACTATACACTTTACCACAATTGGTGGAGTTTTTCTGCACTTGACCAGAGATATCTTACACATGTTTTAAACCTAAAAACAATGAGAGAACTCTTCATTTGGTGTGAAAAACTAGTGTCTATCCTAGGAAAACATGAATAAAATTATGTGAATCTCTAAACATTAAAGATCATCCCATCTCTAAAAAGCACGATTATTGTCAAAAACATTGTTAGTTAGAAAGCTCAGACTTGAAATACATTGATCTCATCATATCAAACATCATCATCTTTATCAAAGTTACTTTTTCCATGGCAAAGGTAAACAAATCTTATCTTTTTACATCATCGCCACTTTGAGATCAAGATATATCAAAATCTGTCCTTAGAATTACCCTTGTCCAAAACATAACTTGCACTTCCTTAGAAAGGATATTCTTCTTTGTTTTCTTTATATCACTTGTTTTAGTTACAAAATATGGACCACACTATGTCTCAAACACCTCATGGAGGGCCTTACACAAGGTCAAAGGCTAGAACACAATCTGATGAGTCATATATCAACAGATTCTCTGCTTGGGAAACAGAGTGAGAGGATGATCCTTTCACAAATAACAGTCCTACTCTATTCACTGAACATCCCCATGGGTTAGCTGTATTCCAAAATGTCACAGAAGAGGAGCTCAAAGATATAGAGAAAGACACCAATTCCACACAAGTGGTTGATGCTGTTATAGAGAGGAGCCCCAAACATTTCTTAGCCATGCTGATAAAGAAGGGATTCAAACTCCCTGTTGAATTTAGTGTGTCAACCATATGGCCCAAAAACCCTCTCGCAGGTTAAAACACTACTCAGCCCTCTCAAACACTACCTATGGTTTCTCAAATCTTCCCACCCTTAACAACACTAACATTGGCACAAACAATACCCAATCAAACCAACTATGCAAACCAAGCAAGCACATCTTCCATGCAAAGCATGATAGGCTACCAACTAAGTGCACCCATGGTCACTAGTATGCCTCCACATTTGGCCTTATGGTTTAGTCAATCAAGCTCTCATGTTATGCCTTTTATCCCACCAACAAGCAACAACCCTTTTTCCACCATGCTGCTACCGCAGTCAATCCCTACTATCCTTGGGGTAAACACATCATTCCCACAGGGATCCATCTCTACACGTCTGACTTTCAGTAAATGCCCACCCAAAGTTATGCCTTTTCTCACTCAGCAACAACCTCAACCCCAGCTTCAAGAGCAGCAACCCCACCTTCAGCAACAATAACATCCCCAACCACAGAAAACAAAATAGAACCAACCTTGGGCCACTCATGTGCCCCTATTTCATAATCACGTGTTGGGGAATCAATATCAAGTCCCAAGGATGAGGTCCTATGTTTCTACTCAAGGAACGCAGAGGCACAGCCTCATACCTACTACAGCACATAGGTATAATGCCACACATCATCCTCAGTCTCCAACAGACATGCTGATCCAACAAGTGCAAACCCTTCAAACCCAAATTATGGATGTGCCAAATCAAGGGCAAACTAAATCCTACACCACAAAGGACTTATATCCCTACCCTATTGACTATATATCTCATATCACATCACAAGTCAATGAATTTTCTCTTATTTCCTCAAATCCACCACCGATGATTTCCCAAATAAACACAATTGAAAATATGTCATCTTTGGGAGACCAATCTAAACCTTTCAAGAGTTTAATTCAAAATCTAGTTCATAAACATCATTCTATTGTTAAGCAAGATCAAAATCATCTACCCGTGTCTAGCAAGGGCCCATTCCAAAACAATAACATTTTTGAAACATCTATCTCCTATGAAGAAGTTGTCCCACAAGAAGCCTCTATGTTACCCACTAGTCCTTCATCCCTTGAAGAATCACAATAGAAATCTTTTCCATTCCTATCAAATGATATATCCAGTGATGAGACCTCCCAAAGGCTATCCATAATAGATTTCAATGTTAATCCTTTTGATGACTAAGCTATCCTAGATCCAATGCCACCATGTGCTCCATTCCTAGACGAACCCACTCCAGAGAGTCCCATTCAAAATCCTTCTCCCTCATGTCAAAACATTGAACCCTTCCAAGAATCCACCATACATATT
>MU226956.1:1035018-1045104 GCA_018584345.1 Thuja plicata | reverse complement strand
CCAATTCCCTTTGATCTCAACCGTTCATCTCCCTATCTCTGGGATTGATCTCAACCATTCATTTCATCCCCAATTCCTATATAATAAACCCTTCATAACCATTTGAAGGATCCAGGATTTCAAGCTCGCGTGCGCTATTACTATGTCAGTTTGGTTCTAGCATTCAAGTCATCTTGCAATCACACACATTTCAATTAGCAAATTCTCGACGCTTATCAAGTCATAGACGCTGCCCACACCAATACTGAGCATCAAAAATAGAATTTCGGAAGGAGTAGAGAGAGACAATAGAAACTTCAAGCACTTTGGGGTTTGCATTCATTTGTTTTCCTTTCTTTGCTTGTACATTTTATTGGTTATGCTTCAAGTTATTCATTTTAGTAGTATTTTTGTATTGGATTTATATCATTTGTAAAACCTTTGCTACTAACCCTCACCTTTGGAAAGATTGGGAACCATGAATCATGAAAAGAGGTGTACACATGTATAATTCAATTCTATGATGGTTCAAGCCTACAATGGTACTTCTACTAATTCTCCTACCCAAAATCTCTGCTATCTCATTCTTCTACTTCTTAGGATATAGTTGTTCAACATCTAGTCTATTACCCTCATAAAAATACGATTCATGATATTCATATAAGTCTATGACATTGAATATAGGTGAAATTTCCATATCCTTTGGTAACTCCACTTCATATGCATTCCCTGAATCAAATTTCCTCAAGATATTACATGGTCCAAGCTTCCTCATCTTGAGTTTATTATATATTCCAACTGGAAATCTACCCTTCTTCAAATATACCATGACTTAATACCCAACTTCAAATTCATTATGTCTCCTTCTCATATCTTCTCTCTCCTTATATGTCTGGTTCATCTTCTCCAAATGATGTTTTACCTGAATATGTAACCCATTCATGTGTTCTGAAAATTCTTCAGATTCAACACTCCTCTTATTTTCATGACTTATATACCTCAATTTGGATACTTCCTTGGGATAAAAACCAATAACTATCTCAAATGGTGTCTTCCTTGTACTCCTATTCACTAAATTATTATATGCAAAATTTGTTTGTGCTAAGATTAAATCCCTATTTCCAATATTTTCTCCAACCAAACACCTTAATAAGTTTCCCAAACTCATGTCCACTACCTTTGTTTGTCCATTAGTCTATGGATGAAATGTAGAACTAAACATCAAACCAGTTTCAATATTATTCCAAAGTGTCCTCCACAAATAACCAACAAATTTAGTATCTCTATCTGAAACTATACTCTTAGGCAATCCATACAATGGCACAATCTCCTTGAAAAATAAGTCAACTACACGTACTACATCTGTTATCTTCTTACAAGGAATGAAATGTGACATTTTAAAAAATCTGTCTACTACCACAAATGTAGAATCATTACCTCTTTGTGTCTTCGGTAACCCAAGTACAAAATCCATGCTAATATCCTCCCAAGTTCTAGTTGGCACTGTCAAAGGTGTATACAATCTAGTATTCTGACTACTTCCTTTGGTAACTTGACAAACTCTACATCCTTGAACAAAACCTCCTGACATCCTCATGAATTTGAGGCCAAAAGTAATTCTCACTCAACAAAGCCACTATTTTGTCAATACCAAAATGTCCAGCTAATCCTCCATGATGTTTATCCTTAATCATATTATCCCTCATATAACTCCTTGATATACACAACTAAAATTCCTCTAAATAACATACCTTCCTGAATAAAGTAATCAAACCATTTTCTTCGGTCTACTACAACAGGTTCTTGCAAGCTTTCCAAGGTTTTGCAAAATCAGGTTCATCCTCATACAAATTCTTCAATTCATCAAATCCCAACACTTCAACTCTCATTTCGATTAGCAAAGTTCTTTTCTACTCAAAACATCAGCAACTTTATTTGATTTACCACTCCAATGTATTAACATAGATGTATAACTCTGAAAAAATTCAACCCATCTCATATGTATCTACTTCATCTTTTCTTGACTATTCAAATATTGTAATGCTTAATCACCAATATAAAAAAAAAATTCCTTACGCAACAAATAATGTCTCTACTTCTCCAAAGCTTAAACTATGGCATAGAATTCTTGATCATAAACTGAATATCTTCTCCTAGAATCATTCAACTTTTTACTGAAAAAAGCAAAAGGTCTACCTTCTTGACTTAACATTGCTCCAATTACATTCCACCTGCATCACAGTCCACTTGAAATACTTTATTGAAATCTAGTAAAGCTAACACGGGTTGTTCAATTACCTTATTTTTCAACAATTCAAAACTCTTATTTGCTCCAAGTGTCCACTTGAACTTTTTCCTATCTCCTCTCATTGTCTCACTTATAGGATTACAAACTAAACTAAAATTCCTTATGAACTTTTAGTAGAAACTAGCCAATCCATGAAATGATCTGACTTCTCAAGCACTGTCAGGTGTAGCCTACTGAACAATTGATTTCACTTTCTCAGGGTCCATCTTCAATCCTTCTGTAGATATCACAAAACCCAAATATATTATTGCTTCCCTCATAAAAGAACACTTTTTAATGTTTATCAACAATTTATCTTCCCTCAATCTCTACAATACTTGTCTCAAATGTAATAAATGATCTTCCTCACTCTTACTAAAAAGTAGAATGTCATCAAGATAAACAATCACAAACTTACCCAAGAATTTCTTCAATACCTCATTCATCAATCTCATGAAAGTAGTTGATACATTACTCAATCCAAAAAAATATCACCAACCACTCATATAATCCTTCATTTGTCTTAAATGTAGTCTTTTGCTCATCTCCTTCTTTGATTCTGATCTGATGATATCCACTCTTCAAATCTATCTTCCTAAAATATCTGGCTCCACTCAAAAAATCCATCCTAGGAAAATGGAGTCAGTACTTCACTATGATCCTATTAATAGCTCTTTAATTAGCGCACATTCTCCATTCTTCTTAGGTGCTAATATTGCAAGTACTGCACAAGGACTTAAGTTTTCTCTGATCAATCATTTCTTCAATAATTATTGCACTTGTCTATTCAGCTCCTCATTCTCTATTGGTGTCATTCGGTGTGTTGCTTTATTAGGAAAACTTGCTCCATGAATTAGATCCATCCAATGACTAATACTTCTCATAGATGGCAATCCATCATGCACATTATCTAAAATTGTTTCCTCATACTCTATCAGAAAATTGTTTATTCCCTTAGGGTGTGCTCCTTTTGTTCCCAAATCGGACTTCTTAGGGATCAATGCATAACACATATTTTCACTCTTCAAGGCATCCAAGAATTTCCTCCCTTCAACAAAACAAACTTTAACACTAGTAAAATTCTCCTTCTTAGGAGTCTCAATCAAAGGTAACAATAATTTTTTCATCCCATTTACAATAATAGTATACATATTCTTTCATCCATCATGCATAGTTTTTCTATCATACTGACATGGTTTACCCAACAAGATATGACACACATACATACGCATAATATCACAGAGAACTTCATCACAATAAGATCTTATGTTCAATTTAACTAGGCATTTTTCACTTACCAGTACCTTATGATCATCTTTTATCTATGCTATCTGATAAGGCTTCAGATGCTTCAGTCTTTGCAACTTCACCTTGTCAGCCAACTCTTCAGAAGCTAGATTATATGAACTACCATTGTCAATTTCCAATTTGCAACATTTTCCTTCTACTTTGCATCTTGTCTTGAACAAAAATTTTCTTAGAAATGAATCTTGTTAGTTTTCTTCATGATATAAGACTCTCCTTGTCATTAGGGCTTCACCATCCTCCGGTTGATTCAAAGGTTCAATAGTTTCCTTCTCTACATAAGAAGATGTGCCCTTATTATTTGTCATTTTCTTCTAGTTACCTTGAGTACACTCAAAGGCTTGGTTTCCTTCTCCACCGCACTTGAAACATGTTCCTTTAAACACTCTTTTATCATCCCTTATATAGCTACCCAATCCACTTCCTCTCTGAAATTTTTTGTCATCTCTTCGGTATGGATTTTCCTCTTTGAACTTTGTCTTTCCTTTATTCTTATCTGAATAAGACCTTCCACCATTTGAGGTTCTTCCTCTCTGAAATATTCCACGTCTTCCTCTTTGTCTTTTCTCATGCCTCTTGTTCAACTTCTCTGCATCTTTTAGGGAATATTTATAAGCTTCCTCTATACTTTGCAATTTTATGAAACTAATATCATCTTGAATCAATTTTCTCAAATAAGTTTGGTACCTTTCAACCCTTTCAACATCATCATCAAAATGACTAGATCAGATATCCAACTTATAAAATTCCTCAGTATATTCTTTCACACTAAGATCCTATTGATTTAGGTTTTACAACTTTCTAAACAAATTTACTTGTTAATTAGTAGGTAAGAACTTAGATTTCAATCTGGTCACCATCCTATCCCATGATTTCATTTGATCCTTGCCTCTTCTTTTCCTATCAATCTACAAATGTTCCCACTATAAATATGCATGTCCTCTCTGCTAGGAATAATTAAAATGAGAGGGGGTTGAATCAGTATTATAGAACTTTAAATTAAACTTAAACCAATTCCAAATAAATCAAAAGATTGTTGAAATGAAAAGAACATAAGAAAATAACACACAACTCATTACACCATTATTTGTTGTTGAGGAAACCCTAGCCAAGGGAAAACCCTGGTGGGGATTGTACCCACAAGCATGCACTAAAGTATAATGTCCATGTTAGGAGACCTAGCCATGTTAGGAGCTGAAAATTACATAGTACATTTCCTTGTTAAAGTAATATTAACCTTGTTAAAGGTATACAACACCCTATTAGGGGTACACTAAGCTTACAGCTCTTACAACCAATACTTCTGTTACAAAGTGTTCCCATTAATGAACAAAAACAAGCATCTCCAATGCTTAGATAGTTCCATTTGTAGCTCTCAATAATATCTGTCAACCTCTGATCTTGCATCTTCCATTAATCATCTCTAACATCTCTTTTCACACACTTTCGCTTTACAAAATGTTCTTCATGTGTGTGTGTGTGTGTGTGTGTGTGTGTGTGTGTTACCTCATTTAGTCAGCTCTCAATTACAATACAAAATAGAATATATACTTACAAAAAAATTAAATACAATGTCGGCGCTCTTATACTACAAAAGTATAGATAAATCACAAAAACAATCCAACTTAGCATGTTTGGATTCTATCTCATGCTCCCTCAATCATCATGATTGTTCAACTGCTCTGTTTCACTGTTCCACTATCTTCCCATGTCTTCAAAACACTCTAACTATCTATAATCAACACCAAAACACAAGAGACCTTAACTAAAGGTCATACATATCCCATAGTGTCTTCTTCTAAGCTCCCAATTCAAAAAACATCATATATGATCTTCGTTGTCCAAAACAATATTATTATACTCTATACTTATGTTTCTATACTTAGTCATTTTCAAAACTGTATCTCCAAAACTATACTTAACTCTGAGAGATCATCATATTAGATGTGTTGTCATAAATGAACACTATCAAGTGTCTCATATCACACCAAAAACATCAGTTGCCAACAATATCTCCCTTTGGTATTGATGGCAACACTTAACGAAAAAATACTAAGTGTCCCAATACAAATTGTTCTCTTTTTCTCTTCTTTTCTTCTTTTCTCATTTTTCTTCTCTTCTCCCCCGTTGACAACAATGACAAAGGTGTATGCAAAAACTTACAAAAATGTAGAATTCAATGCTTTCTCACCAGTTTTAAAACATCTTGAAAGGAATCTTCCAAGATTTTCACTTCTACATTCCATGACTCTATCAACAACTGACTAACATGTATTAGTCCATTTAGAGCATAGGATGAAGTCTTTGCTACTTTTAACTCCGTGGGCATAGAATTTGTCAATGAATTTGCAGTCTTCTCCATATCAGATAAACTTTGAGAATTGATAGCTTGGGAGTGATTAGACTCTTTAGCAAACCAAATCTTGTCATTACTCTCTCTTTCTCTATATCCAAGACATTCAACTTGTCAAAAAAATTTGATACCTCTCTGTCCATCTCCATTATAGATTGTGAAGAGGTCTCACAACTATCCATCATGATATTCAGAGTAGCCCTATCCTTCACAATAATGTCTTCAATATTCTAAATTTGTCTGATAGGGTTCATACAATAGCTTTATAACATCTTTCCATGTGTGATACAACTTTTGGCCTTTGATATAGCTGATCTCAGAATGCCTAAGTCCCATGAAATATACTGGCATACTTCCTTCAAATTCTTCTCTAGATAACTTTTCTCTGCCTTCTCTTTAGCGATCTTCACTAAGGACTCATAGTGACTATCAAAATCATCTAGTGTCATTTTTAGATTCTTTGCATTATCTTTACTTTGAAAAACAATAGGGACTAGAAGTATTTTATTCACAGTATCAACTGCTCTGGTAATTACCTTAGCCTTTTTGTCTCCTTTCTTCTCTGATCTTTATTTTTCCTTTGTGAATGTGATGAAGTATAGTCTCATAAATTCATCCTCATCCATACTATTAACATCTGTGCTTATATACTTGTCCTTGCTTGCCAATAATAGAATAGAGGATGTATCAATTTCATGCTTTTTTTCAATTCTTGCCTCTTCTCTTTTCATTGTATTTATCTCATCTATGTGTCCTAATTCTTCTTTCTTCTCTTCCTCTTGTTGTTTTTCCTCTTCATCTTCCACTGTATTATCAATGTTTCCTTTAAATGAATATTTTTCATCAAGTGAAGTGTCAAAGGTCACAGGGACACTAGAAATAAAGAAATTTGGTTGTATGTTAGTACTCTCTTCGCTTCTCTCAACATTTTCCTCAATTGACTTAGAGCTTTCTCCAATTCCTATAGGTGTAGGCATAGTAGGTTTAGCAGGTGAATTTTTCTCAGGAATATTGCTCATAAGTATCTGATCTAATGCCTTTTGAGTCTCCTCTATGACTTCATCATATTTTATGCCCATAATTTTCACTAATCTTGATTTAGTTCTCAACAATGGTTTGAGTTCATTAAGTATTATCTCTCTCTTGTACAGAAACTATTGGAAACATATCCTCAATAGCTTGAATCCTAATTGCCTCATCTTCTATATGTACAAGTTTTTTCTAATCTCTAGTTTACCATACAATTCCTCAGGTATACTGCCTTCTATCTCTAATAGATTCTTCTTGAAAACAAGTAAATGAGTAATCACTATGTCCTCAATCACTAGTTTGTCAGATGCCTCATACCTGTCATAGTATTTAGCCAATGAAACAAGATTCCCTTTCTCAATAGATCTCTTCTCTAGCATCTTCAAATCTGGCTTCCATAGTTGTTTTACATTTGTGGTCTCTTTTTCAAATTTCTTCTCTTCTTCTTTTGTCCTCTGCTTCTTAGGAGGTGAGTCCAGTTTAGTGGACCTTGTGTTTCTCCAAGGAACAAGCTTTATTGTCTCTTCTTGTGATGTCTTTTGTGGTGGTGAGGGTGTAGTTACATCAATTATAGTAGAAAGTGGACTAACTACCTGTTCAAATTCTAGAGGTGGAAGGGTTGCAGTAGTAGTGCTTTCCAACCCAGAAGATCTTTATGTTATCTTCTTCCTCACATCTTTCATTTCTTCTTTAGTTATTCCTACCTTACCTACCATTTCATCAACCATTTTCTCTATCTTTCTCTTCCTTATACCTCTAGTCTATTCTTCTCTTACTTTAGTTGATTTCTCTTCATATGTGCCCCATCTCCCCTCAGATGTGTCAACTTCAAATGCCAAAACATGTTCAACTTGCATAATTAGAACTTATGAACTGACTTTATAGCCCATAGGGTAACACCATTTCTTCCTTGACCTACAACTATCTCAAAATACACACAATCAATTTTAACCATGAAACAAATTATATCCTTGTATCTCTCAACTAAATCTTCAAGAATTCTAAATCTTTATTTCATTTTCCTCTGTAGAATCTTGGTCATCGCAAATAATTCTTCATCCACCCATGTGTTGTTTTGTCTTCTATAACTTTGTGATATCTGAATACCAGTGGGTATGATGTCTTTCCATTCTCTAAGGTGCATTCCAGGAAACTTATGCTCAATGTGGATATACATGTGAACTAAAAGTGAGCCAAATCTAAAAACCTTAGATTTATCCTTCTTGATTAACCTCACATTCTCTAAAAACTTTTGTGCCATAACCTCTCATAGATTGAATTTTGTATTTTCCTTTACCATCCTATAAGCCATCATAATAACTCTTGTTGAGACTGAATTAGGTCACTGCTATAGTAAAGCTTATATCCAAGTATCATTGCAACTAGTCTTATATCCTGTAGGAAAATGTCATTCACTAGCATAGCTCGCCTGTCCCATTTAGAATGTGTTAGGGTTTCAACTTGTTTCTTTGTATGATTTTCTTCCACATGGATAACTCCAGTGTTTCCTAGCCTAGTTATGTCATGAATCAACTAACTACAAATATTTATAGGTTTCTCCCCTATCCAAATGAATTGGTCATGAACTTTGCTAAGTATAATTTTGAACCATTCTTCTTTGTTGAATTCATACAATTCTATCATTTTCATAATGCTTAGGTTGTCTAAGTGTTTGAATTCATCCTTCATTTTACCATCATCACCTAGAATGTCTCTCATCTTGGTAGCAATCTCATCATCTCCAAATATCTCATACTTGCAATGTATGTATGCCCTAATATCCTATACATGCAAGATGTTGTATGGTGTTTGGAAAAAGGCTCCTTCAAGGTCATCTTCACAAGACTTAAAGGGATGTTTCTTGAATTTATATCTATTTCTATCCATAACATCATAAACCAATGGTGCATATATAACTTCTATTTGAGTAGATAGTCTAAATACCTTAAACATGCTAAATTTTGAACTGTTGGAGATTTGTTTCTATGCAATTGATTGATTGTATGTTTGTCATTGATGACAACATATAATACACAGTAGTGATTCTATATGTACTTATCAGAATGATGATATCAAGCCTTGCGTGGTTAGATACATTTTTTAGACATGTTTAGTAGGTTATGTTCATACACATAGATCCAGATATGATGTTTCAGTCAAGTTGTGTAATTTTGTTATTGGCAGTTACAGTTCTTGAAGAGTATCTATTCAGAGCCGACGTATTTAACATGTTTCTTGAGTTGCACCTATCTTTAGGATATGCATGTGTATATTAATTATTAGTTATGAATTAACTATGTTTGGTTAAACATGCCTATCATGTAATATCAGGATCGTGTTGTTTGAGATGATTTGGTGAAGCCGACTTAGTGAAGCGTCGCATCTATTCAGTTTGTGTTGTGTGGACTTAATATTGTTTGCGTGCTTAGTTAAGCCAACAAAGATGTTTTTGAAGTGTTTCCAAGAGTCTTCATGACCTTCTAATTTAAATAAGATACTTATAGTAGTTTGTTTGTAAACGCAAAGTGTGAATGATAAGAGAAGAGACAAAAAATGTACAGAGCAGAATATCCATTGTATTTCATTCATCAAGGATCTATGTAAAGAAGTGAAAGATTATAATACACTGGAACTAATCAAGAAAGAAGGTCTACTCTATATTTCATCATTAGATATAGTTCATATCTATTCTATAGAAGGTTGTAGCCTTCACCATTGAAGCAGTGAGCTTTTGGACAGTGAGTCCTCACCCCGAACAAGGTTATTTGTAAAAGACTCCTAACAGGGTCAGACCCTTAACTAGGTCACTATACTTATTGCATTGTAAAGTACAACTCCTAACAGGGTTGAAATATCTTCTAACAAGGATTACTATAAACCAGTATAGTTCATTGTTGGTGCTAATTCCCACTGGGGTTTTTACCATTTGGTTTCCCCATAATAAAATTATGTGTTGTGTACTATGTTATCTGAATGAGCATTTACTTTATTATATTCTGAAGATAAGAAGAGAAAATAATTAAAGTTACTGATAACTGTTTCACCCCCCCCCCCCTCTCAGTTATCCTTTGGGACTATTCTAACAATTGGTATCAGAGCCAAGTTCCTTGGAGAAGAAGCCTAATAGCTTAAG
>MU226956.1:1008962-1031481 GCA_018584345.1 Thuja plicata | reverse complement strand
GTGAAATTGGACTATGTGAGCACCAAAGAATAGTTGGCAGATATTTTCACAAAACCTTTATCAAAAGATACTTTTGAGTATCTCAGAGAGAAGTTGGGAGTAATTCCCTCTCCTAAGTCTGATTAGAAAATACAGGAAGAACATCAATCTTGTGTGACTGATAAATGGTTGACTACTCTACTTCTAGAGTAGTACCTGTGCCTAATGGTTTATGGAACCCTTTGCCATTGATGTTAAAGGGGGAGTATGTACTAAGGGGGAGTATATATCAATGGAACAAAAACACAGTCAGAGGAACTGCAGCAGTGTAGAGAAATATTTGATGAGGATATTGAGAAAATTGTAAAAGAAAGAGGACACCATGAATAGAGGATATTTTTAATATCATATGTTGCCATCAATGTCAAAGGGGGAGATTGTTGGAGATTTGTTTATGTGTAGTTGATTGATTGTATGTTTGTCATTGATGACAACATATAATACATAGTAGTGATTCTGTATGTACTTATCAGAATGATGATATCAAGCCTTATGTGGTTAGATACATGTTGTAGACATGTTTAGTATGTTATTTTCATACACACAGATTTAGATTTCAATCAAGTTGTGTAATTCTGTTATTGGCAGTTACAGTTCTGGAAGAGTATTTGTTAAGAGCTGACGTATTTAATGTGTTTCTTGAGTTGTGCCTATCTTCAAGATATGCGTGTGTATATTAATGATTAGTTATGAGTTAACTATGTTTGGTTAAACACACCTATCATGTAACATCAGGATCATGTTGTTTCAGATGATTTGGTGAAGCCAACTTAGTGAAGCGTCGTGTCTGTTCAGTTTGTGTTGGACGGACTTAATATTGTTTGTGTGCTTAGTTAAGCTGACAAAGATGTTTTTGAAGTGTTTCCAAGATTCGTCATGACCTTCTACTTTAAAGAAGATACTTATAGTAGTTCATTTGTAAACACAAAGTGTGAATGATAAGAAAAGAGACAAAAAATGTACAGAGCAGAATATCAGTTGTGTTTCATTCATCAAGGATCTATGTGAAGAAGAAGTGAAAGATTACAATACACTAGAATTGATCAAGATAGTAGGTCTACTCTACAGTTCATCATTAGATATAGTGCATATCTATTCTACAGAAGGTTGTAGCCTTCACCATTGAAGCAGTGAGCTTTTGGACAGTGAGTCCTCACCCCTAATAGGGTTATTTGTAAAAGACTCATAACAAGGTCAAACCCTTAACCAGTTCACTATACTTATTACATTGTAAAGTACAAATCCTAACAGGGTTGAAATATCTTCTAACAGGGATTACTATAAACTAGTATAGTTCATTGTGGGTGTTAATTCCCACCAGGGTTTTTACCATTTGGTTTCCCCATAATCAAATTGTGTGTTGTGTACTGTGTTATCTGAATGATCATTTACTTTATTGTATTCTGAAGATAAGAAGAGAAAATAATTTAAGTTACTGATAACTGATTCACCCCCCCCTCTCAGTTATCCTTTGGGACTATTCTAACACAAACTTATGCTTCGATTATATCACACAAAGTGGTTTCTTGGTATTCGGATACATTATAAACTATTCTCTCCTTGGTCGTTTCTCTTCAAATGGTGAAGAAATAAGTAAATCATATGTCTTTTATTCATCGCTAAGTGAGAAAATGCACTTTACCCAATAAACTCAACTTTGCACACTGTCCAGTCAATCACAAATCTCTCGATCATAGAATATGCATCATTCAATGTTGCGATCACAAATATAGGTTCTATAATGTCTGCATACACTATAACCAAGCTCAAATGAGCTTTGTCCTCATAATCAAGGGTTGGATATAATCTGGTGTCTTTATCCAATGCTCCCCCTAAGGCATTGTTTGACCATTTAGGTCGACGTAGTAGGTTAGCATCAAGAAAGATTCAGTAGCATCTATTGTCTCTCCCTCAACCAATAACTCATTAGACTCTTTGATTTTCCATACCTTACCACTATTTTTATTTTAGGCTTTCTTGAAACAATTGTCAAATTCACTTCTATAATCTGCAAGACTTTTACCAGTATCATCGTCATTCTTCTTTGTATCCATAGGAGGTAGTTCTCTTCTGTTGTATGCTCTATTGTACCTCCAAAACATCGCTATATGCCCTACATTGTTACATTTGTAGCATATATGAGGAGGTATGTTCTAATTTACCTGTAACTTATAATATATTGTGATGTACCCAAGGTTATTACATTTGTAACATGTGGTTTTAGTTGTTGATTCTCCTCTAATGTTATCTTGTCTATTTCTAGATTGATCAAGTTTCTTGCATTGTGCTTTATTGTGCCCATATGCATGACAATTAAAGAAATAAATAGAAAAATATTTGAAAGTGGATTTACCTATGCAATATTTCTTCATGTGTCCAAACTTTTTACACCCAAATTATCTACCTCTGAAAGGTTTGATATGTTCTTTAGGTTCTTCAAGAGTAGGTTTTTCTCCATCAATCTTCGCATCAAGTTTTTCTTCTTGATTCTTGGAACATTCAGCTTCATTGAAGCCAACACCAGTCATATCTCCTTTAGGTTTCTATCTATCTCTTTGTTCATTAATCAAGTTAGTTCTCATGTGAAGTCTCTCAATATGTTTCTTTGTCTCAACAAGTTCACCTTTTATGATCTGATTATATTTCTCCAATTCTAGATACTTGTTCTAGTAATGATCAAATTCAGTCTTCATTTGTCCCATCATAATATTAGCATCCTTCAAAGCTTCTTCAATTTTATTCTTAGCATCATTTTCTTGTCGAATCTCTTTATTCATCATTTCATGATTAAGCTTTAAAGTATCATTCTCTTGTTCAAGTTGCTTTATCTGATCTGAATTATCATTGCCTGAATCATCTTTCATCTAAACCATAAGATCTTGTTTGTGACTTCTTTAAATTTCAATGTGTTCTTTTAGTTTGTTAATGAATCCCTTAGCTCTTCTTAAATTGAATCTCAATTCACCATTCTCTGCTTTTTCTTTGTCAAGGTCTTCAAGTGTTGCTTCAAATTTTTCTTCCAAACTTACAGAATCCATCTTGATCTCCCATCAGTTGTTAAACTTTATTTTCATGGAGCAATAGCTCTAAGACCAATAGTTAGAATTAATTAATACTAAGAGGGGGGTGAATCAGTATTACAGCACTTTAAATTAAACTTAAACTAATTCCAAATAAACCATAAGATTGCTAAAATGAAAAGAACATAAGAAAATAACACACAACTCATTACACTATTATTTTTTGTCAAGGAAAGCCTAGCCAAGGGAAATCCCCGGTGGGGATGGTACCCACAACCAGGCACTAAAGTATAATGTCCATGTTAGGAGACCTAGCCCTGTTAGAACCTGAATATTACATAGTACATTTCCTTGTTAAAGGAATATCAACCCTATTAAAGGTATACAACACCCTGTTAGGGGTACACTGAGCTTACATCTCTTACAACCAATACTTATGTTACAAAGTGTTCTCAGTAATGAACAAAATAAGCATCTCCAATACTTAGATAGTTCCAGTTGTAGCTATCAATAATATTTGTCAACCTTTGCTCTCACATCTTCCATTAATCATCTCTAACATCTCTTTTTACACACCTTCACTTTACAAAATGTTCTTCATATATATATGTGTGTGTGTGTGTGTGTCTGTGTGTGTCTGTGTGTGTTGTTGCATCATTTAGTCAGCTCTCAATTACAATACAAAATAGAATAAATACTTATTATAAAAGTAAATACAATGTCAGCACTCTTTTAATACAAAATTATAGGTAAATCACAACAAAAATCAAACTTAGCACATTTGGATTCGATCTCATGCTCCCTCCATCATCATGACTGTTCAACTGTTATGTTTCACTGTCTTTGCATGTCTTCAAAACACTCTAACTCTCTGCGACCAACACCAAAACATAAGCAGCCTTAACTGAACATCATATATATCCCATAGTGTCTTCTTTTAAGTTTTCTAGTCATCAAACATCATATATGATCTTCGTTGTCCAAAAACAAATTGTTATACTCTATACTTATGTTTCTATACTTAGTCATTTTTAGAACTGTAACTCCAAAACTGTACTTAACTCCAAGTGATCATCATATTAGATGTGTTGCCATAAATGAAAACTCTCAAGTGTGTCATTTCACACCAAAACATCACTTGCCAACATTATCAACTCTTTACAAGCATACTTCACTTTCTTATCCTGATTTGTACCTTCATAGTCAAATTATTTCTCCATCTATGTGATCTAATCTAGCAATGTGCTATTGCATTCACTATAGTAAGGGATTTTATAAACATATCATCTCCTTGTTAAAGTTCAAGTTCAGGTTTCTCTTCACCTCCTTCAACTACTTCATTTCTTTCATCTTCTTCATCATTTACTATAGACATCCAAAAATATTAATATTATTATTATTATTTTCCCTCTTATTCCTCTAACTATTTAATTCAATCAATTAAATAGTTTCATTTGCTAGTATTTATCAATAGTTTAAATACTATTCTAATGTATTTCATGTAAATACATTTGTCTCATAAAATCTCCTTTTTAATAAATTTACATTTATTAAATCCCCCATATTCCTAATTCTTCTAAACCATGATTTATTCAAATATAATTTGAATTATAATCTAAACCCTAGCTAGGAGCCTATTAATCCAACCTAGATAGCCTACCCTATTCCTACCCTACTCCCATCACCTCATTCCCTAAGCATATTTCCCCACCTAACTACCCTCTGATCTTTCTTAAAGGGTGATTCCTAAAAATTTTAAGGCTAATGGAATGCTCACCCACATGGGGAAATTATCTCCAAAAAGGTCACCCATTCCTCTTTAATTTCTTCTTACAAGTTTGTCTCCCACTTGGAAATATTGAGCTACTCAATATTAAATGCCAATTTTGACTCAAAATTGGCCATCTTTTCAAACCTATGTGTCCCTTATGTGGCTCTTATGTGGATGCCACATAGGTGCCACTTCATCCAAGCCTCTTCCTCTCTCCAAAAACTCTATAAATAGAGGCCTTCTCCTCTTCATTTGGCATCTCTCAATTTGCATTTTTATCATGCTATTTTGCATTTAGAAGTTCATAGCTATAGATTTCGTGTTCTTAGTTTATGCTTAAATCACTTAGATATTACATGCTAGGTTCTTTTTGGTTAAAATTAATCATGGTTCTCATCTCATATCATAACATAGCATAGTTCTTGAATCATAGCTTTCAATCTTGTATCTTGCATATCAATTTGAGCATCATTTTTGGGAAGGATTTTAGACTAGTTTTCCATACTAGTTCTTGAATTGCTTCTTTGATTCCAAACTTGCATTTCATAGTTGCATTGCCTTGGGAATTCATGTCATTTGTGTGTGTGCGAGAGAGCACACCTACATTCAACCAAAAAGAACAAATCAAACAATTTAATTAGGGTGCTCACTTATTTCAAGTTCAATCTGATGTTATGTTGATTTCTTTATTGTTTGCTTGCTCTTTCATATGTTTTTGAATTGATCTTATGTGCTAACCCACTAATTTTTTATGTTTGAGCTTGCTCCCAACAGATTGAATAATTCCTCATACACATTCTGGCACACCCGGTGGGACCCATGTCCCTAAATTTCTCTAACTTCTAGTCTTATTTCTTCCAAATTTTTCCAAGCAAGCGGATCGGCGTCTGCACAAACGTCAGTTCTCCCTAGACTATCATCCGGCATCTGTGCTGAACCTGCATCTTTGACCAAGACTGGCGTCTCCGCCTGGACTTGAGTTTTTCAAATTTTCCCAAAACATCATTTTTTATCTATCAAGATTTGTTGTGTTTCTTACTAATTTTAAACATTTTAGCATTCTATTTTTTAGCAGAGATCCATTTTACAAGATGTTATAATTCTAAAAATTCATTAAAAGAAACAAATCTTGATAGCTTCTTAAGGAACATTAGCTTTTTAATGTTTGGAAATTTTGAAATGGCTGAATTTGAGCTAATTAAAGACTAGATAGAAGAAAGAACTAACTTTGGCTGCTGTCTTTTGTTGTCTTTTTGTGCTTACAGGTACAATGGCATCTGCATAAATGTTGGTTCATGAACCAACATCTACGATTCACAAACCAGCATCTATGTGTAATCGGCATCTGCGTTCTGCAAATTGGCATCTCCGACTGGTATAGCCACTTTCTGGTTTTCTGTGTTTTTAGCCTATTTTCTGCATTTTGTCATTCATAGGCTAAAACAAGAATCAACATTTGCACCCTGAATTGGCATCTGCACTCTGTCAAAATTGGTTTTATCATGTACTATAATTGTTAAGTGGTTTTTGTGTTCTTAACGCTTGTCAAAGGATGAATTTAAAACTACTAATCAATTGTCTTGCAGCACCGCTTGTCAAAGACATAACTTCGAAACTACTCACATTTGTCTTGCAGGTTGCCTCATATCAAAATCGACCAAATGATCGTGTTTGTGTTAGTCTTTTTTAGGCACATAGATTAATTAGTTAGATTTTATTGTCTAATCCTAAGTGAGTGTTAGGGGATTATGCTCTCTTCCCTTTTGGGAAGATCAAAAACCTAGACACACTTACTTAGTGTTGAACAATTAAATCTTTTGGAAAAGAACAAAGCTTGTCTTGCATGCTTGTGGAGAAAACAATACTGGATAGGAGAGTATGCTCTCTTCCCCTTGTGGGAAGATCAGAAATCCAGACTCCTTTTTATCGCCAATCCAAGTTACTTTGAATCCTTTAGATGGGCCTGTCAGTTGAGGAAAAAATCTCCCAGGAATAACCCACGTGAGAACGAGGTGTAAGCCACACCACTCTAACTCACATTAATAAAATTTACTCCTTGGGGTTAAAGCCTCAGGAGTCAGTTGGCATTTGAGCTTATACTCAGCTCTTGTCTAACTTAAGTGCGGCCTCGTGGTCTCAATCACATTTACATGACCACTTTTGTCAAGATGCTCTATGGGGCTATATGCCTGAATCATGCTTGCACTGACATAGAGGATAAAATCGAACAGAGAACCATACTAAACACTCTAGGCTTAGAAGCTACCTGAAACACCCCTGAAAGGTGATAATGCTTGTGCAAGGAAGATAGTAACTTCCCCAAGATCACTCATACATTCATGCCACCCTGAGCATTTGGAACCAGATAATATGGCGTCATGACTGGATCCATTGCGTTCTTGGTGATGGTCATATTCTGATTAGCTCTTGTGTGTGTGCCTAAGCTTACGAGCAAGTATTCTCATTCTATGCTAATTCCTCAGGTAGATTTTGTGCTTGAAGTGCTTGAAAAACATTGACAATTCTGAAACATGAATAGACATAATATCCAACATTAAAAATTTGTCACATGCTTGTATCCTTCAAGGTTGCTTTGTCCCTTGTCATATTTTTTTCAGACACATGCTTGTTATTTTTTGGTTTGACTATGCTAAAATTGGTTCTTGCCATGGAACAAATCTATTGAAAATCATAACAAGATCAAACATTTGCCAGATTATCAATACAACATCCCTTTGCAAAGAATTTGGTCCTTTATGAGATATGTCCTAAAACCTCCAACTATTCATCCAAGATCAGATCTATTTATAGGACATGACTGATTCCGAGAAGCATATGAAGGTAAAAACTTTGTTACCACCCGTGCAAAGAGAACAGAAAAACACAACCTGAGAAGCTACCAAATACCAACACATTATCAATTCTGTCAAACAAGAAATTCATAAACAAGAAGAATTTGACAAAGTGATCTACACCAACAAGGTTTCTCATTTCATGGGCAAATATCATCTAAACTCTATTTTTGTTGGATTTGAACAATATGACTAGTCAGTTTACCACAACAAAAAAAAGTTCCTCCTCTTCTTAATCTCAGTTAGCTTGCATTTTAGGACCTCCCTTAGGTTGTCATCTTTAGGAACACATCACACACTCATCCTAGCATGATCTTGCATTAATCAAATCAATCCTAATCAGCCTAGCATCATCCTAACCATCATCCAAAGAATCCTTGATCACATCCCTCACTTGGTAATGCATCCCCTTTTGAGTTTTTAAAAACCTACATCTTAGTCAAAACCCATCCTTGAATGTCCTTAAACTAAGCATTGTTTAGGATAATCCCCTTTGTCTTTTGCAACCAAATCACCTTGATCAAAAGGTTGGTTCGCATTAACAAAGAATCTCATATGTCGAAGACCACAAGTCTGTCTTAGGTAGACAATCATATCCACTTGATCTTACACTAGGGAAAGAAACCCTTAATATTTGCATGCATCAAGTCATCCTTAATCTGTAGAAGCACATCCATCATCCTAAACACATCCTAATCCTAGTATCATTACCCTTAGCTTCCTAGGTGCATCTTTTACATCACATATTGCATCTCATATTCCCCTTAGGATAGTCATTTCATGCCACCTATCACATAAGCCACTAAGAAGAGGAAGAACATGGATCCTAATCTTTCTGGTAGCTCATCTAATCCTATGATTGACAACACCAATTTCATGGTTACTTATGCGCCTCATCCCAATGATCAAATTGAACATATCTAGGTAGACACTAGTGAAACTCCCACTCTGAGTACCGTGAAAACATTTATCAACCATCCAGCGCATGTCCACATGGTAAATGCCATGAGTGGACGCAACAGCAACCAGGTACTCTTGGACATCCAACAATAAGGACTTCAACTCCTACCTTGGATTATACCTACACTTGTCACATGACCTATGGCACTTCCAGGGGAACATCCTTATCCCACTATAAATGAAGTTTTTGATCCACTCCAATGAGCCCTACAAGTGGGAACTCTTATCGCACAAGTAGTGCATCCGTCCATTCCACCCCCCATCATGCACACAACACCTCCATCTACCTTAGGAGCCCCACCTCTTGATGTCACATCAGCAGCACAAACAATACCCCCTATCACTATTCAGGCAACTCCGCAAGCCACAATCGCTCCTCTTTCACAAGCAATCCCAACATTCATTGCAAACTTTCCACCACCACTAGTTAGCACATAGCAAACCACTATTCCACCCATCCCTACTCATCCCATTCAAAGTGCAACAACTAGTTCACAGCATCAAAGCACCCAAGTCTCCATGCCCATTCTGCCTTTCTTCACCACAGGCATGCCACCTAGCAACGCATATAACCAACCCTTATTTCCACAAGGGTCTACTTTTCCCGCTCCACCAGCAACACAATCACAACAAATTCCAGCAGTTCCACCTCAAAAATTGTTGAAACCAAATCCCCCCATGCTGCAACCATCCACAAACCCCTTCATTGTACCCCAAATTCCCATCCCACCTATCCAACAATAGCAACAACCACCTATCCAATAGCAGCAACAACAACCTATCCAACAGCAGCAACAGCAATAGCAACCTATCTAATAGCAACAGAAACCTATCCAACAGCAACAACAACCTATCCAACAGCAACAGCAACCTATCAAACAAAAATAGCAACCTACTCAGCAGCAACCATCCAAGCAACAACAACCTCAATAGAAAATCACCAACCCATTCACATCCCAAGCACAACAGCAACCAATCAACCCCTTCACAGCTGCACATACCACCATCCAAACTACATAGCAGCTACAACCACAAATGCCAGGGTAAAATCCCCTCATGGCACAACCACTGCAACAGTTTTCTAATCCTTTCATCCAACCCATACAACAATAGCAAACTCATTTCGCCAATTACATAGCCATGCCATCTTTCACTGCATCACAAATAATTCCACCTCCACAACAAGTTCCCATTGGGGACATTCCACCACAAAACATGAATCCTCCATCCTATATAGGTGTGCAACAAGCTCATCCTGCCTATCCAATGCCACAACAAATACAAGCATATTTCTAGCAGTTGCAACAATCTTATCAAGCGCCGACACCTCCTCCACTGCAATATTCCCCTCAACCACAACTTCCACCATAATAGCCCATATACGTTGACCATAAAATATCATACCAAACACCAAAATATCCCCCATAGAATCCTCCATACTCACCATTCGATCCATATCAGGTTCAAGGAAACCATGCGATCACGATTAACAATCCTCACCTGCAAATCAATCATGAATGGGAGGAAATGAAGAATGCTCTCAAGGAGCTGAAGGCTGGGACAAAGGAAAAAACAATTAAGTTTGAAGAGGTGTGTCCTTATCCATTTGATCATTCTATCACTACCATACCCTTCCCCAAGCATTTTGAGACACCCAAATTTGATAAATATCAAGGGAAGGGAGATCTTGTGAGTCATGTGAAAGAATTCTACATGGCTTGCCAAGAAGTGGCCTATAGCGATAACTTCCTCATGAGACTATTCCCTAAAATCTTAGGAGGAACCACTCTTGAGTGGTTCTACAAGATTCCTTATGGCACAGTCTCTACTTTCACAGAATTATCTGAAAAGTTTATGTCCCAATACGCACATAATGTCAAAAATGAACTCTCACTCCTTGAACTATGAAATTCCAAACAAAAGGGAGGAGAAAGCCTGGCTGATTATCTTCAGCACTAGCAAGGGCTTACTACAAGGTTTTCATACCAACCCCTAGAGAAAAATCTTATCAAAATACTCATTAACAACCTTCATCCTAAGCTTGCCTATCACATGTGCATGAACTGTATAGAAAATTATCACAACATCAGAATCAAAGGTATGGATCTTGAACGAGGTCTTGTAGAAGAGGGTGCCATCAAGCACTACAAAGAATCCTAGCCTGACAAACATAATAATGATTGATCATGATACTGGAACAAGAAAAAAATTGTGGTAATGGATGGAGCCACTAACACTAAACACATTTAGGTTGTGGTAGCCAATCCTAATGCACCTACCTAGACTTATCAGCAAGCACCACCAATGTACCCCCAACCTCCTCCCATGTATCAACAACCCAATCATGTGTATTCCCAACCAGCTTACCAGAAAAATATGTGCCCTCAAGGAGCAACTATCTATCCCCCTCCGAGGACATCATATCAACACAACTATCAAGGCCCTATGAATAAAACAAATGCTATATCAATCCTGCATGGACAACAAAGACCTCACACTTCAAACATGCCAAAATGCATGTTTACCCCTTTGGGTGAACCTATAGATGTCATCTTCTGCAAGCTGGTCCAAGCTAACCAAGTCATGTATCCTAAATATAGCCATTTGATGACTCAACTCCTAAGCCAGCTTGGTATAAAGACAACGAGTACTATGAGTACCACCATGTTAAGGGACAAACCACTCTCAAATGCATGAAGCTAAAACACTATATTCAGGATCTCATTGACCACAAGGAGATTGAAGTGGATTCTCCTACCCAATCATCGCCAAATGTGGACCTTAAAATTTATCAAAATGCATTCCCTAAACACACTTAAGGTACAGGCCCAGGAAATCCTACCCAGTCCTCTGATCAGGGGAAGGGTAAACAAGCAAAAAATGCTGATAGAAAAGATTATACCAATGCCTATATCAACTACGATAATCTCATTGGCTACATATCCCAAGTCCAGTCCTCTGTTAATGTCATCCATGTCAAGGGTGTTGATAACCAATGTGACATCACCACTCATAGAGGTAGGATAACAGTCGTAGGTGCCGGTCCTGTCCCATCTGTTGGGACCCAATACAACATTTTGGAACACCTAGGGAATACTCCAGCCCAAATTTCCATCTTGGATCTTCTCCGCACATCACCCACCTATCAAGAGATCCTTAATAAATCCTTGCAATAATCTCATGTTCCTAGCTACATCAACCTCACTAAATTCCAAAACCTTGTTGGACACCTGTCTGCATCTTGTGGGATCTCCTTTAAACCAATAGACATGCCGTTAGATGAAATAGATCATAATCTCCCACTCTGTATCACTATCATGGTTAAAGATTTTTCCATCAAATGGGTCATGATAGAAAATGGATCGGCCCTAAATCTATGCACTCTAAAATTCATAAAATATTTGGGTTGCACTGAAGCTAATATAAAAAATGATGTCATCACAATAAAGGCATATGACAATTTGGAGCATACTTCTGAAGGCACCATATCATTTCCCATTCAAGTGGGCCTAGTTATGCAGGATACATTATGTCACGTTGTTGATCTTGACCTTCCCTTCAACATTCTCCTTGGATTCCCATGGATTCATTCTATGCAAGTCATCCCATCCACCTACCATCAATGCATCAAATTCCCATATAATGGTACTGAGATCACCATCCACACAGATCCCAAGCCCTTCGCATACTACAATGTGTTGGAAACATCCTTTCCACATTCCAATCACTGTCCAAGGATCGATATTGGTACTTTTGTTGCCAGTTCATCTCGAACCCATTCAAACCCAGAAATAATCCTCTCCTCCACCTTATCCATGCTCAAGATCAAAAACAAAAGTTGTGGTGAGTACATCTTATATGATGCCTTCATAGTTGGAGTGCTACCAATTGATCCACACACTCAAGGATGCCAACCTAATCTAAGCAAGACAAAATCAGAGATAACAAAGGCACTAAAATTTGGTCCTACCACTTTTATCTCAAAAGGTACTTTGACTGGTCAGGAAATGACACCAAACATCAACCAATGGCTATATAAAGATCCACCACCCAAGGACACAAGTCGTCTCAATTACTTAAAAGATAAGCACACCACAATGCACAAGCTGGTGACAGAAAAATGGAACTACCAAGGAGGTGGCCTTGGTTATGATGAGCAAGGTATGAAAGACCCTATTATACCTACCTGACTAGAAAATCACCTGGGCCTTGGCATGGGCTCTAACACCAATGGGTGTACCAACAAAAACACCTTTGCCTCTTGTCCATCCCTGGGTGAAATCACTAAAATTGAAGATATCCTGAAAGAGAAAGTTGTGAGAGCCTATGATGATGTTTTTGACGATGAAACCTTCTTGGGAAATGCTATCCTACAACAAATTTCCATCCTCTTCATTGACCTTCCCCTCCACCATCCTAAACTCATAGACTAGGACCAACCAAGTGGCATGCACGTTGATGAGTTCCAAAGTGAGGACATGCTCCTAAGCTTTATGGGAGCAATTGAGCAAAGCAGTGATTGGGGGAAAGACTCAGCCTGTCTACAAACTGGACCCAAAGGCATACTTTGGGGAAGAGGGGAAATTTAGCAATGAAAATGAAACAGAAAACAAAAACAAAAAAGGGAAAAATAGATCTCCTAGCGAAAACCCCTCTGGGGCGCTATCTGATCATAAAATAGTAAAAACAAAGGGCGTATCCCCTGGTGAAAACCTCTCTAAGGAACCATAGGATGAAGATTCTCCTCTTCCTCTGATCCATGATTACAGACCTAAACAGTCATTGATTCTCATTGAAGAAGCAAAACCTGTCAACTTGCATACCAAAGAAAATCCTACCATCACATACATAGCAACATCTCTGACTGAAGCAGAAGAAAGTGATCTTGTCACTTTATTAAAGGAATCCATCAACAAGTTCACATGGTCTTACTCCCACATGCTAGGGTTAGGCCCCAACTTGGTGGTTCACCATCTAGCATTGGACCCAAACATCAAACCTGTCAAACAAAAGCTCAGAAAGATGCACCCTAAGCTGGCACTACTTGTCAAAGTGGAGCTAGAAAAGTTACTCCAAGCCAAGATCATCTGCCCCATTGACTATTCTGACTGGATTTCTAACATGGTGCCCATCTCTAAGCCTGATAAATCAATCAGGATATGTACAGATTTTAGAGATCTCAATAAGGCATGTACCAAGGATGATTTCCCCTTTCCAAACATAGACATGATTGTGGATCTCACAGCAGGACATGAGATGTTGTCACTCATGGATGGCTTTTCCAGATATAATCAGATCCACATTGCAGAAGAAGATCAGCATAAGAAAACATTCACAACCCCTTTGGGCACCTTCTGCTATAACATGATGCCTTTTGGCTTAAAGGATGCTGGGGCAACCTATCAAAGAGCCATGACTGTCATTTTTCATGACATGATTCACAAGATCCTTGAAGACTATGTGGATGATATCTTGGCAAAATCACCTAAATGTTCTGGAATGCGTCTTTGATAGAATTGGACACTACTGCTTAATGCTCAACCCTAAGAAATGTGTCTTTGGGATCACATCAGGAAAACTCTTGGGTTCATTGTATCCAGACAAGGCATAGAAATTGATCCAAAGAAAGTACAAGCTATCATAGAGATGCCTCCACCAAAAACACTCTGAAAACTATGCAGCCTCCAAGGAAAGCTACAATCTGTGCACCATTTCATTTCTCAACTAGTAGACAAGTGCCAACCATTCACTCATCTCCTATGAAAGGATAACACATTCAAGTGGGATTCTCAGTGTTAGCAGAGTTTCGACAAAATCAAAGAATAGTTGGCTAATCCACCCGTCTTGGTACCACCTATACCTGGTCGACCACTCATCCTATATATTTCTACTACTACCACAGTACTAGGGGCACTTCTTTCTTAGCTAGATGATGAGGGTAAAGAAAGAACCATTTATTACATCAGTAAGACTTTAGTAGGTTATGAGCTCAATTACTCTCCTATGGAAAAAGCATGTCTGGCAGTGGTCTTTGCCACTCAAAAAATTTGCCACTATATGCTTACTCATATAACCAAGCTCATTTCAAAGGTGGATCCTCTCAAGTACCTACTCTCCAGGACCACACTCATAGGTCGAATGGAGAAATGGGTTATGTTGCTAAGTGAGTTTGATATTCAATATGTAGACAGAGAAGCCATTAAAGGGCAAGTCATTGTTGACCAGCTAGTAGAAGAGCCATTGGTAGATGTATATCCTTTGGTCATAAAATTTCCAGATGAGCATTTAAACATGATAGAAGAATAACCAACTTGGAAACTCAAATTTGATGGGTCCTACACAGCTCATGGCGCAGGGGCAGGAATACTTTTTGTCACACCTCAAGGTGACTGCATCCCTATGTCATTCAAATTGGGATTTCCCTACACAAATAACATTGCATAATATGAGGCACTAATTGTAGGACTCCACATGGCCATATAATGGAACATCACAGATATACATGTCTTTGGCGACTCCCAACTCATCATCAAACAAGTCCTAGATGAGTATCAAACCAAACATGAAAAATTGATGCCATATAAGCAGATGGTTGATAAATTGAAAGAACACTTCCTCCACTTACAAATAACATAGGTACCATGCTTGTAGAACAAGGCTGCTGATGCAATGGCCACAATTGGCTCCCTCCTAGAGATTCCTCACGAGTCTATGCAATACAAATTCTTAGTTGAGCAACTTCATGCTCCCACTTATGAGAATGATGAATCAAATCATGTATGTGTCTTGGTTGGTCCCTAGTCCTTGTGGTACCATGATATCCAAGCTTACCTACAAAATGGTATCATATCTCCTCACCTCACTGCAACCCAATGCCAAAACTTTATTCACAGAGCATCCCGTTACACCCTCATGGCCAATACCCTTTATTATCGAGGCTATCACAATGTGCTCTCTAGATGTCTAGATGAAAATGAAGCCACCCAGGCTCTACAAGAGGTACATTCTGGAATCTGCGCTGCCCACATGAGTGGCATGGTCCTAGCCAAGAAACTTCTATGTACAAGATACTATTGGCCTACAATGGAACATGATGCTTGTGAGTTCGTCAAGAAGTGCTTACCTTGCCAAAAGCATGCTAATTTGATCCATGCTCTTGCTCATGACCTCAAACCTATTGCGCCTCCTTGGCCCTTCTCTTGTTGGGGTTTTGACCTCATTGGTAAGATTACTCCCTCTCATATGAAGGCCACAAATACATAATCACAGCTATGGAATACTTTACAAAGTGGTTTGAAGAAATTCCACTCACCCTCACTACTGGCGTCCAGATATCCAAATTCATCCTCTATCGCATCATATGCCACTTTAGCATACCCTCCACCATCTTCAAAGATCATGGTACACCATTTGAAAATCAACACATCAGTGATCTTTGTGCTCGCCTCCATATCCATCACCATTTCTCCAGTCCATATTTCGTGCAAGGTAATGGCCAAGCTGATTCAACTAATAAAACCATCCTCAAAATCCTCAAGAAAGTTGTCAATGATACTGGTCGTGACTGGCATCTCTAGATCAACCCCGCCCTATGGGTATATCGCACTTCCTATCATACTCCTACTAGCACTACTCCATACTCCCTAGTTTATGGTGTTGAAGCATTCTTACCAATTGAGGTCGAACTACCCTCCCTCTGAGTATCACTAATAGGCCTGATTGATGATGAAGATTATTGAGTGGCATGACTGACATAGCTTGATCTACTAGATGAAAAGTGCCAGCAAGATTATGATCACTTGATTGTTTACCAGAATAGACTCAAGCAAAAGTATAACAAGAAGTTCCACCCATTCTAGTTCCAAGTAGGGGACCTTGTGCTAAAGGAAAATTAGAAAGTGGGTACTGATTGGGAAAAGAAAGGCAAGTTTGAAGTCACCTGGCAAGGCCCATATGTTGTCACTGCATGCTTCGGTTCTGGGGCATATCAACTCTCCACTCCTGAAGGAGAGCCATTGAATGATCCTACCAACATCATTCCTCTCAGGCACTTCTATGCCTGATAGCTGGCTATTCATTCCAGTTAGCTGAGAAAATCCATAAAAGTATAAAAAGTCCTGAAGAAAGCACAAAAAAATATAAAATAGTTCTGAAAAAATCCCTAAAAAGGAAGAAAAATGAAGCTAAAAAAATATTTGTCCCCATTAAAACCTGGTAAACAGGCACTTGGGCAATATCAAAAATGTCAAAAGATCCAAAGAAATCAAAAAGAAAAATAAAGAGAAAACTTTCATCCAATGGTGAAAACTTGGCAATCAGACGCCTTGGACAAGTATGCATGATGAAAACCTGGAAATAGGCATCACACATAATGGACTGTTCTATTATCTATCATGCATGATGAAAACCTGGAAACAGGCATCACACATAATGGACTGTTCTATTATCTATCAAATTCTCATTTCCTCCCATCACCAGCACCACATCTCCAACTAACCTCCGCATTTCCCATATTCCCTGGGTTTTTGCATATCATACACATTGGTCTGAAGTGATCCTCCTATCTCGTATCCTGAGATTTTGTACACATAATCTTGTATATTGTTGTCCATACATTGTACTATCCCAAACCTTGAGCTTTAGTCCTGTATAATTCTCGTGTCCTGAGTTTCTCCTTGTGTGGAAAATGATACAGTTGCGCTATTAAAATGATACAATTTGTTCATAGTGCACATTTGTTCAATCACCTTGATAAGTCCCATCTTTCTGGAAATGATTCTATTGAGGATGTATCCTTCCTCTTGTCAACTTAAATCTAGATCATCATCCTCTTTGGGTTCTCATAGGATGTATCTTTCCTTTGGAACTAATCAATCAGCATACTACACTATCACACACATCATGACAAACAACATGATCCAATCAAATCTCGACAGCAACCTTTGTACATAATCATGGTAACTAATTTCTTGTAATTAATCGCTTAGTTTGATCCTTGTATATTCAATCTTCTCACCATCATGCTAACATCTTGAGTCCTCATCCTGCTAACATTACATGCCTGATCCTCCATAGTCCACCTGTTTGGGTTATCAGTTGATTGTGACACACCAAAAAAATATGAGTCTTATTGCATCCATTGCATCCATCACATCCGTTGCCTTTCGTATCATTATTGTATCTATCATCAAGATTAAGTTGCATTATTCATCATTTTAGATTCATTATTCATTATTTTAGATTCATTAGATTCATCATTAGATTGCAT
The DNA here is from genome assembly GCA_018584345.1 of Thuja plicata. Taxonomy (NCBI): domain Eukaryota; kingdom Viridiplantae; phylum Streptophyta; class Pinopsida; order Cupressales; family Cupressaceae; genus Thuja; species Thuja plicata. The sequence continues at coordinate 1,013,571 of MU226956.1, read as the reverse complement.
TAGATCCATCATTCATGTCATATTAATCATCATGTTAGGTCCATTAAATTGCATTAATCATCATTAAGTTAGTTAGTATCATTTTAGAAATTTGCATAGTTAATTCACTTAGGTTCATTTCATATCTTGCATAGCTAGTTTATTTAGATTCATTTCATATATTGCATAATTCATTTAAATTCCTTTCATGTCTTGCATAGTTACTTCATTTAGATTCATTTTAAGTCTTGCATTGTTAAAGACTCATTTAGAAGCATTCATAAAATGTCACATATACATTTGCATACATCCTAAAATCACATCACATCTTGCATCCACACACGTCAATACATCATATACATAGCATCATCCACCCTAAATAAGTCATACATCATATATATATCATCATGAAACCATCCTACATACACAACAGGTCATACATATACATCACATCCTGCAAGCACCAAATATCAGTAATCATATAGGCATATGCATAAAAACATCATATAGATCATACACCATGGCATCATAAGAGTCCTCGATCATATATATATATCAATGTCCACAAAATACAATATCTTTCAATAAAGTACATCACATGCACCTCGGTGCCAATATACATGTATGTCTAGAAATGCAAAAATGTGTGTCACATGATCCTCTGTTGAATCATGCCGGTGGCTGTGAGGATCCACCTCCCTGCTCTGGTGGCAAATGTGGCAGCATACCCATAGATCCCTATGATGCTAAGGTCCACACTGTGCTCTGAGATTGAGACCTCTCTAAGTAATCTCACCTCTGTCCCTCAGGAACTAGCTGATGATACAATGCTCGGTAGTGGGAAGCCTCTCTGCCTACCCTGTTCGCATCTCTATGAGCTGCAAACACCTCAGCCACAACCTGCCTAGCCCCACCTACAACACCCACCTGTCTAATGATATCCCACTTAGCCTTGTACATCTCAGCCTGCCGCTATTCTGCATCCCTCTTAGAGGTCAATGCATGAATCTACTCTGTGGCCTGCTCTAGCTGCAAGGTCAGAGTATCCAACTGGTCCATTAGTGTACCTATCTCGGTACATAGCTCTGTGGCATCCTATGTCAGGTCAACCATGGAAAACTCACCCGAGTCCACCTTTCCCTATAAAGTGTCCAATGCACCCACAACCCCGTCTACCCGTGTTGTCTCTACAGTTAGTAACCCCTATATCCAAGAAATCTCCATGTGCAGACTCGTATCTGACACAACTGTCATGTCCAGTAGTCCCCGCAGTCTCACACACTCCATCTAAAGACTATCTCTCTCAGAGATGATAGTTTCATGAGTCTCCTGTACTATGAATCTAGTTGGTGGTCCTTGTGGTACCTGTGGTGGCACTGGTGGTGCCTGTACCTATACCTTTGGTTGCACCTATACCTATACTGGTGGGGGCCCCTATGGCCCCTGATCCTTCCCATCCCCAGGTGGTGGCCCCTGATCTGGCCCTGCCCATGCCTATGCCTCTATAAAAGGTCTCACCCATACTCTCTGCAGCCTCCTCCTCTGACCTGATGTTGAGGTCTCTGGGCATCTCCTATAGCCATCCCGTCATCCACATCCATATCACCTATCGGTTTCTCATGAGTAGCCACCTAAGTGGGATCTATGAGTACAATGGTGTGTGTGCAGCCCACCATGCTGCATACTTCAGATTCATCCCTGCATTTGTGATGTCAGGACACACCACAAAGTCAAGCTGCACTATGTCCCTCCAAGATGCCCTCACTATATTATCATCTGTGTATCTCCCCCAGGTACCTACCTTCTTGGTGAAATGAGGATGTAAGGCATCCTCTGCCACCACCCCCTACTAAAGACCAAATTGTCACATAACCCTCGAGGGTCTGTACCTCTCTATCTGGTAGATGGTCCTCCCCAGTAGAAAGCAATCCGTACGAACATATGATAGGTATAGAAAGTCCTCAAAACCATCCTCCACTCCTGTCACCCAGTCCATCATCCCCCATGGCTCGCATAGTCTATAGGGGGTCTAACAAAATACCTATACGTCATCTAGGAGTCACCACCAATATCCAGTCTGTTTGACGGAGGTGTATCTCAAGGGCAATCTATATCTAAAAGCATAGGACTCTTCAGGCTATCGCGCCTCTCAAACTCTCATAGGTTGGAACACTGCAATGTGCTCCCAAGCCCAAACTAACATAATTGTCACACATGTACGCATGTTGCATGCCCTGCGGTACATAGCCATGTACAGGTCATGGTATAGCTATCCTAAGACAACATAACCCCAGTAATAGGTAGTCCCCTTCTCTAGCATCTCTGCTAGTACTCGCACCCATCCCATGCCAAAACCATGTCCTGCCAATCAACCCTACTAGATATAGGGCCACCCACTGAATTCTTTGATCCATCGCTGGCTGCCAGGGCATCTAGGTCTTGTATGTAGGGATCTGTCTCATCAGTCTCCAAAAAGCAATCTCCATGAAATGGTCACTATCTTCCAAATGGTACTGAGAAATCACCCCTTGGATAGGTATCCAAAGGATCCACCAGACGTCCTCCAAGGTGATGGTTGCCTCTCCAATAGGCAGGTGGAATGTTGTGGTATCACTGTGCCATCACTCAATCAATGTGGTCATCATCCCATTATGTGCCTATAGCCTAGGCCAATGGGGCACATAGTCCAACCCAACTAATGCTAACAAACCACAATCCTCCTTTGTGAGCTGCGGCTCCAACTACATAGTTGACGGCCAATGCTCTCGTGATCCCAATGGTGGGAACTGCTCCTGAAAATTTTCAAAAATCCACCATGTCATTCACTTTTTCTTCTAGTCCTAGTCTAAACCCTCCCAAAATGGGGCATCTTGTCCCTAGGTCTTTTCTCGACCCATCCCTGGCCCTCGTCGGGTCCCCCCATTTCCCTTCCTTTCGATGTCTGCCCTTTTAGGCACAGATGCTGATTCAGCCAGAAACATCGGTTCATACACCGGCATCTCTGTCCGCTTTCCCAACAGACTGCCATCTTCACAAATGGGGGTCTAGATCTAGCATCTTCAAAGATGTCGATCTAGCACCAACATCTGCGGAGATGCCTATTCAGGGATCAATGTCTTTGAAGACGTTGATCTAGGGATCGGTGTCCTCGCAGACACCGGTTCCTAAACCTGTCTCTGGTCTGAAAGTCAAAAAACCCACATTTATTACCCCCTAACCCATCCCAAAGCATTAAATAACTTTGACAGAAATAAATTCAAGGTCCTGGATAGGCCACTCACCGGTATCAGTCGCTCTACGGGCCTCCTGTGTATGCGCACATGCTCCCTCAACTGCCCCTTCATCCTCTCATTAGTCATCTTTTCACTCCAGAGCTCAGTTTTCACTATTCACTATTCACAAATGACCTTCTTTACGCTCCACCGCCCCTCTTATAACCCCCATTTTTTCCAAAAAATTTCCCCACCCATTTTCCCCAACCCCATGTATATGTTTGTATAAATCATCCTATTGTACAGCTTGAATACACATAAAATCCCAAAAACATTTTAAAAATTAAAAAGAAATTGAAAATTTTCTAAAAATCTCAAAACATCAAATATTCTCAAAAATCATGCAATAAACACTTCGTTCTTTCTGCATCATTCCAGATCTTAGTTTTCAACAACATTTCAACTCATGCGACTGCGATCATGTTTTTTTTCACCAAATCAATTTTGTGACCAACCATCCTTGCTCCCCATCCTGTTCACAGCTTTTGCCAGCAAATCTCTTTTATCAAGTCAAATCCAATCTCTACATGTCAAAATGCATCCTTCCAGTGTTGGCTTATTAAATCCTTCATCACATCAATCTTGTTCATGGCAAGAAATTTGGACCAAATGACTGCTTGGTCATGAGGCCTTCTTTACTGATTTTATCTTTTTGTGTTAGTCTAAACCTACTCACCACTACCTCAATCTGTTATATCTTGGTGCGTTGTGACTGGTGGCTACTAATACATGCTTCTCTTGCAGTGTGTTTTTGTTTAAGCATCTATTCCATGCAAAGGAATCTTGTCATCTGTGTTTTCTAACACCTGATGCATACCTCCTATTGCAATATCAAAATCGGATGTACTCTCCATATTTGTTACACACAAATGGATCCCCAATGCTCATTAGCTACATTTAATTTCATTTTTATTTGCATTCTTAGCTGCATTCTTAATTGAATTTCAAAAGGATTCTATTTATTCCCTCCTCTCTCTTCCTCCTGCCTGTTGCGTCCTTTTTCGAGAAAGTTCCACAACGTCATCTTCGTTGTGTTCTTTTCTCGATGGGGCACAACCCTATACCACCATTGCTTCAGCATGACTCCTAGAAATCCTCTTCCTCTGGGGCAACTTATTTTCTTATCTTTGACGTAACGTCACTTGCGATGCCATGTCAAAGAGGGGCAAAATGTAGACGTCTAAAAATATTAAATATTATTTTCCCTCTTATTCCTCTAACTATTTAATTCAATCAATTAAATAGTTTCATTTGCTAGTATTTATCAATAGTTTAAATACTATTCTAATGTATTTCATTTAAATACATTTGTCTCATAAAATCTCCTTTTTAATAAATTTACATTTATTAAATCCCCC
>MU226956.1:998899-1008912 GCA_018584345.1 Thuja plicata | reverse complement strand
TTCCTAATTCTTCTAAACCATGATTTATTCAAATCTAATTTGAATTATAATCTAAACCCTAGCTAGGAGCCTATTAATCCAACCTAGATAGCCTACCCTATTCCTACCCTACTCCCATCACCTCATTCCCTAAGCATATTTCCCCACCTAACTATCCTCTGATCTTGCTTAAAGGGTGATTCCTAACCTTTTTAAGGCTAATGGAATGCTCATCCGCATGGGGAAATTCTCTCCAAAAAGGTCACCCATTCCTCTTTAATTTCTTCTTACAAGTTTGTCTCCCACTTGGAAATATTGAGCTACTCAATATTAAATGCCAATTTTGATTCAAAATTGGCCATCTTTACAAACCTATGTGTCCCTTATGTGGCTCTTATGTGGATGCCACATAGGTGCCACTTCATCCAAGCCTCTGCCTCTCTCCAAAAACTCTATAAATAGAGGCCTTCTCCTTTTCATTTGGCATCTCTCAATTTGGATTGTTATCATGTTATTTTGCATTTAGAAGTTCATAGCTCTAGATTTCATGTTCTTATATGTTCTTAGTTTATGCTTAAATCACTTAGATATTACATGCTAGGTTCTTTTTGGTTAAAATGAATCATGGTTCTCATCTCATATCATAACATAGCATAGTTCTTGAATCATAGCTTTCAATCTTTTATCTTGCATATCAATTTGAGCATCATCTTTGGGAAGGATTTTATACTAGTTTTCCATACTAGTTCTTGAATTTCTTCTTTGATTCCAAGCTTGCATTCCATAGTTGCATTGCCTTGGGGATTCATGTCATTTGTGTGTGTGAGAGAGAGCACACCTACATTCAACCAAAAAGAACAAATAAAACAAGTTAATTAGGGTGATCACTTGTTTCTAGTTCAATCTGATGTTATGTTGATTTCTTTATTGTTTGCTTTCTCTTTCATATGCTTTTGAATCAATCTTATGTGCTAACCCACTAACGTTTTATGTTTGAGCTTTCTCCCAACAGATTGAAGAATTTCTCATACACACTTACATCCTTAATATGTTGACCTCTCCTTTGAGCCATCTCCACATCTTCTAATCTGGCTTCGATTTGTCTTAACATGTCCAACATAATTGGATCCACAACTCTCCTTCCTCCTCTACCATTTCCTCTATGATCCATCTTACATGAATCTGTTGCAACTTTTGGTCAGATACTTGATATGCCACCCCACAAAAAATTAATCTAGGACTTCGTAAGCTCAAGAACCACAATCTACCTTGGCAGAATCATAAACTTCACTCTGATACCACTTGGTGTAGTCAAGGATGAAGGGAACTCAAAGAGACTTCTCCAATCCTTGCAGCATGAGTCACACAATGGAAACAATAAGAACCAATAGATAGATATGCAAGATCATCCTTCTTTATTAATATCATAAATCATATACAATGGATCTGCAACATGCAGTCATACATGCCAGATTATAATCAAAAATAATTTTTAAATCCTTAGCCTTCTACTACAACAAGATAATCTTATGAAAGCTGCCCCTTTTGGAAAAAATCCATAAGCTTATAAATCCTTCACAAACATCAGGTTGGCCTAGAAATATTACATTTCCCAATGAGAAAGAAAATATATTATAAACAATAGGTCAGGACCCAAATCATTAGAAACTATCTCTAATGAAATAAATATGAATCATGATCACTCAAGTAGGTTGGTCACAAACGTAGAATCATCAAGAAATGAGTCGATAAGCTTTGTCGATCGGGAAAACCCTTCGCAAGATTGGAAAATACAAACTAGCCAGAAAATAGGAAGAACAATAAAATCATGCCAAGAATCAGTGAGATCTTATTGTTTGTCCCACTAAGAGGGGGGTGAATCAAACAAATCAAAACTAAACTCATTGATTCACTCGGTAAGTAATGAATACAGTAAATAACCAATTCACCAAGTAACATAAGAAGCAATCAATCATTCAAATTTAGCAACATCAGATTAACTCATTAACACATGATATAACTCAGTTAACACCATATTTAACTTAGTAACACCATATTTAATGAGGAAACCCAAATCGGAAAAAACCTCTATGGGAATTAAAACCCACAATAAAAATGTACCCTTATGAAGTACGCTCGGTTAAGAACTAATCCTATTAAAGATTAAAAACACATTTTCTAAATATGACCATGTTAGGGGATTTACCTCCGATCTATTAAGATCTTCACCCTGTTAGAAGTGGCCTTATTATAGGTCTTGAAACACTCTTTTTGAATTTCACCTAAGTCTAGGTTTTACAAATATGATGGTTAAATCCACTCGGTTAAGAGATTTCTCTGGTACAAGTATAAATAAGCAGTAGTAAACTTTGATCTATAAAAATTAGCAACTCACTATGCTTGTATCAGATCCTTTACGCTTAATTGAATACTGAAATCACATACTCCATTGATCTCTTTCTCAGATTGTATATGCTTTAATCTGTCTTTCTTTGTTTTGCTCAGTAAATATTGTTCTTCAGCTTCTTTCCTTCTCTGTTCAATTTTCAAGTAGCATTTTTCTCTGTGTAATTATCATTCCTTATATAGACATAATTTTTCCTCTTAATCTCCTTAATTTTATTTTCCTTCCTTTGCACTCACTCGTTCGATCATCTTCTTCATATTTCTCAACTCAGTAATCCAAGCCACTTTTACCTCATAACTTGTAACTTTTCTTGGAACTTGAATTTTTATTTTTAACCACTTGATCTTCACCTTAGATCTTCACATTGAATTTTATCATTCATAGATCTTGTAACAAACTTCATTTAATTCATTTCCTCATCCAATTCATCATCGCTTCGCATTAAATTTGCTTTCATCATCATTTAATATCAGTATACTGTACTGGGTAAAAGTTGCTTTGCAACTTGGTAATTCACTTCTTCACTGCTCGGTATCTAACTGTGTGTGTGTAAGATTAACACCTTCATGAAATTAGGATAATAAGAAACAACTCTATGGAAATAAAATTCTATTTAATCTAAGAATTGAAGTTTAAAACCCATATCATCTCATGGTTCTTTATCTAAGCTTTGTTGAGAGAGCTCTTAGTCTTAATCTCTCCCAAGGACAATCCTAGAATGAGAAATAAATGATAAACAATGCTTAAATCTAGCTCAAAATTCTCCAAGATGTGTTATAAAACAACAAATGCTCCTAAACATGATATGCTAAATGCTATGCAAATGTTGAAATGTGATCAAAAGCTCTCAAATGCTCTCCAAATGCCTATAATAAGGATTCTTTTTCTCTTAAAATTCTTGGATCCCAAACACAAAGGAAATGGCTTGTATTTATAGCATTTTCCCAAGGGTAGGGGGTAGAGTGAGTTGATCATGATCAAACTTTGGTTAAGTAAAAAGCTTTGAGGTGTTCTCAAATGAAGGGAAAGTTGGTTGGTTGTCTCAAATAAATTAGGAATTAAATAACTCAATCATTTAAATAATTTAGCCATGGAAGGGTGAATGGGTTGGATTTGATCTTTTTGATTTGAACTATACAATTAATTGATTAAAATCAATTGCATAATTTGATTAATCCCTTTAGGATTGAATTTAATTATTTGATTTCATGATTATTTGATTTTTTTAATTTGATTTGATTTTTGTCCACTTGATTTGCATTAAGTTGGGATTTGAGGCAATTGGCTGAGATTTATAGTTTTGAATGCTTTAAGATACACCTGGTCAATGTTAGGTGTCTACAAATTCCCCTCTTTGAATTGATGTGCGAAGCATATTGATTCAAAGAAAACTTGATGTCTTGATCATTGATTTGATAATGATGAGCTGATTGACTAATATGAAACTCTGATATGAAACCTAATATGAAACCCTAATTTGATGCCTTGATTTGAAACTCTGATTTGATGCCCTAATTTGATAACTCTAATTTGATACTCTGATTTGAAACTCTGATTTGATATTCCACTGATTTGATACCCTGATTTGATAACTCTGATTTGATAACTCTAATTTGATGTCCTGATTTGATAACTCTGATTCGATACTCTGATTTGAAACTTGATTTGATATTCCACTGATAAAGTTTGAAATTTTAATGTCCCAGATTTGATACAAGATATGTTGCAGAATCCTAGTTGGATGATATGATGATGCCCCCTCAGAAATGAAATCATATTGATCTTAGGTGTGAAAAAGTGGATGAATACTGCTGATAGAATAGATCCAAGATGATTGCATTTCTGATAAACAATGATGCTGAAAGATGTCAGACAAATACCCCAGTATGCAGAATATGCAGGTTTTGTTTGACTGGGTCAAAAATCTCACATAATAGGGTAAAATAGCTTAAATAGGTTGAAAAACCCAAATTTACTATTCATTTTCACTTTTTACTATTAAGATTTTGCTCTGATCCTCTAACGATTAATAGCGATGGTGGTCCCCATTCGAGAGCATAGGTTCGATCGAGCACGCCGATATCAGAGACCTCCTAACTACGGGCCTTCGGTGAGTGGTTTGAACCTTCCTAGTGCATTTATTGCTCTTAAAATAGCATTTAATACATGTTTTAATGCTTTCTAGGTAAAATTTAGTGAAAAGCCGCGTAGGATGGATAAAGTGCCGCTTAGGGCTTAAAAAAGCTGCCTCCGCGCGTTAGCAATCCTTAGCCGCATAAGAATTAGGGAAAAATTACAACCCAAATAATCAAAAAGCCACCTAGAAAACCCTAGTTTTTAAAGGCCGCTTATGATATTTAAAAAGCCGCGTAGGACTTTAAAATGCCGCGTGATTAGCCAAGTGCCACTTCCAAGGATTAAAGTGTCGCATTTAATGATTTAAATGTTGCGGGGCTTGAAAAGCCGCGTACACTTATTAAAGTGCCGCCTACCATGAAGTTTGAAATTTCAGATAGAAAAATAGATGAAGTCTTTTCAATCGATCATCCAGATAACTCAATTAGATTCCAAGCTAGAAAATGTTCATCCAGATTGTCACTTACTGTTTAGGATATTAGAAAAGTCATATTGATGAATGTTTGATAGGTCAATCAGATTTAATTAAAAATGATTACAAATTGTCCTTGTGTCTCATGATATAGAGGTTAGTAGAAATAAGTTGATGTGCTCACATTAGAGAAAAGATAGATTTAATGTGTTTGATTGACGTAGAATGGTTCACCATTAGAAAGACTAATATGATTAACTTTGTTTCAAAATGTAGGAACATTACCGTAAGTTGCAAGTATGGGGTGTAGCGTCTTGGATTTTTTATTTAGTTGATGAGCTTACAATGCCTAAGTGGTGGACTATCGAGACATGTGGTCTCTGTTTCTTTCTAGATCTCCCTTGATTTTAGTTGAACCGAGGTCTTTTGACAGCTATGGCAGAGCGATGGCACTCTGACCATAATACCTTTCATCTACCCCTCAGCGAGATGACTATCATGCCTGAGGTTGTTTATAGATTATTGAGGATCCTGACTCATGGAGAGTGGGTGTATTATGATTCATTTTATGATAGCAGTGTATGCAGACGAGTGTTTGGAGACAACACCATTACTGATGATTGTATTACTTGGGCATAGTTTTCCTCTTTTCCCACTTTTCCAGCATTGTTAGGAGTGGTGATTGGATGATTACTTCTTTCAGATAGGAGAGGACATGGCTTTGTTGTTGGATGGGGCTAGATTTTGGAGGACTTGATTACACATCCATGGAGATTTGATTGAGGTTCTTGCATATTAGTGCAGTTATATCATGATCTACATAAGGTTGTGTATAGGTGTAGTGCAGCCCTATCTGTAGGTGCAGTGTTATTGTAGTTGTGGACTTGGGAGCATATCCCTATTATGAGACCAATTTCAGCATGAGTGCGGGTTCGTAGATATCCATATGCATTTTTGTATGATGGCATGGTTGTCCAGCATCGGCTGGGCAAGGTTGACTTTTGGAGATGTACTATAGATGATATAGATCAGGTCATATGGAGGCCATATCTGCATTGTGAGAGCTGGCGAGAGGATGATGATGAGCTACCATATATGTTTTCTGCTCGATGAATGATTGGTCGATCACCATTAGTCCTTGAGAGATTTTTCTTTGGGAGAGTTCTCTATCAGTACGGCCGAGTTCAGGACATGCCTCAGGGTATGGCTCTTTATGCTCGAGTATAGGCCAAGAGATCAATGTGGGGGACATAGGTGGACTATCGGTTGGCCTGTTTATAGATTGATCAACTAGGTTATGCTATGTGGGATATGATGACACATGTTGCAAATGCAGGTATGTCAGCTGAGTATCAAGAGTGGTTCATGCGACATCATTTTGTCAGATTCACAGATCTAGAAGAACCTATTCCCGATGTGGATGAGCTTTCATATGATGATGGAGATGATGGTGATGATGGCCATGATGGTAGGAGACCTCAGAGATAGAGGGTTTAGAGGGCAACTAGGGATCCTTGAGTACAGAGAGATGCAGGACCTCAGATGAGAGGTGGACATGTTAGAGGCCGAGGGGGCGAATTTAGGCAACCTAGATAGAGATTAGCATAAGCACGGGTACCGCAGGGTTAGGCTCCTTTGAGATTTGGTGTAGATTGGGCTAGAAAAAGACACAAACATATGCATGTGGCCATATAGGTTCCAGTGCATGGATAGATTCCACAGGTTGATCCACAGAGCAGCACGGCACCAGTGATACCACAGGTACCATTAGCGCCACAGGCACCATAGGCTCCTCTAGAATCACAGGAACCTCTAGTTCCTCCCATTATGGATGGTTTAGTGTAGGATTTTTGGGGTTTACAGGCAGGGATGACTGCAGTGACTGTTCGATTGGATCAAGTTTCTACTATGTTGCTGCAGTTTTTGACTACTCTAGCTCAGTTACCTACCAATGCGAGCACTAGTCAGGTGCCTCCCAGTACATAGGATAGAGCAGGTGATAGGGATCCTGATGGTGTAGGGGGTTCAGGTACAGGTATAGCTAGAGATGGATCAGGTGCCCCTACTGGGTCATGAGATAGATTTGGGATCCTTGATATCTTGATATGGCATTGATGATGTATCATATGTATTTTGGATCGGGACTTTGATGTATGGATCATTTTGTTGATGTACCTTTGATGTACTAATTTATGTTATAGACATTGATGATGGACATTTATGTATGATGATCTTTGATTCCTCCTTTGATGATGTTATGAGATTTCCTTTTATGTATATCTACATGTCTCTAAGATGCATTTAGTTCTATTATTCTATGGATGCAATGTCTTTAGAGTATGACATAGATAAATGGATGCAAATGATGGTAAGGAAACTTATTTCTATATGGTTTTCTAATTTAACCATGATGTATGGATTTATGCAATGCAATGGATGCAATACTTAGTGCTATGATAAATGAATGCAACTATCTTTTTGAGTTTTTGGATGTATGCAATTTAACTTATGATTAAATGAATAATGATTAATGTTTATTCTCTTTGCTTTTTTCTTGATATGAATATATAATGAATAATGATTAATGATTATGAATGTAAAGGAAAATCTCATATTGATGACTAGAAACCATTAAATTGATGTAGTGTTGTCAACTTTAATTTCCCCCTTGTTCTTGGAAAAGCGCTAGAAAGGCAAGTCATTTGAAAACTAACTTGGAGAATGCAATTAATCTAACATGAAGATGCAACTAATCTAACATGAAGATGTAATTAATCTAACATGAAGATGCAATGCAACTAATTGTCTGTGAGGTTTGTGAAAGAAATGCAAACTGAGATATATTTTCATCATAGAGTGTTGTGGAACTAGGAGTCGATACAATCCTTACTGGTGCCACAGTGACCATAAGAATATGAATATGACTTTCTCTAATGTGGTAACCCATTCTACAAAACCAAGTACAACCCTCACTAGTTGAATGACCAACTATGGGAGTATGAATATTGGTTTGATCGAATTCAATGTTGCAAGTGGATGTTGGTATTAAGATATTTGAAGATCTAAATAGCCAAGATATCCTTTTGCATGAAGAAACAAAGGTTAACCATCCTTCCTATATGAATGTCCTTAGAATAATTCACACAAGTTAAAGGATCTTCCTCAAAATAGTCACTCAGAAGCTTAAGAAAACATCATGTCTCTATCATTGTCAATCTAGTCGAAACATCATCGATTATCTAAAAGGAACATGACTCGAAAAAGGGTCAATGAAAAACTCATCAAAAAATTTCCAAGTGTTTGTGAAATGTATCAAGATTTTCAAATAATAATTCCAAATAGTCTGATCATTTAGGGTATGTCAATTTTTAATTCTGATAAAATAAGTCAATGAAACTCAAGGATCATGTTATTTGATAAAACTATTTAGGGTTGAACAATGATATTCATCAAAGGTTCCAAAAATATCTCTTTTGAATCTGAAAATCTGCTTCTGATGTGTGACCAAGATGTTTCACTATTGAATCCATTTGGTACCAAAAATCTATGATGCATGCCCCCAAGTGATAAATGTGATCAATGTGAAACTTAGGGCAACTGAACCTAGAAGGCGATAAAAATACAGCTCTAAGACTTTATTAGGACAATGCACAAATGACGGATGCAATGAGGATATGGACAAATGAGATGATGAAACACAATATGTACAAATGCAACTAGGAAAGACCTAAGGGACAAAAGGCACCTATTTCCAGGTTTTCACCTCTTGGGATTATTATTCTTTTTCTCTTTTTTGCTTTTTTTTTTTACCAATGGTGCCTATTGCTAGGTTTTCACCAAGGCACTTTTTTCTCTTTTTCAAATGTTTTTGGCTTTTGAACTTTCTGAATTTTTTTGTATTTTGATCTTTTCTCATTTTTTTAGTATTTTTGGATTTTTCCATGTACAAAGGTGATGCTGACTCATCTGATACTTTCAACTTATACTCTTTTCGCTAATACTTTTTCCTCTAAATCATGTGTGGAACCTCTTAAGATGAATGCTATTGATATGTTCTTGCAATTCATCACCATCACAATCAGTAAATTTGTAGGTCCCCATTCCAAATGGAGAAACAATGACAAAAGGACCAAGCCAATTTTCTTCCCACTTTCCTTTCTTTTCTCTATCGGCCTGATTTTTTGGATTTTCTCTCAATACTAGATCTCCTACTTGAAAGGTTCTTGGTTTGATAAGCTTGTTATAGTTCCTTGAAATTCGGTACTGATACACTTTCAAATGGTCATAGGCTTGAGTTTTATGTTCCTCCAACATTTCCAATTGTTGAAGGCAGACAACTCTATAATCTTCATTCATGATTAATCCATGCAATGAGACTCTTAGAGATGGTATTTCAACTTCTAAAGGTAGAACAGCTTCAGCCCCATAAACCAATGCAAAAGGTATGGCTCATGTCAGGGTTTGAATACTAGTCCTATAGGCCCACAATGTTGGATTGATTTGAAGATACCAATCCTTCCCTGACTTGCCAACGGATCTCTTCAGGATTTTAAGGATGGTCTTTTTGGTAGCTTCTACTTTCCCATTACCTTGGGGATAGTAAATGGATGAAGAGTGATGTGTAACATGGAATGTGTCACAAAGTTCATCAACATCTTTGTTCTTAAACTATTTTCCATTATCTGTGATGATGGCATGAGGAATGCCATATCTGCAAATGATATGATTTAGGATAAACATGGAAATTTGCTTCCCTGTGGTAGTTGATAAAGGGACAGCCTCAACCCATTTAGTGAAGTACTATGTTGTCGTGATTATGTACTTGTGTCCATTTGAAGAGGATGGATAAATCATGCCAATCAAATCAAAACCCTATTGGTATAATTGCCATGGTGTGACAAAAGAGTGTAATTCTTGTGTTGGTGCATGGATCAGGTCTCCATGGTATTGATATTTTGCACAAACTTTGACATATTGACAAGCATCTCTTTCTAAGGTTTTCCAAAAGTACCCCATACGTAGGATTTTCTTAGCTAGGTTTAAACCACTTGAATGTGACCCACAAATCCCCTCGTGGAC
>MU226956.1:949211-978246 GCA_018584345.1 Thuja plicata | reverse complement strand
GGGGGTGTAAGAGGGTTAAGGACTTTAAGAAAGTCCAGCTTGAGAAAGTGGACTTTCTCAAGTGGGTGGAGTTGCTAAGCATTCCCTAATGGAATGTGACAACATTAGGAGGTGTTTTTAGAGAGAACTTAGGATTAAGATTAGATTAGCATGGGTGAATGGGTTGAGAAGGGTTAGAACCCATGGTAGAAGTGGGTGAGATAGGTTAGGTTAGGGTTAGAACCCAGGGTAGAGGTGGTTGAGATGGGTTAGGTTAGGGTTTAAGGGAATATTAATAAATGAAATAAACTTATTTAATTCATTTAGAAATATAGGAATTAATTATTAAAACAATTAAATTGCTTTTTGATAATTAAGGGACTATAGCCATTTTAATTAAATTAAAATAGGCTAGGGGAATGGGTTGGAATGCAAGTGATTTATTTGATATTGGGATTTATTTAATTCTTTCATATTAAATACTATAGCCATGCTTAATTTTGGTTTGATCTGATTGGTCGATATTGATTTGAATTGTATGGCTACAGTAGATAATATAAATCAGTGATAAAAATCACCTAGGAAATTAAATTGATTAAAGGAATTATGCCAAGCAGTAACAGGGTCATTTGTACATAACTCGAGGGTATGATCATACTTAGGGCAAATAGGGTCCATAGTTGCGACAGACCGAATTTAGGTGGTTACAACTGCCTCTTGCATTATTCACATTGTTTCCTCCATTGTTTGAATTGGAAGATTCTCCTTTTTCATGCTTATAGAAAGGAGTTTTAAAGGCTGTGTGATCTTCATTAGTTTGAGTTCCGTCCACTTTTATCACCCCATTATCTATGAGATCTTGTACCACATGCCTAAGGTGCATGCAATCATTGGTCTTATGTCCTCTATTTCGATGATACTCACAATGGTTATTCTCACTCCACCAATTCGGCTTGATTTGAGGTTCATATGGTTGTGCCACTGGTAAGATAATAAGTTTATTTGTAATAAGTGTCCTTAATGCATTCTCCAATGGTTCACCCAAATTAGTGAATTTCTTTTGGGTGTAGGTGCAAAGAAAGGTTTAGGCTTGTAAGTCCCTTGATTATTCCCAAAGTTGTTATTAGTTTTGTTGTTGTTAAAGGGCACTTTGGGTGCTTGGTTCACATTATTGGATTGAATTGAGTTTTGAGTGATATTGAAAGGGGTAGCCTTTAAAGTGTTAGCCTCTACCACTCCATCGTTAACCACTCCTTTATTGTTGTTATTCTTCATCCAAAATCGGTTGTTGTTGTTGGAATTTTGGTTTTGATTAGTGTTGGAGGTATTGTTGTTGTTGTTATTCTTGTTATCTTTGTAAAGTTTGATTTCTCCACTTTTTATCAATACCTCTTCCATTGTCACCCCATTCTCAATTAGGTCTTGGAATGATCTAGGACATTGTAGCCTTAATTGATAGTTCATTTCATGATTCAAGCTGTTGACAAAAATATCCATTTTTTCCTTTTCAAGTACACTTTGAGGGTATCTAGCAAATATCACTCTCCATCATTGTAGGAAAATTAGGAATCCCTCTCCTTCTCTTTGTTTGGTTTTGCATAGATTAAGCATTGTAACCTCATGCTTGATGTTGTAGATATAGTGAGTTACAAACTTAGAGGCCAACTCCTCAAAGGTTCGAATGCCAGAGGATAACTTTGAAAACCACTCCATTGCCATGCCTCCCAAACTTCTAGGGAATAACCCCATAAGGTAAGTTGTGTCATGCATGAACTCTAGAATTAGGGCACAAAATTCCCTTAAGTGATCTTGAGGATCAAATTTTCCTTCATATTTATCGTATTTAGGATAAATAGTATTTGTTGGAAATGGGGCCATGATTAAAGACTTATCAAATGGAAATGGACACAAAGCTTCGATAGAAAAGGGTTTAGGATCCCCACTTTGTTTTATCATGTCCAATTTCATCTGGAAAAGTTGGAATTTCTTGTTCATGATGTCAATGGGATTATCCTCAGCTTCTTCTTGTTTGAGTTTGGTGACATCATAATTGTGTAGAAGTTTGAGACCCATTTGTGCTAGGTCTAAAAAGTACTTCTCCTTGTCTTTTTCCAACACTTTTTCTATAAGTTTCATAAAGAAAGGGATTTGCATAGATTCATTAACCTTTTCATTGGTTAATTCCTCATCATTAGGGTCAATTTTGCCCCCATTGTTGTTATTGTTCATCCCTTGATTGTTAGGGTCCATGTTTGCTCCTCCATTGGTATTGTTGTTGGATCCTTTGTTGTTAGGATCAACATTTCCCTGATTGTTCATGTCCTTGTTTACATGGTTTATTTGATTAGGATCAATATGGCCAAATGGGAAAGACATTCTTGTTTTTGTTTCCTTGATTGTTTTTGTTTCCTTGATGGGTTCTTGTAAGGGCCTTGAAGAAAAAGGATCACCCAAAAAATGACACTCTTGCCTTAAATAAGATCCGTTTGGTTGTAGGGTAGTCTTAATGTAATGGGATCAATTAAAAATTGGCATTAACATGAATTGAATGAAGATCCTAGGTTATAAACTTGCTTAAATGATCAATCCATGGATAAATTTGCAAAATGACCAATAATGGCAGATTCTGATCCAGTTAAGTATTCACAGAGGTAAAACGTCCAAAAGGGTATCCAAAAATGAAAATTTCTTGTTTTCAACCCCTCGGCATATACCCACTGTTTACCCTTTTTTGTTTCTAGGTGGCACTTTCCTGCATGTAGGTGGCCTTTTATCATTGATAAGCGGTCACTGGAATCACTATACGCAACGCTCTGCAGTTAGCAAGCGATGTTTGCCATTTGATAGGCAGTTTTAAAATGTTTATATGCGGAACTTTCCAATGGCTTACACGGTTGTTGAATGATTTCAAGCAGCATTTTAAAAAATTTAATTGACCTAGTTTTGTTTGTACACGGCTCTGAAATGATGTTATGCGGCGCTTTGCTGATCAAAGTTGGTTTCATCAATTTTTTTGTATTTTCTAGGTTTAAAAATTTAAGGGATTTGATCAGATTTGTAAGAAAATAATCTTGCATGAAAATAGAGTACAAACTAAACACACACATCAAAGTTGTACCATATCCCTAAAACCACACTAAAAGTGTATGTTCTCAGATGTTTTTATAGGTTTGCAAAAGAATTTCTTCCAAACAGTCTACCTTAGAGTCAAACAAATTTGTCTTTTAACAATGGCTCTACAAAGGTAGGTCTGTTATTTTATCCAGGTTTTCAATCCTTTCCATTCTAAATCTTGTCAAGATCCTTTACCCCCTTGCGGGCTTCCCACACGCACAAAAGTATGATTTTGCGCAATCCCAAAGGACTACTCGAGGAAGTGAGGATGGCTTGCACAAAGTTTAGTCACTTTTCAATTAAGCTAAAGTGCATTTATTTATAGTGGTTCAGACGACATCATGGTAAAATCAAATATCTCCCACTTTGGGTCTTTCCCTCTCACCGTCCTTGTAAGGCAATTCTTGGGAGGTAGGCCCTTTAAAGCTCTATTTAGCTAGCATGAATATGGAAAGCAAGAACCAAACTCAATCCAACAAGTTTAGGAATCTGATTCACTCAAAGAATGAAGAGCATGTCCCTATTGTTTTTCTTTGTTCCAAACGCCTCAAGAAAAAAATTTCATTTTCAACCTCGTGACAAGGAGGTTCTTAAAAAGGATATGTGTGGTTAAATTAATCTTCCCTTTCTTTCTACCACCCAAAATTGACACTTTTGGCTTTTTAATCAACTTCAAAAAGTTGAGAGCATATACCTAATGTCTCATTTGAACAAAAAATAGTAGGGTGTCCCTAATTATTCTAGATTTAAAGAATTTTCCACAAGTTAAGCAATGCAAGCTTGATTAGATAAATACTTGGTTTTCGAAGCTAGCAAGGCTAGGCACATTTTTAAGTGATTTGGCTTATTTCCACTCAGCTAGTGGCGATTGTTCCCACTCTGGCTCCTCCAACAAGTTAGTCAAAACAAAGAGAGACAAAGTGAAGAAAACTTGGAAAAATAAAAAGACAAATTCCCTCCTAAAAGCTCTTTTAATGAAAATCTTATTAAATCAAAGCTTAAAGAACTAGCCACGAAAATCAATTAAAGAGTGGGAAATTTTTGTTTGTAAGCAAAAAACACTTTAATGTAGTGATCATATAAGTGTTCCTCCTCAAATAAACTCTCTAAAAGATTGGCTACATGTATTTGTTTGTCATTCTTAACCTTAATTCTCACCTCTTTGCTAAGCCTTGTGACCCGTTTCTCTGGTTTCTACACCTTCGGGTGATTTTTAATTTGTAGGAAAGAAAAACACAGAGATTCAAAACAGTGAGCAAATCAATAAAAACTTGATTTAAAGAAAAAACATTTACGCGACATTTAACAGCTAAAAGTTAGAATTTAAATGTTGCTATGCGTAAATAGAAACTTTCTAAGTGGCTTTTAAATCCTACTAAGCGGCTTAAAACAAATCACAGGTGGCTAAACAAAATTAACAAGTGGCACAAAAAGTATAAGAGGTGGCCAAAGGTTGCTGGAAAGTGGTTCTTAAAAATTAGTAGGCAGCGCACTTTATCTAGCAGGCGGCATAATTTATCTAGCACGCGGTTGAAGAATGAAAGACTGAGATGAAAGAAACTTCATAGGCAGCATTTTATTGTTCACAGGTGGCTTTGAATATTGCATAGGTGGCTCTTCACCTGTTTTCCTACAAAATAGCACAAAGAACAAGAAAAACACACAAAATATTAAGATTAAAATGTTAGAAATGAGGCTTAGGGCCCCACGATGGGTGCCATTTGTGTGTGTAAGATTAACACCTTCATGAAATTAGGATAATAAGCAACAACTCTATGGAAATAAAATGCTATTTAATCTAAGAATTGAAGTTTAAAACCCATATCATCTCATGGTTCTCTATCTAAGCTTTGTTAAGAGAGCTCTCATTCTTGATCTCTCCCAAGGACAATCCTAGAATGAGAAATAAATGATAAACAATGCTCAAATCTAGCTCAAAATGCTCAAAATGCTCCAAGATGTGTTATAAAACAACAAATGCTCCTAAACATGATATGCTAAATGCTATGCAAATGCTAAAATGTGATCAAAATCTCTCAAATGCTCTCCAAATTCCTATAATAAGGATGCTTTTGCTCTTGAAATTCTTGGATCCCAAACACAAAGGAAATGGTTTGTATTTATAGCATTTTCCCAAGGGTAGGGGGTAGAGTGAGTTGATCATGATCAAACTTTGGTTAAGTAAAAAGATTTGAGGTGTTCTCAAATGGAGGGAAAGTTGGTTGGTTGTCTCAAAGAAATTAGGAATTAAATAACGCAATCATTTAATTAATTTAGCCATGGAAAGGTGAATGGGTTGGATTTGATCCTTTTGATTTAAACTATACAATTAATTGATTAAAATCAATTGCATAATTTGATTAATCCTTTTAGGCTTGAATTTAATTATTTGATTTCACGATTATTTGATTTTTTTAATTTGATTTTATTTTTGTCCACTTGATTTGCATTGAGATGGGATATGAGGCAATTGGCTGAGATTTATAGTTTTGAATGCTTTAAGATACACCTGGTCAATTTTAGGTGTCTACAAACTCATTCTTGGTGCTTAGTGCTCGGTAACTGTAACTGACTCACATAACATTCTATCGACTCACTCAGTCTAGTTCGATAAATTATCTCTTTTACTCAGAACTTAATTTATTGCAGTTCCTGACTTGATCAATCAAATGTATCAATTTGATAATATCAAATATATAGTATAAAAAAAATATAACACCATTACTTCATCATTGTCTAATCTGTATTTGTCACCCATTTAAATTATCCTCTTAAGATATGGTAATATAATAAAAATCAATTAATCAATTGCTTGACATCAATGATAAAACAATAACTGATCTAACCATTTTTACAATCATGATACTTGGTATCACTCGGTCTTCATCATCTCCATCAGATATTCATCAGGTAATGAATCATCTCCCTCTTTAGCATTGATGGAAACCACTATAACAGTGTTACATAAATTGATGATGGCAGCTCTCAAATACATAAATGTACTCCCTCTGAGTTGATATATATGTTTCCACTTTGATATTTCTGATCTGTATTTCCCTCTTGGATAAATATTCTATTTTTGTAACACACATTTTGAATCTCCTTCATGAGTAAATATTAGCAATTCATTCTTCAACCTTAATATATCTCTGTAGATAAATGTCATAAATTTATTCTTCTCCCTCTTTCACAACAATGCCAAAAAGTCATACTCCTGAAAACTTGTTCGCGTAGTGGATTATACCTGACATGTACTCATAAAAAATTACATACAAAAATATTTTCACTACTTCAGGAATCACCCAAAGTGTGTCATACTAACATCAATTCAGAAATAGATATTCTAATAAAATATAGAATTGATGCAGCATGCCTCATGCTCCTTAGTGAACATTGGATAGGGGAAGAACCCCTAATTTACCTCTTAGATACTCAAAAGAATCCTTAGGTAGTGGATTTGTAAAGATATCAACCAATTGTTCCTTTGAATTCACATATTCTAATTTCACATTTTTCTCTCAAACTTGCTCTCTCAAGTAGTGATACTTGATAGAAATGTGCTTTGTCTTTGAATGCATAATCGGGTTCTTTGATATGTTAATAGCACTTGCATTATCACAAAAAATAGTACCTGGATATGTGATCTCTTCTTGCATACCATCAAGTAATTGCTTAATCCATACTATGTTTGCACAATTAATAGCAGTAGCAACACATTCAGCCTCAGCAGTAGACTGTAAAATACAACTTTGTTTCTTGCTCATCCATGTAACCAATCTTTCACTTAGAAATAATGCACCTCTAGTAGTAATTTTTTTTCATCAACATTTCTAGCCCAATATATATTAGTGTATAATTGTAGATCAAAATTACCTCCTTTCTTGTATAGTAAACCAAACTTTTATGTGCCTTTCAGGTATCTAAAAATTATTTTTACTGCAGACATATGTGTTTCCTTCGAATTAGAAGAAAGTATTGCAACAATTCCAATAGCGGGTGCTATATCAGGTCTGTTGTGAACAACATACTACAATTTACCAATCATGGATAGGTAAAGAGTATTATCCCCCTCTTGTGTTTTGTCTTCTTTAGGTAATTTACATACAGTAACCATCGGTGTTCCAACAGGTTTGGATTCCTCCATACCAAAAGTTTTAAGAATCTCTTTGATATACTTGGCTTGTGTAACATAGATTCCTCTAGTAACTTGTTGTATATGTAGACCTAGAAAGAACTTAATCTCTCTGATCATTGACATCTCAAACTCTTTTCCCATTTCATCAGCAAATCCTTTACATAAAGTGTCATTGCCTCCAAATATAATATCATCAATAAAAATTTCAGCAATCAAAACTTTATTATCAGTGTCACATTTCAAGTAAATATTATTTTTATAACGTGCTCTTTGAAATCCTATTTTGATTAGATAAGAGTGTAGTCTCGCATACCATGCTCGAGGTGGTTTCAATCCATATAAAACTTTATGTAACTTACATACCTTGTTTTTGTTTGTGTTCTCAATTAATCCCTCAGGTTTCTCAATGTATACTTCTTCCTCAAGTATCCCATTAAGAAATGTAGACTTAACATCCATCTGATATACTTTGAATCCTTTGTAAGAAACATATACTAGAATTATTGTAACTCCTTCTAGTCTAGCAACAGGTACAAAAGTATCTCCATAGTCAATTCCTTCTTCTTGTGCATAACCTTTGCAAACCAATCTAGCTTTATTTCTGATAACTTTTCCATGCTCATTCAGTTTTTTTTCTAAAAATCCATTTAGTACCAATAACATTTTTGTCTTTAGGTCTGGGTACTAAATTCCATGTCTTATTCTTCTCAATTTGATCATACTCTTATTTCATTACTTTCATCCAATCTCATTATCCAGTGCTTCCGTAACTATCTTTCGCTCAAATGAAGATATCAAACATGTATTGTCTATGGCCTTGCTCCTTGTCATCAATCTAGATTCCTTATTTCCAATAATCTTTCTCAGGGAATGGTGTCTTCTCACATACTTTCCAAAATAGGCTCGGTAGTTCTCGGTTCATCAATATCAACATTCGATTGTAGAACTTCTTGTTCATCTTCCTCCTCGGTAGGTAATCTCAGTAAAGTTTCAAGTGCATACAAACTTCTCATAATCATCAGGTTCCTTTTTACAGTATTCTTCATTCCTTTCTGCAAATTCTTCAATTCTCACATTTTCACTTTCCACCATTTTGTTAGTAACCTTGTGCAAACATTTGTAATATCTACTCTTTGTATAATATCCTAAGAATATCCCTTCATCTCCTTTTGAATCAAACTTTCCTTCTCTAGAATATTTCAAAATATAGCATTTGCTCCCAAATATTTTAAAGTAACTAACATTAGGTTTGTGATCATACCAGATTTCATAAGGTGTCTTGTTGGTACCTTTCTTCATTTGTACTCGGTTTGATGTATTAACATCAATACTCATAGCTTCCCTCTAGAAGTTCTGTGAAACTCCTTTTTCAATAATTAGTGTCCTAGCACAATCAATAATTAATATGTTTCTTCTCTCAGCAATCTCATTCTGTTGTGGTGTCCTCAGTGTGGAAAATTGTCTCTTGATTACATTCTCATTACAAAACAATGTAAACTCATCATAAGTAAACTCACCTCCTCTATTGGATCTCAGACATTTCAACTATCTCTCAGTTTATTTTTCAACTCAGGCCTTATACCACTTAAACATTTGAAATGCATCAGATTTTTCAATTAAAAACATTACATACATCATTCTTGAATAATCATCCACAAATAAAATAAAATATTTATCTCCATAATAACTTTGAGTTCTCATCAGTTCACATAAATCAGTATGAACTAAATCCAAAATTCCTTGCGTAACATAATTCTTGCTTGCAAAACTAGATTTAGTCATCTTACCCATCTGACATTCTCTGCACATAGTATTCTCTATTTTTTCAAGTCTCGGTAGTCCTTTTACTCTATTCTTCTTACTCACTTTGATTAAGTTGTCAAAATTGTCAAAATTGTCATAGCCAAACATCTTCAACTTTAGCGAATAGGCAACTCTTTATAGAAGTATCAAAATAAAATAGATTACCTTTAGAGGATTCTCTAGTAGCAATCAAATTATTCTTCTCATCAAATACTTTCACTCTTCCATATTGAAATTCCAGTTGGTGGCCTGTATTCTTTAGCTGTGAACCACTCAACAAATTATACTTTAATCCTTCAACCCAATAAACATCATCACATCTTGAATTATTCAGTAGAATTATAGATCCTTTTCCTTTCACATGATATGGGATGTCATTACCAAATCTAACATAACCTCCATTATGCTTTTCCAAGGAAATAAACTTAAGTGTGTCACCACTCATTTGATGTGAACAACCGTTATCTATAATCCATGTTTCATTCTTACTTGTGATATTAGGGCTCTAGGTTCTTCTTCATCAAAATCATCTTTTATAGCAACATACACAACTTCTTTTTTCTCATTACTATCAATATAATAATCCTTACTTTGTCCTTCCTTAGCAATATAACAAGATTGCTTACCTTTTTTGTAGTCTTTGTATCTCCTGAATCTGTTTTCTCTCTTTTCCTTATCTTTCTTTTCCTCCTTATCATTCTCTGGATAGTTAGATGCAAAGTGACCAATTTTATCACAATTAAAAAATTTCAAGGATAACTTACCTTGGTATTTTCCATTGCCTCTTTGTAGACTTCTAGCCAACAAAGCTTCAAATTCTCTTTCATTCTCATCACATTCAGTAAATAGCTCTTCAAGTCCTTCAGTGCAACTATAGAATTTATCACTAGCACTACTCATATAACCATCTCTAGTAGTAGCTTCCCTAGCCTTTCCAATCTTTAAAGTAGACCTAAATGTAGATTCAATCTTAGAAATAGAAGGCACGCTATTGTCAAAATCATTTAACTCAAATGCAGTTAGCTTACCAATAGTCACATCCAGTGAAACATTCATTTGGGTTATAGATCTCAGCTCTTGTATAGCAGATACACGAATAGAAAAAATTGATAGCAAGGTTCTCAACATTTTTCTTGTAACATCATCTTCTTTTATGATACCACCAGCTCCTCTGATAGAATTAATGGTCTCCTTAAGTCTTGTACTATATTGTATTATGTTCTCTCCTTCCTTCATCCTCATAGAGTCAAATTTTCCTCTCAAACTTTTTGATTTAGACTTCTCAACATGTTGATCTCCACCATAGGTCAAAAAAATATTATCCCACATCTTTTTTGCATTAGTACAACATCAAGCTCATCATATTCTTGGTTGATAAGTGTAGAAGAAATCTCAATAATGACTTGTGTATGTTCATGTTTCTGTCTTTTCTCACTGATAGTCAAAGGTGCAGTAGTCAGTGCTACATATTCATTCTCAAGATAGTAAAGTGCATACTCTCCTACTTCAGACACATGCAATCTCATTCTACTTTTCCATGTAGAGAAATGATCCCTATTCAGCTTTGGTGCTTCCCTCTTATACATCTTTAGATCTTATCTAAAGCCCTTTAAACTTATCACTTTAGAGTAAGAACCCTCTGATACCAATTGTTTTTCCTACTGAGAGGGGGGTGAATCAGAAAAATCAAAACTAAAACTCTTAAAATTGAACTCACTGATTCACTCAATAAGTAGTGAATACAGTAAATAACCAATTCACCAAATAACATAAGCAAGAATCAATTATTCAAATTTAGCAACGTCAGATTAATTCATTAACACATGATATAACTTAGCTAACACCATATTTAACTCAGTAACACCATATTTAATGAGGAAACCCAATTTGGGAAAAAACTCTATGGGAATTGTAACCCAAAATAAAAATGTACCCTTATGGAGTACGCTTGGTTAAGAACTTATCTTATTAAAGATTACAAACACATTTTCTAAATGTGACCCTGTTAGGGTATTTACCTTAGATCTATTAAGATCTTCACCCTCTTAGGAGTGGCCTTATTAGAGGTCTTCAAACACTCTTTTGGAATGCCACCTAAGTCTAGGTTTTACAAATAGGATAATTAATCCACTCGGTTGAGAGATTTCTTTGTTACAAATATTAATAAGAAACAGTAAACTTTGATCTATAAAAATTAGCAACTCACTATACTTGTATCAGATCCTTTATGCTTAATTGAATACTGGCATCACATACTCCATATATCTCTTTCTCAGAGTGTAGATTCTTTAATCTATCTTTCTCTGTTATGCTCGATAAATGTTGTTCTTTAGCTTCTTTCCTTCTCTTTTCAATTCGCAAGTAGCCTTTTTCTCTGTGTAATTCTCATTCCTTATATAGACATATTTTTGCCTCTTAATCTCCTTATTTTGATTTTCATTCATGTGCGCTCATTTGTTTGATCATCTTCTTCATATTTCTCAACTCAGTAATCCAAATCACTTTTACCTCAAAACTTGTAACTTTTCTTGGAACTTTCATTTTTCTGTTTAACCGCTTGATCTTTGCCTTAGATCTTCACATTGAATTTTCTCATTCATAGATCTTGTAACAAAATTCATTTAATTAATTTCCTCATCCATCTCATCATCGCTTTGCATTAAATTTGATTTCATCATCATGTAATATCAGTATACTGTGCTCGGTAAAACTTTCTTTGCAACTCGGTAACTGACTTCTTCACTGCTCGGTAACTATAACCAACACACATAAAATTATACCAACTAACTCAGTCTAGCTCAGTAAATGATCTCTTTTAGTCATAACTTAATTCATTGTAGTTCTTGACTTGATCAATCAAATATACCAATTTGATAACATCAAATATATAGTAGAAAATAACTATAACATCGTTACTTAATCATTGTCTGATCTATATTTTTCACCCATTTAACTTATCCTCTTAAGATATGGTAACATAATAAAAATCAATTAATTAATTGCTTAACATCAATGAAAAAACAATAATTGATCTAACCATTTCTACAATAATGATACTCCATATCACTCGGTCTTCATCATCTCCATCATATATTCATTAGTTAATCAATAATACATGAAGTAACCGAATGAGTTGTGAGCCTAGGAGAAGGTTCAACATGATGTCAAGAATAGGGTATAAGGATCGCAAGTGCAAAAGATCCAAACTGGATGATTGCATAAAGAAACTCAGAGATTGATCAAATAAGAAAATAGAAACCAAATGTTTTTAGTAGATGCAAGATTGCCAAGATCCCAAGATGCTCCTATATCACTTTTGTTCATAGATGTGTGGGAAACACTAGGTAATGGAGACACTTATTAGATACTTTGAGGTAGTTTAGATGGATACCATACGTTAGATTCCAAGTTTGGGATGGAGAGCATGAGTAGTCACAGTATTGCTGAAAAGAGAGGTATTTGGTAGGGAGATCTACTTGGTATTCTTATATCATTGAGATATAGTTACCAGAAAGGGTTTTGAGAAAGTTTTGTGAGTGGTAGGGAGTATCAATTAGGTCATCATATTTTTGCAGGTATGTTATGAATGTTAGAGGTTGGAGACCTGTCATTCCCATATAAACTGTAGTATCACATTTTACTACATTGACACCGTTGAGATGGAAGTGGAGATCAGATGTCAGGGATTTTGGGACTACTGTTGAGTATTATTTTAGGTGGGGCACACATAGACCCATTCCATATATGGATCCAAGTGTACCATTTTTGATATATATGCACCAGTGAGCCCAAAATCCTAGGAGGAGACAAGGGAGATAAGATAGAAGAATTAGACAGGGTGGTCAAGGAGAGAGAGAGAGAGAGAGAGAGAGAGAGAGAGAGAGAGAGAGAGAGAGATGATTATGGTGGGGATGGTGGCGATCACAAAGGAGGGAGAGATGGAGGGAGAGATGGAGGATGAGGTGGAGGTAAAGGAGATTAATATTATTATGGAGATGATAGGGGTGGTGGTGGTGTTAGTGTTTCACATACCCTTTTATTCCTCCTATTGGTTCGTCTGAGGCAGTGAAAAAGGATGTGGGAGAGGAGGAGGCTTACATAGATGTGACAGGTAGTAGTATGGAGGAGACAGAGAGTACCAACTATAGCATTGGCTCTTCTATTAGTGATGAGGAGATGGAGGAGGCTAGAGGAGGTGATAATACTGACCTGGTGGATGTATCTATTGGTGGTTTTTATGATCCAACACAAGATGTACCTATGGGAGAAGAGAGGCCTAGATTTTATATTGATTTTGTGAATCTAGATAGTTTATGATGGCAATATCAAGACTTAAAGGGTTGGTATGATGAGGTATTGAGGAGATTGAGTAGGGAAGATGGGAGGGTAGTTGAGGTCAATGGTAGGGCACGTGCAGCAGATGCAGAGAGTCATTGGTATGCTAATAGAGTGACTGACTTGGAGAGGAGGATGGAGAGGATGGAGAGGGAGATGAATGTTGAGAGAGATAGTATGAGGGCTGAGATATAGGCAGTAGAGCGTAGGGTTAAGGAAGTATATGTGAGAGCCAAGGTAGTGGAGACAAAGGTGAGGGATTTTATAGCCATTTCTCAAGATGCCACAACACGGTAGTTTATTGATAGGATTTTGCAGGTAGGTACAGATGCCAGTAGAAAGGATTTGGATATGTAGAGAAATATTGATTGCTAGAGAGGGGCATATGAGAAAGTGGTACTATTATCTTAGAGAGTTCCTAGTTATACCCCATCTCATCAATCTCAAAGGACATAGAAATCACAAGGTAGTGGGGTCATAATACTATTGGATTAACTATGGAAAGTTAAGTACTGAGAGGTGAGGGGTGAATTAGTACTACAAAAAATTTTAAGATCCACTCTGAATATTTACCAAACTAAATACATTATAGATAAACATCATAAAGCATATAAATCAAAACATGAAAACACATCTCATGACACTGTGATTTTTGGTCATGCATAAATCCTTGGTTAGAGGAAAAATTATGGTGGAGATGGCACCCACAAAAATTCACTACTGCATTAAAAGGTTGCTTGGTTAGAGCTACAATATTTAGCTACTTTTGATAGCTTACCCTGTTAAAAGTACAATAAGACTTATTCAGTCTACCTTGCTAAAGGATTTTACAATCTCTATTCTAAGATATGTACCCTATTAAAGGATTTTAAAAATGAGACCTATTAGGGTCTACCCAATAATGGTATTTACACTCCTCTCAATACAATAAACCTCAATACAAAATGTCTCTGAAAATGAATCAATAAAATGATATTTAGACTCTCTGTATTCAAGGATTTAATTACCTCATACTACACTCGGTAATATAAAATGTATTCATTTTCTTTAATCTACTATGACTTCTCTATACTCAGTTCTTCTCTTTCTCAGTCACTTTCTCATACTCTCTATCTTTATCTCTTATACACTTGTACACACACACACACTTGTTTTTTTCTTCACACTCTAAACTTTTATATGATGTTTAAGTGGTGGAAAAATTCTAAGTCTTTCTCCTTCAATGGTGTAGGTTAAGAGGTGCAAGGTTGGTTTAATTCCCAATGCATTATTCCTCTTATTTTTCATTGGTGAATCTTCCTTGTGGTCATGTGCAATCAGGTGTTTGCAATCCCAATGTTCTAACTAACACTCACCTTGGATCATGTAAAACATTTTGTGGTTAGTGTCTAGATTAAATGTATCTGGATTGAATAGTTATGTCAGCTCTGTGATACTCTGTAACATGTTTTTTTTCTTTCTCGGCGACCTATTCCACTCGGATCAGTAACTATCTCTACTTGAAAACTTACACTGCTTGGTAACTATCACTACTCAGTGCTTATTTCTACTCAGTTCTTAACTTGTTTTTCTTTACCAACTATCTCTTTTCTCTTTATTGGTTGACTTTATCAACTTTTTTTCCTTTCATCGACTGACTTATGATAAATATGACTTTGACAAAACTAATGAAAACAAAATAACTCTTTGGAGTATCAATTACAACCTAGTATAGCATCCCCCTCAATGACAGGTGCTCCAAAGAGACATACTGGTGGAGAGAATTCTAGTTCATTTCCACCCAGGCCTCCCAGACCAGAGAGTGGAGAAAATTCTTATTGATCCTTTATAGACATTTTTTTGCATATATTTTGTGAGCTTGCAAGATCTCCTTATGACATTGTACCATGATACATTTTGAGATATATATATGATGTAGTTTCGATGGCTTTATCTGATATGCTTATGATCTACTCTACTTTATGCTTTATGTGATGCACATGATGTCTATGAGATTTTGTGCATTTCCTATTTTAAATATTTTTGTATTTTCATATGAACTTTATGTGATGTGACTACATGTGATGCAAATTAGATGATAGACTATGTGAAATGATCTACATGTGTTTTTTTATATCTTTCTATATAATGGGATGGATGTATGCATTTATGAGGTGTTCTATATGTAGGATTTTATGATGTATGTAGACTAACATGCTTTGGATGTAGGATGATTGATTTTCTTTTTGTTGTATCATGATACTTTATCTTAAGGATTTTGTTAGGACTAACAGGGAGAAATGTTAGTAGTGATAGATAGTAAAATGAGAGAGATGTATGAGAAAATGATAAGAACGAATCTTGACTGGAACCTAAATTTATTTTTAACCATCTTAAAATTCCAAAACTTATTTGAGCAATTTCATTCATGATTGAGCCACTTTTATTATAGAAAAATTGAATACCATCATACCTAGATATTAAAAATCTAGGCATGATTATCCATTTTCATTCTAACAAGCACTCTGAATAGACAAGGAATGTGGGCCGATAAATCTAGGTCAGACATTAAGATTCGAGGTATTTGAGGCATGTCACACCTGATTTATCTATTGCAATCCCTATAATTAGATATTGCATGTGGTTGTGAAGGATCTTACCACAAACACCCAAAATGCTCTATTAAGATTTCTCAATCAACATTCCACAAATAGAAGAAAAAATAGATGAGTTATAAACCATCACAACATCTCTAATCACTTAGGTGGAATCATGGAGATTCATAGGAACACAAATTGCAAAAATCAAGACATAATAAGACCAGCTGGACTCAACAAGTAAGCAGCCATACTAATTTATGTGTATGTGTTTTTGTATTTGTTGGGACATTGATTTGTTGACATTTTGTTGATGCTATCATATGAAGTATAGTTCACCCCGTATAATATTTCTCCATCTGGTTTTGAGTGTTCCCTTCCTTATCTAAAATAACATGATTGTCTTGACAAAAGACTGTGCTACAGGAATTCGTTGATAGATGAGATAGTTTGATCAATCTAATTGAGGACCTGCTGATGAGTTTGACTATTTTGACTAAGTTTAGTTGAAGCTCTAGATTTTTGAATGAAATCATTCAAGGCCTATTTCAAAATGCAAAAGAGTTGAATTTTTATCTAAAGGATATTTATTGCATAATTTTCTTTGTTTTACAAAAAAAAAATTTAATTGTCCGAAGACAATTTTTTCAAGACTTTTTACAAATGTTTTTGGTCCACCATAGGGTTTGTATGTTTGGAGTCGAGGTATGTGTAGCATATCACATAAGTGAAGGTCACCCTAGATGAATATTTTTAATATTTTCAAATTTTTTTTTAACTTTTTGAAGATTTGCCAAAAAAAACTCAGGACTTTTTTCAATTTTTAGGTATTTTTCAGAGAAAAAAATGTAATTTTAAGGGATTTTTTCAGAAATTTACAATTTTTAGGTTTTTTTTCATAAATTCAATGGATCATGACATTGGGTGACCCCAGTCTAGATAGAGTGGTTATTTTATTGTGGAATATTCATGGTGGACTGACTTTGTGTTGAATGATGGTAGGGCAAGGACTATTGACAAATCTCAATTCATGATGAGTTTTATTATGGAGTATGGGGTGAAATGACATGTGATACCATATTGGAGTTATGATAGATGATAGAGAAACATTCTCTAAACATGGAATTGGATTGCCCATTTTTCACTATGGTAGTTGCCCAAGGTGCCATCAAAGTGGTTTTTAGCATAGGACAAATTTATTTCTCTTGTATTTCTATTTTTGTGTCACCAAAGATGCCTGATTGCCAGGTTTTCACAAACGTAACCATTCTTTACTTTTTTTATTTCTGTGATTTTTGAATTTTTGAAATGGGTCTACTCTGATAGTTATGAATAGTACTTGTGCATATGCAATTTGTTGATGGGGTCTGATAGAGGCTCAACCTCTGATGTGGATATCTGATAAGCTTCAGACCCATAGAATGATGTGATGATGTAAGGACCCAACCAGTTTGGTTCAAACTTTCCTGGATTTTCTCCTTTTGTCTGATTCTTTTTATTTTCCATTAGGACTAGGTCACCAACTTCAAAAGCTTTGGGGATGAAATTTTTGTTGTAACTTCTCCAGATATGTTGTTGATATGTTTGCAAATATGTCAGCACCTTTTGTCTCTTTTCATCCAGCAACTCTAGCTCTTGTAGTCTAGATACTCTGTAATCCTTATGCGAGATGATGTGTTGAAGGGATACAGGCAAAGATGGGAGCTCAACCTCTATTGGAAAGATAGCTTCACTACCGTATTCTAGCAAGTATGGAGTGACTTGTGTGGGAGTACGAAAACTAGTGCGGTATGCCCATAAGGTGGGGTTGAGTTGGAGGTGTCAATCTTGACTGGCTTCATTCACTATATTTTTTAGATTTTTTATAATGGTTTTGTTTGTATCCTCAGCTTGGTCATTTCCTTGGGGAAAGTAGAGAGAAGAATAGCTATGATGGATATGGAATTTTTTTAAAATCTCGTCTACTTGTTTATATTTGAAAGGGGAGCCATGGTCTGTAGAACACCATACCGTCTAATGATATAGTTCAAGAGAAACTTGGAAATTTGTTTGCCAGTGGTGTAGGTCATTGGAATTGCTTCAACCCACTTTTTGAAATAGTCAATGGATGTGATTATGTACTTATGAACATCAAAGGATAAGGGATGAATCTTACCAACTAGGTTAAACCCTCATTGTGAAAAAGGACCATGATGATGTAAGTGGTTGTAACTCCTGAGAAGGTACATGGATTAGGTCCCTATGTATCTCACACTTTCTGCATTTTTGTACATATAGGCAAGCATTTGTTTGCATTGTAGGCCATTAATATCTAATTCTTAAAAGCTTATTAACTAAGGTCAAGCCACTAGAATGAGCATCCAAAATACCCTTGTGTACTTCTGGTATCATTATTTGTGATTCTTCTGAGGTGAGACATCTAAGGAGTGTTCCATCCAGACTATGTCAGTAATGTATATTATCTACAATAGTGTATCAGAACACTTGCCTTATCAAGGACTTCTTTTGGTTACGGGACAATTCAATGGGGATTATTTTTCTAGTTAGGTAGGCATATATATAGTGGTACCAAGGAGAATTGGGACCAATAATTTTGCACACAACCTCAAACTTGGGCACTTGAAAGGCAGGGACTGTGAGCCGTTTGACCATGAATTCACAATGTCTCACATCTGGTGGCATGTTGAGAAAATATCCTACATTAACCATTTCATATGCTACTTTGTTCTTGATTCTTAGGATATGATCAAATGATATCATTTTAAAATGTTTCTTTATGTCTTCTACCAAGGCTTTATAGGGAATGAGTTTTTCATCCTTAGTGTCATAACTATTGTTGAGTTGGTTGATAATCACTTGAGAATCTTCAATCACTTGTGATTTTTGGATCTTCCACTGGAAAAATATTTTGAGCCCTATGATAAGTGCTTCATAGTCTTCTATATTGTTGATGTAGTCAAATCTCATCCTATATGATCTTAGAATAGAATATCCTTGGGGAGTGATGAATACTATGCCATCGCCTGATCCCTTTTGTGTGTGTGAACTGTCAAAGTATAATTACTACTACTTTTCCTCCTCAAGAGTAAATATGATGTCATTTGGAAACTCTATTAGCATCAGATGACTATAAGGTAATTGTACATCTATCAGTTGGTCTACAATAGCTTGTCCCTCAATTACTTTTTGGTCCATGTAATCAATATCTAACTCACTGAGTATCATGACCCATTTGGCAAGGTGCCCTATCAATGTAGCTTTACTCAATAGATATTTAAATGGATCAATCTTAGCTATTAGTATAATTGTGACTTAGCATGTAATGTATGATTTTTTGAGAAGCAAAGACTACAACCAAGTGTTTTTCCCTACATACCTGTCCCTACATTTTGTGTGCAAAATGTTGGGTCCCTTTGTTTCTTTCTTCTATTTCCCTTTCTTTTCACTTTTGGTTCGGTTTTTGTTTCTTCGGGTCTTTGGCCTTGTTTGGTCTTTATCTTTATTTGGTGTTTGTTTCCTTCTTTGGGACCCAGTTCTCGGAGTGTCATTCCCAAGCTAGTGGTTTTAGATCTCTAGTATTTAGTGACCATTCCTCTTCTCTCTAAGGAGAATGATTATTAAGTGGTCCAGATTCCAGACTCCGATTGCCGATGTGTCTCTCGAAATTACTTCTGGTAACTAATGTTCTCTTCTAGGCATTATTTAAGGCCTTTTACCTTGTCACTTTTACACTTACCGCAAATTAATTACCTTCTAGTGAATTGTTTTCTGAGCTAAGAAGTTTGAGCTAGAAGGTGTAGAGGTGTGTTTGATGATTCTAGTGGAATATTTAGGTGACAGAGTGAAGCCCTATGCAGTACCTCCTTTCAGCATTTTGAGTTTTGGGTAGGCTCTTGGGTTCTTTTGGCTTTCTTTTTTGTTTTGTTTCCTTTTTTTTTGTCCATGCGTGTTTGTTCATTTTCCTTTTTTGTTGGGTTTTGTTTCTCTTTGTGCCCAGTGTTTTTCATGTTCATCTGTTTGTTTTTTGCCTCTTTTTTTCTTTTGTGTGTTGTGTTTTGTTGTGTTTTCTTGGCGG
Organism: Thuja plicata; assembly: GCA_018584345.1. NCBI lineage: Eukaryota > Viridiplantae > Streptophyta > Pinopsida > Cupressales > Cupressaceae > Thuja > Thuja plicata. The sequence continues at coordinate 958,229 of MU226956.1, read as the reverse complement.
TTGTTTTCCTTTGTTGCTTAGGTCACGTTTATCATTTGGCACAATGTTGTCCTTGAGCCTGGTGTGTCTCTTTTTCCTTTGTATTCATCTGAATCGAAGGTGAGATGCCTTCCCTTTTGGGTTGTGAATTTTCTATAGATAATGGTTTGTTTTATGATCTGTAGTTGTAAATTATGTAAACTTTGGGTCTATAAAGAGTGTCATCTCTCTATAAATATTTGGTCACATCTAGTAGGTTAGAGTTTGTCCTTGCGAGCATTTTGGTGCTCTACGTGTTGTCTTGTACATTTTTTCAAGTCTGTAAAGCTTCATTTTGGTTTTCCTATGCTTAGGGACATGGCATCTTTGAGAGCCTCACCTAGTTGGGTTCTTGTGGAAGTAATTCTTGAGGACCCTCTTTTGCTGTAAATTCTTTAGGAGGTCTAAGGGTCATGTCTACCAAATAAACAAGTTTACCATCTTGGTTGGTGCAACCTTGGACATCAAGGTGATGGGTATGCTAGTTGTAGAGGCCATATTGCTAGCAGGCCATTAGTTTTTCTCTCTCCTTCATCCTGTCCATCTTAATGGAAGAATTAGTTCACATGAACGAGCATTTAAAATTTGTCCCAAGTGGCATTTATGCCACTTGTGCTAGAACAACTATCTATTAAATGTCATTACTTGGTCAAGTGGGCATGCGTGTGTTAAAATATGACACTAGGGTTACCTGTCTTGTCTCTGATGATTGTTGTCTTTTCAAGTTAATGCCAAGTGTATCAATAAGCCTGGACTTTTCCACCTCATGTGACACCTTTTAGGTAATCATTTTGGGTCTTTGGTGCACAATAAATGCTTCATGTGTTAAAATTGCATATGATTCTCAAACATATGATCCCCTTTAAGATGCCTTAATCTTTCTCTATTTCAGGTGAAAAGTAAGATCACTCTCAAAGCCTCTCGAGCCTGAAATCTTTTAATGTTTGTATACTAACGGTTGTCAGGTTCGCAGATACAAGTCAAAGAAAGAAATAAATGGGTTCAGAATATTCACCTCTCAGGAGCCCTGAACTCCTGAGTACCGTGGCAGGTACCAGTAAGAAGAATAAGATAAAGTAGGCATTGGTGAATCTCCCACTAAACCAGAAATATAATAAAGATGGGAGGATTTAGGGGTCCCAGATTGAGTCTAAACTTAAAGAAATCACCGAAATAGACATCGGTACTTGGGCCAAATTGAAAGGCCCCATTCAAGAAATTCATCAGCTACAACAGTCCAACAAATCCATCTAAGTTAACTTAGAAGCATCTGGCATCATTCAAGCAGCTGGTTTTCCATTCTTAGTGCAAGCATCGGAGCTAATTTTGCTTCTGGCCAGATGTTACAATCTAGGCAGTGGAACTCCTATGTTGGTTTCTCCCAACCCCCCTTGGATATCTGGTGCCCATCGTCATGATGAACCATGATGCAAATGCTATAGGGTGCAACATCACATGCTTCATAGGTGCTACTTCTCTCACCAAGGTTGTCACCCTTGAGCAGTTTGAGGATGCAGTTGATCTGACCTGGTGCCACCTCAACTCTGAATGGCTAAAAATTCTGCGTTGGGACCATAAGGAAATACATATATAAATCTCTCGCTCTGAATTCAAGGAGCCCATCCAGGCATGGATCATTTTGTTGTGCAAGATTTTCAGAGAACCTTATGCCCAGGAATTCTCCCCCTAGATGTATTACTTTTTGTATGGAATGACCACCAAAAAGGCATGCTTCGACTGGACCAAAATCATCACCAAGCATCTAGACATCTATATGAGGAAGGTCACAGCACAATAGAAATTTTATATAACTTCCTACATCCTCTGGCCACTTTCCCAACAATGTCAGGGAATCTGGGGTCTAACAATAGTTAGTGTTCTCAGGGAAGGAGCTAGTCAGGTTACCCCGTGGGACAACTTCCCCTAGATTCAGTGGGACCAGATTTTCCCCCATTTTTGTAGATTCAACAATGCCTTCATCTTTCATGGGATAAAGGTATTCACTAGTGATTGAGGCTTCAGATTATCCCTGCAAGCCATAGGCTTGGTTGGGCGTAGGGATGTTACTTTATCCAGTTTTCCAAGCACACATATATTCGGGTGTCTGGATTCTTTGAGCAACCCTTCATGTTACCCAAACATTGTGGGGATAGGATTATTTTATTATAATTTTGCAGGCACATTTTGGAGGCACATGCCTTCACTACCCTCAAGAAGGTCACCACTCCATCATTCCCATTCATTTGTGGGGAATACTCATGCTCCCTCGTCATGGCCCGAGAAGCAAAGAATGAGCTAAGCAGCCTCAACTTAGCCAAATATTCTTTCAATTGTAAGGATTATGATCTTCTCAAGTGAATGGGAAGGTTGATTCCCAAGGGTGTCAACCCCCATGCTCGACACTTAGAATATTTTTGGGCCAACTACCAGATGACTATGACATCTGGAGATGACACTACACTAGGATGTAGAAAGGAATGATGGAACATCTTGAGCTCCAGACATTCCCATTAACTTTTTCAGACACCGAGCCTCAAGAGGACCTTGATTATAAAGATACCATCACAGAAAAGATGGAACTCCCTCTAGTGGATTGGGATACGCTAGAGATTTTTAGTATTGAGGCCATCTCAAAGACAGTAATTGAATGCAACCACTCATGTTTTTCAAGGGTTTGCCTGAAGAGTATCTGATTGGACAACCAATATTTGGAAGCCTTGGGATCCTGGGCCATGAAAAAATCCAATGCCCAAGGAAAGAAGAAGGTTGGAACCACACCTTAGGTCCCAGACCCCATTTTGGGCCCCTGATGGATCAGTTGGGTGAGAAATTTTAGCACTTCTAGAAATTATTGGATGCAGCAAACTCTGGAGTGACTTGGTCTTGGAGCTACCACAGTAGGCTCTCGTCCTCCACTAGGAGATTCTCCCTCCTTGGCCATTGTGTTAAGTGCAGCATGTGAATCAGAGATTAATGGAATTGTGGTAGTAGCAGATCCAAGGGCATCACTCAAGAGAAGAAAGAAGTAGAAGGAAGAGTGGCCCCCATGAAGTAGAATCCTAAACCCTGAGCCCAAGAATATACTTGAGGTTGAGGTACTTTCTTCCTCCTCCTCCTCGTAAAAGGAGGATCACCTAGAGATTCCCCCAGAGATAGCACAGATTAATGTCGATGACTTCTTCCAAATGGGTGATCTCAGAGAACTATATGGTATGGTTGATAGCACAGTAGAAGAGATAGTGGAACACGAAGTTGAGGTTCCCATGCATGAATCAACAGGGCCCAAAGATTTGCAAGTCCAAGGAGAAGGTGTACATCGGCCTGAAGATGCTGAAGGAGAAAAATAAATTCTGCAAGAGCAAGGAAGTAACCTTGCCATGGAGTAATTTTTGGCTAATGAGGAAATTGGACCTCTGGAAACAACCGTAACCTTTGACGCAATGCCCCTAAGCCCAATCGATGATCAAAGTTCACTAACACCACCTGATGCAATAGCTAACAAAGTCATGGCTATATTTTGACAAGTATATCTAAATGAGTTGCCTTAGCTGCCTCCACCACCCAGCCCACCTATGGATGATATCTCGGAGGGTGGTGAGGAGGAAGAGAAAATAAATAAATGTGAAGATCCCATTGACATAGAGGACAACACATCCAGGGGGAACCTAAATTGAACCCCCATGATACTTCAAGTTCAGGGATGATAATAAGCGGGCTAGTTGCCCCACCATAGTGATTAGTGGAGTCCCAGAAAAGGAAATCTTTGATGACTATCATGACCCCACTATCATTAGAAAAATTTTTGGTCGAAGGCCAATTCCCCAAGAAGTCTAAGAAGGCATGCACCCTTCACAACACTCGAAGGGCCCCAGACGATAATGTAGTGGCAATGATTTCTACTCCTCCAGTAGGAAAATAAGACTCGGAGGTTACCCCTAAAGAGTATGTAATCATGGAGGTATCTCTAGGCAAAAGAACTCAGAAGAGGGAATTGTACCTCTTAAATGAAGCAAGCCAGGCTATTCAGGCCCGGTATGAGAAGTAATATCAGAAGGGGAAGGAGTTGAATATTACCAATGCCAACCTTTTTAGACTCCTGACAGAGTTAGTGCACCCCTTGCTTCTAAAACACTTGGACCTTTGGTCTCTAGTACACCACTCCCTAAAGGCGATGTTGATGTGCTAAGAACTATGAAAAAGAAGGTGCTAGAGGTGGATGAGTGGATGGCCCAACAGATTGGGGCCATAAGAAGTTTTTTATTTGAGTCTCTCCCAGACTTCTTCTAGGCACATGGTATACCAAAGCAAATAGAGACCACCATTCCTCAGTGGTAGGGAGAGATTGAGAAGTATGAAGAGTGGTAGGATTCCTCATTAGAGATTATGAATCTCGGGGAAGATAATGTAGAAACTATAGGCATCCTAGTGGATGAGTCTTACGGGTTCCTCTGGACTCAATACTCCAAACTTGCATTGAAATTCAAAAATAGAAAGCAACTGGTAAGGGTGTTGGAAGAACAACACAAGCAGTCCAGACCCCATTGGACTGATATGCTTCTCTCATCCAAGAGGTTACATTAGCTAATCCTCTTATCCCTGGGACTTTTACGCCTATTGATTCCATACTAGGGAAGTTTGATGAAGTGGTCAAGGCTCAATTACAATCTGTGGGATATTTCAGTGGTGCCACAATGGCGAAGCTCTTCCAGATATTGCTCAAGTCCCATGACACAACAAAGGTGGTTGTAGATTTAAAGGAAAGGGTCGAGGATGTCGGTGTTCATTTTGAAATTTTTTTTGATCGTTGTGCCTGAAGGACGTAGAAGAAGATGGAATACTCTAGATACTGGAGACACATGAAAAGTTCAAAGGTTAGTAATATTTCCTAGATTTTAAGAAATCCTTCACCAAAAACAAACTATAGATTCATTCTTTAATCTTTGAGTGTAAGCTCCATGATTTTGGATCCCCAGAATCCTAGTTTTGTATTCTTTATAGTGATAAGTGTTGCCAGCTCTTCCAAGCTGACCGGTCACTATCTATGGCTTGTTTTCGGATCCATGATCATCCTTCTTGGTGTGAATGGTGACTATTGGTCTAAAGGCTCACTGCAAATGCCTCTTAGGCCCCAAGATGTCATCCTAGCATTTAATATTCTATGTACAAGGGCCCACCCGATCACCAAGACTCAGGAAAGAATTAATGAGGGTGTATGGCCCAAATCTTTCAGGGAATCTCCATCACATCTACAAGTACAAGGACACTTTTTTCTGATGGCATCTTTCTCAGAGCTTCTTTCTTTCTTTTCTGTCTTTTCTTCTCAAATAATTATATTATATTAAGATGATTTTGATAGCATGGATAGTCCTAGATATAAATATTGTAATGTAATGTAAATAGCTAGCATAGGGTTAGTCTCTTAGGTAGTTAAAGTTTTCTATAACTACCAAGTCTGACTTCATTGCAAGGGTTGGCAAATTGATGATTTAGTTGTCCATAAGTAATACAAGTGTTCAGAGTTCTTAGCAATCTTGTGTGTTTTTAGAAGTTTAGAGTAGATTAATGCTCCCTTGGGGCCACTAGTGTAACTACAAGTGATGTTGGATTTGAAGTTAATGAAAGAATTAGGAACACCATTCTGCACTACGCTCTATGTTTTTTACGATCCCAGAGTTAGTGAGCATTTTTCATGTTGTATGCTTCCTTATGTCCTTTGTTCCAGTTCTCTAATAATTTAATGAAATATGTTACCTCACTACTAATATATGTGTGATTGAAGATTATATGTATATGTTCAATATTTGCTATCTATTTTCATCTGGAAATTTGTTGATGCTAAGGGGGTGTATATCATTAATATAGTTAGAGATCTATACTAACCATGTCATCTCTTTTGTTATTTTCTTTGCCAGATATAAGGAATACTTGTAGGAAACCCATTATCATTGAAGTTTCAGAGGTCAATGAATCAAAACCATCTATCCCCCCCAAAAAAATAGTCACATGTCCAACTAATCTATACTTGCACCGTCGCAACCCGACTACCAGGTGCTTGGAGGTTAAGAGAGCATGCTCTCTCGTAAGCCTCTTCAAGAAAAGTTGGGAAATACTCTGGTATTTAGTGACAACTCCTCCCCCCCCCGTTGGCGAGACTGTAACAAAGTCTTGTCAACAGAAACCGGTGCTACGAGGGTATGAACTCATCCTCCCCTAAAAAATTTGATACCACACCACCTAAGGGTTCCCCAAGCAGTAGCTTTAGGAACCAATGTTTCCATAGGTTAGGTTCATTTTCACCTTTACACTTCTAAAGAATACTACGGTCAACCCCTAACCCTAGAGAGTTTGTAGAACTTAGACCTCCCATCTGAGTGAAGAAAACTTACCAGAAGAAGTAGTCTTTCAACCCTGAATTTAGAGGGTTTATATCTTCTCAGAATACCCAGGTTATCTCATCTATCCCAGTGACCAATCTTATTGTTAACCTCAACATCCCAATGACTTCTTATTTCAATAATACTAGGTCTCCAATGGGACAGTTTCCCAATGATGTTAATGATCTCCCTCCGCACCCGGAGAAGATTTCTCCCAAATATGAACATCTAGGCCCCTGAACTGCAAAAGAACACAGATAGGCCTATAAAGACGCTATGAATTGACACTGTATCCAGCATGAGGATGTGGTAAGAAGAATTTTCCCTCTATCTCTTAGGGAGAGTGAGTTGAATTGGTATCTGAATTTTCCTGCCAACTTCATTAATAGTTGGCAAGACATGGAGGTCGTCTTTCTGACGACATTTTGGGTCCATGTGGACCCAACCTAGTCTCATTGCCAATTCATCTCCATTAGGAAGGATCCCAATGAGCCCATAGAGACCTTTAAAAATTGGTTCTATAGATCCCTAAAATGATGTATGGGACCCTTTATCCCATCTACCAAGGTAACTATCCAACCGTATATTAACGCCTTGGACCCATTCGTCGCTACTCTTCTATGGAGAGCCATCGTCGCCAACGAAAGGAACACCTTGGCTAAATTTTATAAGCTCACCCTCAAGTTGTCCCTGAACTTGAGAAAATCTCCCAAAAATATTGGCCAAGGCTTACCTTATAGCGCACTTCTTGGGGGAACAACTTATTCAGGAGGATATGATCTTAATTTGGCACTAAGTGCCCCTATGATGAATCTGGAACCCCGATATGTTTATCCCACTCCTCACCAAAATCCTCTAAGCCTATAGTATGCACCTTGGGCACAAAAACAAACCCCAGTGCCTCTACCTCTTGGAATACCTTTCCTCTAGGCATCTGCATGTGGAGGACTTCCCCCAGCGGCAGTAGGCGCCCCTGGGCCTGCCCCACCACCTCAATTGTCACATTGTGACACCACTAGCCAGCTGTCTGATGAGGTTGAATCCCTCCAATTATTAGTGTCCTTACTCACCATGGACATGGGATAGCTGAAGATGGGACCTCCTGCGTCCCATGGAACTAACCCCTCCCATAGAGGGAACATTCTTTTGGGATAGCGAAGTTCCAATAACTCTGGGCCCCAAAACCATTATAACAATAGTGGAAACAACAATGCTCGGCCCAACCAACAATGGAACAACACGCCAAACAATGAGGTTGTCCCCCCTGATCAACCTAACACCCAAGGGGGCGTGGGACCTAGTCATTCTACACAACTTGCTGAATTCCATGCCTGACATCATGGTGTCAATTGTACAACACTGGTTTGCATTCTGAGTTAAACTTTGTCATGCTAGAGAAGATCATCTAGATCTCCCAATCCAATAGGTAGAAAAAAAAATTTCTCCCTCTCTAGAATCCTCAGATGAACCTCACCATTCTACTTTGGCCTATGAAACCATCTTTTTCAGAGAAGGCAAAGAAGACAGAGAAGAACCTGACTTGCAAGGTTTCTTCAATGACTCCATCCTAGCCTTTGAGGCTACCACCTTTACCAACCCTAGGACTCCCTACAAAACTCAGAGTCAGTCAAACAAGGGTCCTCTTAAAATATTGATTCCCCTAAAAATTATGAGTCTCCCATTGGACCCTCTCGTGAATATCAACTTGCCCCCTCCAAAAGGACTCGTGCCTAACTACACATGGGAGTTTATCAAAAAACATTTTGTGGGCTCCTAAGGGGAAGTTAGATATCATGAAGGTGATGGAGAATACCACCACCACCATGACCTTGATGGAGGTATTGCTTAGTTGTCTTGAGCAGAGGAAGTCCCTCTTGCAGTATCTAGAGAACCTGGAATCATGCAACCCCCCACCCAAATTTATCACGTTTGACGACACCAATGCGGTCATATTCTGGGGGAATACAAAGGACCCCCCCTTTTTGCTCAACCTTAAAATTCATGGTAAAAACCTACACAATTGCCTGGTGGACTCTGGATATTTGGGTAATGTCATGCCTCTATACATTTGTAAGAAGCTCTGGTTGACCCCCATGTGTGTGTGTAAATGGGTACCTGTCAGAATCAACACAAACACTCAATAGATCATTATATTAGTTCAAAAAGGGTTAGAAACATGTAAAACCCACTAAAACTGACCTATTGCCTGCTAACTAGGAGGAGTGTGATTAACAACATATTAGCCCTCAGAATATGCTATAAATTAGTGATGAATACAACCTAGCATGAAGGATTTTTATTTAAAAAAACAAGCTAAATGATGAAAAAGCATGTATATTAGCTCTAAAAGAGGAAATGAGAACAATGAACTAGCATGATATGAAAGATGAAATGTGTTTCTAGGATTAATCTAGCAGCATTACAATGTATTTTTAATCTTAGGTGAAGGCTTATTTGCTCTCAAAACAGGCTTCTATTTATAGAAGAATGGGAGAGAGAGGGGGGGACAAGGTTCATTTATGAACCTGGAGGCTCATAAATGAATATGTAAGAGCCTTTAATGCCCAAGGCATTAATAAGGCATGGGAGAGACATGGGCTTAAGGTCTTCATATTAATGAAGGCAT
>MU226956.1:910491-923905 GCA_018584345.1 Thuja plicata | reverse complement strand
ACGTCAACATATTTGACCATTTGACTGATCTATTTTTCCATCGCGTAGTCGCGAGCTGAAATGACCTTTTACATTTTGCTCTGCGACTGAGCGATGACCTGATCGTCGCGCTCCCGCAATGTCTTTTCCTGACTTGGCTTTTACCTCGCGACTGAGCAACGAGCTCAAGTCGTGCACCCGCATTGCTTTTTCCTGAGCTACGTTTTATGCTGCGACTGAGCGATGAGCTCAAGTTGCATACTCGCACTGCATCTTCATTGACTGCTCCTTGCTCTGCGAGTCAGCGATGCACGTTAGTCGCGCACTCGCTGCACTTCTGGACGAACTGGAATTTCATTAGCGACCCTACAACACAATCAGTCGCGCACTTGCAACTCTTTCTGACGAGCTAGCCCTATCTCGGCGACTGAGCGATACGATCAGTCGCACACTTGCTATGTTTCTACTCGATCTGCCTCTCACTTTGCGACTGAGCGATGAGCTCGTGTCGCGCTATCGCACTATTTGGAGACGAGCTGCCTTTTCTTCTGCGACTGAGCGATGATAACCCGTCGCGCACTCGCCACGCATTTCCCCGAGCTGACCTTTTCCTTGCGACTTGGCGATGCATCGGGTGTCGCTCACTTGCACACCAGGACTGAACTGTTTGCCTTCGCGACTGAGCGATTGATCACCCATTGCGTTGTTGCACCGTGTTTGCTCAGACTGGGAATTGACTCGCGATTGGGCGATGAGCTCCTCGTCACATTGTCACGCACTGTCTTTTCTTGCTAGCCGTCTGCGACTGAGCGACTAGTTCCTCGTCGTGCACTCGTGCACTAACAGACTTAACACATAACTAGCTTGCGAGTGTGCGATGCATTCCTTTTGCTGCTCCGCGACTGTGCGACTAAGCAAAATATGACTTGCTTGTTTAAAAACTTGTATCAAAACTTGTTCAAAATTGCTGGGGCTAGGGTTTTGAGCTAACCCTAGGGTGCTCTGCACCAATCCTCATTTGGGAAACTCTTAACACAGGACTTCAAGCATCAAATACTCTTCATTGGAACTAGGTATTAATGTTTCTCCTTAGAATAACAAAGATGGGCTAGCATTTTGAAAAGGGCGGTAACTTAAGTCAAGCAAACAAAGGTTTGGAGAAGGACAAATCAATTGCACTCTCTGCGGGAAGCGCCTAAGAAAAAAAAGTAATTTGAAGTGTCCCCTAGGCTAGATCTTCCCTCCCCACTTAATAATCAAAAGGATGATGAGGTGAAAGAAGTACCGCTGCGGTAACAAGCTAAGCTTGAGGACCTCAGTGAAAGCAGTATCGCCTCCCCCATCTTCAAAAAAAGAAAAATAAATTGGAGAGAAAAAGGTCCAGAACCTGGAGAACAGAAAGGCACCCATCAGACATCGACTCTTCTATGTTAGTGCAGTTTTTTTGTCTTTTCTCTGGCCATATCCTACTCTCACCCACTTTATTTGAGGCATAAGATACATAATTTGGGAAAGTCTCAACATCTGAATTACAACTAGTTTCTAAGGTCCCCGAAGTCATGTCATGACGACACATCTCTGATGATGATAAGATCCTCCTCTCTTTTTTTACCAGAGTTTTAGGATTTCTCAAATGCACGAGGCATTTTTCCCAGCGAGTCACCATTTATAATGTCCTACATACCCGTCTCTACATTTTGTGTGCAAAATGTCGGGTCCCATTTTTTTCTTTCTTCTATTTCCCTTTCTTTTCACTTTTGGATTGGTTTTTGTTTCTTTGGGTCTTTGGCCTTGTTTGGTCTTTGTCTTTCTTTGGTTTTCTTTGCCTTCTCTGGGACCCGATTCCCGGAGTGTTATTCCCAAGCTGGTGGTTTCAGATCTCTGGTATTTGGTAATCATTCCTCTTATCTCGAAGGAGAATGTTGTTAAGTGTTCTAGATTCTACACTTCGGTTGCTGATGTGTCTCTCAAAATTACTTTTGGTAACTAATGCGCTCTTTTAGGCATTATTTAAGGCCTTTTACCTTGTCACTTTTACACTTACAACAAACTAATTACCTTTTGGCAAATTGTTTTGACAGCGAAGTGATTTGTTTTTCGAGCTGAGAAGTTTGAGCTAGAAGGTGCAGAGGTGTGTTTGACGATTCTGGTGGAGTGTTTAGGTGATAGAGTGGATCCCTTTGTAGTTCCTCCTTTCAGAATTTTGAGTTCTAGGTAGGCTCTTAGGTTTTTTTGGATTTATGTTTTGTTTTGTTTCCTTTTTTTCGTCTCTGCTTGTTTTGTTCATTTTCCTTTTTTGTTGGGTTTCATTTCTCTTTGTCCCCATTGTTTTTCACATCCACATGTTTTTTTTTGCCTCTATTTCTCTTCTATGTGTTGTGTTTTGTTTTATTTTCTCGATGGTTAATTGCCTTTGTCACTCAGGTCGCATATGTCATTTGGAACGATATCATCCTTGAGCCTGGTGCGTCTTTTTTTCCTTTGTAGTGGTCCAACTCGAAGGTGAGAAGCCTGCCCTTCTAGGTTATAAATTTGTTGTAGATAATGGTTGGTTCTCTACTTTATAGGTGTAAATTATGTAAATTCTAGGTCTGTAAAGTGTGGTAGCTCTCTGTAAATATTCAGTCATGTCTGGTAGGTTAGAGTTTGGTCTTGCAAGCATTTTGACGCTCTACACATCATGGGTAGTCCCTGTGAGTTGTCTTGTACATTTTTTCAAGTCTATAAAGCTCCATTTTGGTTTTCCCATGCTCAGGGATGTGGCGTCTCTAAGATCCTCTCCCAGTCAAGTTCTCATGGAAGTAATTCTTGAGGAACCTCTTTTTCTCTGAATTCTTTATGAGATTTGAGGGCCATGTCTACCCAATAAATAGGTTCACCATCCTGGTTGGTGCAACCTTGGATGTCAAAGTGATGGGTATGCCAGTTGTAGAGGCCAGCTCACTAGTAGGCTATTATTTTTCCTCTCTCCTCTGTCCTTTCCATCTTAGTGGCAGAATTAGTTTCCATGAACAAGCACTTAAAATTCATCCCAAGTGGCATTCATTCCACTCACGCTAGATTAGTTGTCTATTAAATGTCATTACTTGGATGAGTGGGCATGCACATGTTAAAGTACAATAGCAGGCTTACCTATCTTATCTCTGACAATTGCTATCTTTTCAAGTTAATGTCGAGTGTGTCAGAAAGCCTAGAATTTTTCACCTCATGTGACCCCTTTTAGATCATCATTTTGGGTCTTTGGTGCACAAGAAATTCTTCATGTGTTAAAATTGCATACTATTCTCTGACATATGATCCTCTTTAAGATTCCTTAACATTTCTCTATTTCAAATGAAAAGTAAGATCGCTCTCAAAGCCTCTGGATCCTGGAATATTTTAATGTTTATATACTAATAGTTGTCTAATTTGCAGGTATAGGTCAAAGAAAGAAAGAATTGGCTTCAGAATCTTCACCTCTCGGGGGCCCTAAACTCCTGAGTACCATGGAAGGTACTAGTAAGAAGAACAAGATAGAGCATGCATTGGTGAAACTCCTGCTAACCCAGAAATATAATAAAGGCGGGATGATTCAAGGGTCTGAAATTGAATCTACACTTAAATAAATCACTGACATAGACGTTGGTACTTGGGCCGAATTGCAGGGCCTCATTCAGGCAATTCATCAACTATGACAGTCCAACGACTCCATCTCAGTTAACTTAGTGGCATCTAATATCATTCAAGCGGCTAGTTTTCCATGCTCAGTGCAAGCGCCAAAGCTAATTTTTCTCCTAGCCAAATGTTACAAACCAGGTAGTGGAACTGTTGTGTTGGTTTCTCCCAACCACCTTGGATACCATTTTCCTATCGTCATGTTGAACCATGATGCAATCACCACAAGGTGGTGCATCCTATGCTTTGCAGGTGCTACTTCTCTCACAAATGTTGCTGCCCTCAAGAAGTTCAAGGACACAGCTCATCTAGCCCAGCGCCACCTCAACTTCGAATGGTAAAATTTTGCACCAGGACCACAAGAAAATGCGAACAATAATCCCTCGCTCTAACTTCAAGGAGCCCATCTAGGTGGGGATCATCTTTTTGTGCAAGATTTTCAAGGAACCCCATGCCCAAGAATTATCCCCCTAGATGTATTACTTTTTGTATGGAATGACCACCAACAAGGAATGCTTTGACTGGACCGACATCATCACCAAGAATGTAGGCATCCAAATGAGGAAGGTTGAAGCAAAGCAAAAAATTTATGACTTCCTACATCCTCTAGCCACTTGCCCGACAGTGCTAGGGAATCCAGGCTCTAACAATAGTTGGTATTCTGGGGGAAGAAGATGGTTAGGTCACCCCATGGGACCACTTCCCCCAGATTCAGTGGGACCAGATTTTCCACCATTTTTGTAGAGTCAATGACACCTTCATCTTTCACAGGATAAATGTGGGCACTGGCTATCGGGGCTTCAGATTATCCCCATAGGCCATGGGCCTAGTTGGTGCATGGGAACATTACTTTATCTAGTTTTCCCAGTACACCTGTATCTAGGTGTCCAAATTCTTCTAGAAACCCTTCCTGTTACCCAAACATTGTAGGGACAAGATTGTTTTATTAGAATTTTGTAGGAAGATTTTGGAGGCACGTGCCTTCACTTCCCTCAAGAAGGTCACCACTCCATATTTCTCATTCATTTGCAGGGAATACTCCTACTCCTTCACCGTAGACCAAGTAGCAAAGAATGAGCTAAGCAGCCTGAACTTAGCCAAATATTCTTTCAGTCACAAGGATTATGAACAGCTCAGGTGACTAGGAAGGTTGATGCCCAAGGGGGTCAACCCCCATGCTTGACACTTAGAAGATTTTGGGGCCAACTACCAAGATGACTATGATGTTCAGAGATGATACTAGACTGAGATACAAAAAGGAATGATGAACACATCTTGAGCTCTGAACATTCCCACCAAATTTTTTAGACATCGGGCCCCAAGAGGACCCTGAGTATAAAGATACAGGCATAGACAAGATGGACCTCCCTTTGATGAATTGGGATACACTGAATATTTTGAGTATTGAGTTCATCTCAAAGATAGTAATTGAACGCAGCCACTCATATTTCGTGAGGGTTTTCCCGAAGAGTGTTCGATTGGACAACCAATTTTTGGAAGCCTCAGGCTCCTGGGCCATAGAGAAATCCAAAGCCCAAGGCAAGAAAAAGGTTGGCACCCCACCTTAGGTCCTTGACCCCATTTTTCCCCCCTGATGGGAGAAGTTGGGTGAGAAATTTGAGCACTCCTAGAAATTATTGGATGCAGCAAACTCTAGAGTGAATTTTGGTCTTGGAGCTACCCCGGTAGGCTTCTATCCTCTACCAGGAGATTCTCCCTCCCTGGCCATTTTTTTAATTGCAACATGTGAATCAAAGATCCTTTGAATTGTGGCATCTGCATATCCCCGGGCACCGCTCAAGAGAAGAAATAAGCAGAAGGCAAAGCGGCCCCCATGAAGTAGAAGCCTAGACCCCAAGCCCGATAATATACCTGAGGTTGAGGTACTTTCTTCCTCCTCCTCCTCCAAAAAAGAGGATCACCGAGAGAGTCCCCCACAAATAGCACAGATTAACATTGATGACTTCTTCTCGATGGGTGATCTTAGAGAACTACATGGTATGGTTGATAGCACAATAGAAGAGACAGCGAAACCAGAAGTTGAGGTTCCCATGCATGAATCAATGGGGCCTAAAGATTTGGAGGTCCAAGGAGAAGGTGTACCTCATCCTAAAGAGGTCAAAGGAGAAAAAATAAATACCACAAGAGAAAGGAAGTAACCTGGCCATTAAGAAATCACCAACTAATGAGGAAACCAGACCTCTGGGAACAACCGTATCCTCTGATGTAATGTCCCTGAGCCCAATTGGTGATCAAAGTTCGCTGACACCACCTGATGCAATAGTTGACAAAGTCACGGCTATATTTCAACAAGTAGATCTGAATGAGTTGCCTTAGCCACATCCACCACCCAACCCACCTAGGGATGATATTGCAGAGGGTGGTGCAGAGGAAGAGAAAAGAAATGAAGGTGAAGATCCTATTGACACAGAGGACAATATGTCCAGGGGGAACTTGAATTGAACCCTGGGGATACTTCAAGTTTGGGGATGATAATAAGCAGTCCATTTTCCCCACCAAAGTGATTAGTGGAGTCCTAGAAAAGGAAAGCTCAGATGACTATCATGGCCCTAGTATTAGTAGCAGAAATGTTGGTCAAAGGCCAATTCCCCAAGAAGCCTAAGAAGGCCCGCACCCTTCACAGAACTCAAAGGGCCCTAGATGGTAGTGTAGTGGAAATGATTTACGCCCCTCCAGCAGGAAAAGAAGACTCAGAGATTACCACTAAAGAGTGTTTAATCACGGAGGTTCCTCTAGGTAAAAGAACTCAATAGGGGGAATCAGACATCATATATGAAGCAAGCCAAGCTATTCAGGCCTAGTATGAGAAGCAATCTCAGAAGTTGAAGAAGTTAAAGATTACTAATTCCAACCTTTTTTCACTCCTAGTAGATTTAGTGTGCCCCCTTGCTTCCAAAACACCCAGACCTTTGATCTCTGGGACACCACTCCCTCAAGGCAATGTTGATGTGCTAAAGGCTATGAAAAAGAAGTTGCTATTGGTGGATGAGTGGATGGCCAAATAGATTGGGGCCATAAGAAGTTTTATGTTTGAGTCTCTCCCAGACTTCTTTTGGGCACATGATACAACAAAGCACATAGAGGCCACCATTCCTTAGCAGTAGGGAGATATTGAGAAGTATGAAGAGTGGCAGGATGCCTCATTAGAGATTCTAAATCTCATGGAAGATAATGTAGAAACTACAGGCATCCTAGTGGATGAGTCTTACGGGTTCCTCCAAACTCAATAATCTAGACTTGCATTCAAAGTTAAAATTGGCAAGCAACTAGTAATGGTGCTAGAAGAAAAAATGCAGGTGGTCAAGACCCCATTGGACTGATATGCTGCTCTCATCCAAGAGATTACATTGGTTGATCCTCTCAGCCCTGGGACTTTTAATCTTGTTGATTCCATACTAGGGAAGTTTGACAAAGTGGTCAAGGCTCAATTCTAGTCTGAGGGAGATTTCAGTGCCACCACAATGGCAGAGCTCTCCAGGATATTGCTCAAGTTCCATGATGTAGCCAAGGTGGCTGCAGAGTTAAAGGAAAGGGTCAAGGATGCTGACATTCATTTCAAAAGTTTTGTTGATTGTCGAGACTGTCTAAAGGATGTGGAAGAAGACAATAGACTCTAGATATTGGAGACATATGAAAATTTCAAAGGCCAGTAATATTTCCCAAATTTTGGGGAATCCTTCACTAGAAACAAACTATAGATTCATTCTTTATTCTTTGAGCATAAGCTCCCATATTTTGGATCCCCAGAATCCCAGTTTTATTCTTTATAGTTATAAGTGTCAACGGTTCTTCCAAGCCGACCGATCACTATCTACGGCTTGTTGTCAGGTCCATGATCATCCTTCTTAACATGACTAGTCACTATTGGTCTGAAGGCTCATTATAGATGCCTCCCAGGCCCCAAGGCATCATCCTAGCTTTTAATATCTGACATACAGGGGCCTACCTGATCACCAAGACTCAGGAAAACATTAATGAGGGTGTATGGCCCAAGTCTTTCAGGGAAGCTCCATCACATCTACAAGTACAAGGAAACTTTTTTTGATGGTGGCTTTCCCGAAGCATCTTTCTTTCTTTCCTCTCTTTTCTTCTCAAATGATTATATTATATTAAGATGATTTTGACAGTGCAGGTAGTATCGACCGTAAATATTGTAATATAATGTAAATAGCTAGCATAGGGTTAGTCTCTTAGGTAGTTAAAGTTTTCTATAAATACCAAGTCTAACGCCATTCCAAGGGTCAGAAAATTGATGATTTAGTTTTCCACAAGTAATACAAGTTTTCAGAGTTCTTAGCAATCTTGTATTTTTTTAGAAGTTCAGAGTAGATTAATGCTCCCTTGGGGCCACTAGTGTAACTACCAGTGATGCTAGATTTGAAGATAATGAAATAATGAGGAACACCATTCATCACTATGCTCTGTGTTGTTTTTGATCTCGGAGTTAGCAAGAAATTTTCAGGTTGTATGCTTCCTGATGTCCTTTATTCCAGTTCTGCAATGATTTAATGAAATATGTTACCTCACTACTGATATATGTGTGATTGAAGATTATATGTATATGTTCAATATTTTTTATTTCTTTTCATCTAGAACTTTGTTGATGCTAAGGGGATGTATATCATGAATATAGTTAGAGATATATACTAACCTTGTCCTATCTTTTTCTATTTTCTTTTCCAGCTATAAGGAATGCTTGCAGGAAACCCATTATTGTTGAAATTTCAGAGGTCGATGAGTCAAAATCATCTATCCCCATGAAAAAAATAGTCACCTATCCAACTGAGGTAGACTTTCACCATTGTGACCTGACTACTAGGTGCTTGGAGGTTAGGAGAGCCCACTCTCCAGTAAGCCTCTTCAAGTGAAGTTGGTCGATACTCTAGTATTCGGTGACAACTCCCCCCATTGGCAAGATCGTCACAAAGTCCTGTCAGCACCAAGTAGGGTCTTTCAATTGTAGTGTAGTTCAGTTCATATGCCATAAGTGTTTGACTAATACAATAGATGGCTCTTTGCTTTCCTTCAGAATCATTTTGTGCCAAAAATTCCCTCGGTGGGTGTTCTGTAGCAGAGATGTACAATAGGAGGGGTTGATCTGGAGTAGATGCCACTAAGAATAGTGTTGAGAGAATATAGTCCTTCAATACTTGAAATGTGACTTGGAAATCATTAGTCCATGTAAATTTGACATCTTTGTGCATCAAGTATTGGAATGGATGACATTTATCAACCAGTTATGATATGAATCATCTTACTAGTTGTATTCTGCCTTGTAGACTCCTCAAGATTTTTAGTGTTGTTGGTGGAGGCATATTAATGATGACTTGAACCTTTTCTAAATAAATCTCTATTCCTTTGTGGGAGACAATGAATCCTAACAAATTTCCCAATGTGACTCCAAAGAAACATTTCTTTGGATTTAACTGTACCTTGTATTCTTGTAGTTTGTCAAAGATTGGTTCCAATACTAATAAATGAAAATTTCTCTCTAGGGATTTTTTCAATATGTCATTGACATAGTCTTCCATAATTATATGCATCATGTCATGAAAAATAGTCATCATTTCTCTTTGATACATTGGTCCTAGATTTTTTAGACCAAAGGGCATTACACACCAACAATAAGTACCCCATGCACAAGTAAAATTTGTTTTATGTTGATCTTCCAGTACTATCTTAATTTAATTATATCTGAAGAAACCATCCATGAGTGAAAACATCTTATATCCTGAAGTGAGATCAATAATCGTATCTATGTTTGGCAATGGGAAATCATCTTTTGGGAAAGCCAAATTTAGATATCTGAAGTCAATAAAAATTCTTATGGATCCAAATGACTTAGATACCGGTACTAGATTAGATCAATAGTACATTTGAGGCCAAATTTCGATGGCTATATGTTTGAATTGCAACGCCTATTTTTTGACCATTCGACAGATGCATCCGTCGGGCTTATTGCATTGGAAATTGTGATGAAGTAGCAACCGTCGATATTCTGACCGAGAAATCTTTCAGAAATCACCACACTAATAGAAACTTTCTATATCATTTCTTACGGTTCATCAATCGAAATGCTGACAAAATGTGAGGACTCTCCAATGGACATATTGTCAGAAAATAGAGTCTCTCCAGCATTATACCTATTGAAATATCGATGGATATGCAGTGATTGGCTGACAGGAAAACCCATCAGATGTATAGCAGTCCCGTCGAATAGGTCTATCAAAAATGGAGTATGTCTGACATTATACCTATCAAAAGGGTGATGGACATGCAGTGACTTTCTGACATGACAACCCGTTGGACGTATAGCACTGTCGTTGAACATAGTTGTCAAAACCTGAATCTATCTGATGTTAAACCTACCAGAATGTCAACGGGCATGCAATGACTTTTCGATAGGAAGGCCCTTTGTACGTATAGCACTGTTATCAAATCAGATGTCATAAGCATTGAAATAGAAACAAACTGGCACACTAAAGATAACAAAGCTCAAGATACCATCATAGAGAGTCTCCATCTTTGGTCCATATTACTGACAAAACATTTTATATTTCATTAGCTCATAAAATAAGCGGATTATTTTCATGATAACATATTATTTAAGTTGGCATTGCATGAAGTTATTTACTTTGTGCACTTGTGGAGTACAAGGACAGTGATAAGGAAGCATCTCCTCCCATGGTTGGCCTACATTACTCAGGCCACGGGAGGGGAAATAGATAAATTCATGTAGCTTCAAACTAAAATAATGTACATTATACATGAAAATAACATCTATTAAATTCTTTCAGATCTCTGTATTTGATGAGCTAATGAAATATTAAATGTTTCTTCAATCATATGGACCAAATACGGAGACCAACTATAATGGTAAGGCCTAAAAGACTTATATCTATTGATCATCGAGAATAATCATTGCCTTTCCTTTATGTACACTGCACAGTATCTAACATATTACTAAAGATGAAGAGAAGGCATAAAATATGAATGGATAAAAGAAACAAAAGATAACCTATTTTGGAACTTCTTTATGCAATTGCTTAACCAGGTCCTTATCTAAAATAACCTATTTTGGAACAATTGATTTGTGAGTGAACCTTGAATCATATACTCACTTCTCCATCTATTGAAAAAAGTACAACATACTATATTCACTTGTGTAGTGATGGTGACCTCCTTGGTACAAGTAGCAAACATAAGTGTATTTCAAGACTGCTCAACATAAGATGATGCAGGACTCGTGGTACATATAATTGTTGTCCTAGAATTACCACCAAGAGAAAGCTGCAAAATCCGAGTGAGCTTTGAGTCACGGTAAGGTATGTGACCATTCCTTTTTCCACCACTGCATCCACAGTATCAAAAGGAAGTATGCATATAATGTTGTAGCAAAATAACATCTGAGAAATATACAAATCTTTGTTTTAATGTTGTCATTCTAGTATGTAGATAAGATCTATAAAATAAAGAGCATTTCTACCAAAATAAACATCTTAGAAACAAGATATAAATTATATATTAGTATACCTGAGCTTACGTATTACAGGTATTAAAGTTAGTAAGCTTCAATTTATATATATTGTTAGAGTAATAAACTGATTCCACTTATTAATTAAATTATATTGATTTAATTATTAAGTCACTTATTATCTCTCTTTTACTTAAGCTAAACTTTAGGCATTTAATAATTAATTATTATTATGCAACCTAGATATTTCCCCTTTAGGGTTTCGGTATCCTTTTATAAGGATTCCCTCTTTGTAAATTATTAAATTTGATGGTTATTAATTAATTGAGGATGTTATTGCATTAAGATTTTTTCTACATTGTTTGCACAACATGTTTCCTCTTTCATCGATCTGTGATTTTTGGCCTTCATAGCTTTTTTGCTTCTCTCTTTCTGTGACAGGTTTGCATGCAGGTGATTCTTGGGAGCTGTGGGTTGATAGTTTTCATCAACTCCAATATGGTATCAAAGCTCCAGATCTTCATGCCCCTGTTCTCTTCATGAGAGATTTGGCCTTGTTCTTTAATCTGTGTTTTTGAGAGGTTTTTGTCTCAGATTTTAGTGGTTTTGTGGAGGATCTTTAGTTTGGAGTAGTTTGAGAAAAAACTGACATCTGGGTTGTGTCTGGAATACCCCCAAAACCCCTATTTTCATATAAGGCATGTCTTATTTGGACACAGATGAAATCTGGGCCTTCTTTTTGCTTGCATGACCTTGGCACATTTTTTGAGGCAAAAATCCACCTCGGTTTCCATGCCACTGATGTCAACAACCACAAGCCCCAAGATTTTTTAATATTTTTTTTTAAAAAATAAAAAAATCATTTTTTGGTTTTTTTTATATTAAAAAAAAGCATGTGTTTTTTTTATGTTTTTTTTCTTAAAAAAAAAGCATAATGTTTTTTTATTATTTTTTTTCATTAAAAAAATAATTTTTTTTTCTGCCATTTTGGTGGGAAATCTGGAGACAGTACTTTTTTTGGAGGAATCGCCAGTTTAGCAGGGCTCTACCATTTTTGGCTGAGGTTTCATAAGGTTCACTTCTGTTTGGACCTCCCGATGGTGTTTTTCTCATATCTCGAGAAAACAGAGGCTGATTTTTGACTTCCTTATATCGTCGAAAAGCTCTTCCCGAGACAGACGTCTTTCCAGAGGATAGATTTTCTGATTTTTCTATCTTGCATATTTTTTCATCTGTCAAATTCAGGGTTCTATTTTGCACTCCAGGAGCCATATCTTGCTCATCCAGACTCCTTTTTTTGACTTCCGCATGGGGTCAAAAAGCTGCTTCTATTCTCTTTTTTATTCTATGGGTCTCATACCCAGATTCTGCTCCATGTATCTATGTAATCAGTTTTTTGCTTTATGGCATTCTGGTAGATATCTTGGATGTTTCAGGTTCTAGGATCGTTTCCTTCTCTGAACATTGTATACACCTTTTTCTGTAGCTTTCTTTTGTAAACGCACTGAAATAAAGTGCCTGCAATTGCATATCTGGGATCTTGTACACCTTGTGCTTATTTGTACTTGCACTCAGTTATAAAGTGCCATGGGGGGTTATGATGTTTTTCCTTTTGTGCTCATCCACTTTTGTCAAGTGAGTGTCCCTTCCACAATATTAGCCTCATGATGTGTATCTAGAAGATCATTTATTATACTTCAACACCACCCTTTATCATGTGCTTATACCTTCTTCTACACTATTGGTGTTCCTGATTCTTCTTCTTGCAGTTGTTTTTTGGCATTGCATTTTAGTGTTCCTGTCAAACCTCTCCATGTTCAGCATTATGGGGGGTATCTCCTACTGGTTCTAATGCTTCCTTGGTTCAATGGAGTGATCCATGTATTTAGTATTTATTCCTATGTACTAGGTGGATGCAGTGGTTGGTACCTATGCATTTCGGTGAGATGGATCATTTACCATATGGACACTCTTTTTTCATTCCTATTTTGGAGGTAGTCTTCCATCTTTGATTGATCAGCTCTTCAGGCTTTGTTTAAAGTCTTCTCTACCTGATCATGTTCTATTATAGTGGAGGTTCCAGCAGTTATTTTTTGACAGTGTTTGCAGCTTCATGCTTCAGAGGTGTTCTACATGTTCTTTCTCTGTTCCTATTTTTGGGGACTTTCTCTAGTTTGGAGGCTTCTTCAGTCCTTCACTAGGCTTCATCTCTTTTTGGAGTAGGGTTTTTCCCATGTGGTTTTCTCTATTTCTCCTCTTTACAAAGATTTTTTGTATTGGGTACCT
>MU226956.1:894367-910422 GCA_018584345.1 Thuja plicata | reverse complement strand
TTATTAAGTCACTTATTATCTCTCTTTTACTTAAGCTAAACTTTAGGCATTTAATAATTAATTATTTTATTAATTATTATTATGCAACCTAGATATTTTCCCTTTAGGGTTTCCCTTTTAGGGTTTCGGTATCCTTTTATAAGGATTCCCTCTTTGTAAATTATTAAATTTGATGGTTATTAATTAAGTGAGGATGTTATTGCATTAAGAGTTTTTGTACATTGTTTGCACAACATGTTTTCTCTTTCATCGATCTGTGATTTTTGGCCTCCGTAGCTTTTTTGCTTCTCTCTTTCTGTGACAGGTTTGCATGTAGGTGGTTCTTGGGAGCTGTGGGTTGATAGTTTTTGTCAACTCCAATAAGCTTCAATTTATATATATGACACCCTTCCTTGAGCCTAGTCCCTTCTGCATTTGTTTGTGATGCACGCTCACTTCGAGCAATATCAACAAAATTCTGTACAAAATAGGATCCACCTAGTCATATAGGAATTTGAGAATCAAGAAAATCCTATGAACAATAAGATAACCCTGCCTTTAAGATTTGTTTTTTGATGTTGAGTGAGTTTCCTCACTAATCAACGTCACAAAAATCTTATACACAAGATAATCCAAAACTGAAATCTCCTAATAATATCTAAGCATTGAAATCTACATTTATTTAAACCACAATTCCAAAAGCACAGCATGCCAGGTTAGCAACAAGGGACTTAATGGAATTTGATGTTGATCTCAGTGTACTCTCCACAGTCTGCAAGGAAAAAAGCAATGTTGCATAAGCAAAATGTCAAACTCCTTTTATACCAAGTTCTAAGTTTGATAGCGGAATTATTTATAAGACTTACCAATCTAATAATTTGATGTGATCTTGAGCTTGTGTCATTTAGAGTTGTCTCTCCAAATTGTCTTTGAGCTGCAGAGGTTGCCAGAACATTTACAGGCATTGAACAGATATAACATCACCCATCAAAATTTGTTATATGAAAGAATTAAACATAAGAGAGAACATTTATCATGGTAACAAAGGATCCTAATTTCCAATTATAGTATAATATCAAAGCATTTTACCACTGTTAAAATTAAAACAATTGAAATACTTGGTCATTTGCTTGAGACTATGCTTCTCTTTACATTTTGTTCAATTACATATTTGATAGAGAGTACAAGTGCTATAAAAGAATCATCATAATAAATGTATGGAAAATAGAGAAATTTTACAAATCTTTTGTTCAAAATTAATCTATTAAATGAAGTATTTACATGTTGTCTCACACAATCCGTGAGACTGAGCTTTTCTTATTCAATACACATTAATAACAATGCATACATAAATAAGTAAATGAAAGATAAAGAATGTAAAGAGGTTAAGAAACCATTTCCTATATGAATAGAATAGAATTTGTTATATCAAATCATTAAACATAAGAGACAACATTTATCATGGTAACAAAGGATACTAATTTCCAGTTACAGTATAATATCAAAGCATTTTACCACTATTAAAAGTAAAATAATTGAAATACTTGGCAATTTCCATTGAATCTTTTCCTTTGTCCAAGTTTTGGGCATTAATTGGGGCTGACATTAGAAGAAAATTGGGGTACTTCATTGCAGACCAAGATATTCATGTCTGGATTCACCATGTGTTCTTTCCAGATGTAGAGGTTGGGTCATCCATTGGGCTTGAGAAGCAGATTGTAGAGGAGGTTGATTGTGAGGAACCGGTCCATTGTTTGTAGGAGGAGATTATGATCTTGAGGAAGGAATCCAAATGGTTTTCTCCCAAAGGAAGAATTGGCATCATTAACCATAATTATTAACATGATCAAGTCACCCACAAGAATGGTAGGCAAGAAATTTCTAGCAAATTTTCTAAATCATCTCTGTCAAATGTTTTGCAGAGGATGGCCAAGTAGATGGAGGTTGATCTTGGGTTTCAGTTTCACTATCATGAGGTTGATCTTGGGTTACTGATAATTTTACAAAAATAGTTTCCCCTAGGGTTGATGCATCATCCACACATCCAACTCCAAATGCACTGGAGACTTTGCAACTAGTAAATCTAGAAACTATAATTTGGATATTGGTGTCTTGGCTAAAGATATGTGGAAACAATTAGTCTCTAAGTTTGAGTACAAAGTTCAAAAATATCATAGCCATTTCCTGGCTGGTAAGCTAACTTATGTTCTATATACTGCAAGTGTCAGCTACTCATGTTTATTATTTGATCTAATGGTACTAAATTACTTAGAAGTTTGAACTATAACTGGGCATATAACACAAAAGAAAGGCTAAATACACAATATTTGTTTCCAAAAGCATTTTACTAGCAGACCTTATTGTTGTAAGCGATAGGTTCTAATTTATTATGAAACATCTAGAAAATTTTATTCAAGACCTCAGATACACAATGATAACCACTCACAAAGTGAACAAAAAATAGAATAGTTACGCAAAGTTCAAGAAGCACGCTAAGAGCACACATGGATATGAAATGAACTTGTGGGAAGAGGCCTATGTTTTTGAATATTTTTATAAGAAAAATCAACATGGAATGACATGTATGACCTCTTTACATCCATGTATATACATGAGATCAGGTTCACATGGATTTGGACATGAAGAATAAAAGATAAAACATGTAATTTAAAATTTTGGAAACTTGAAATTGTTAAATAACCAATGTAGAAAAATCTAGAGAACAAGCACATGAAGAAGAAAAGTTATATCAAGTTCTGCACTATAATCCAATGTCTTCATAAGTGGATATAAATAGATTTAAGTTTTACATACTACTTTTTCTATTCCACCCAAAAACACATTTATGAGAATTTTTTTTCAGAAGTTTAATTATTCAAGGTTTTTGTTGGAGCTTCACCCTAAAAATTGTGAGGGTTTTCTCATGATATCCATATCCCATACAATATCTTTATTTTTATTCCACTTTAAATAATATTCTATCAATTGGAATCACTACAATTACAATTCTCTCTTCAACTTGAACACTCTTATCCCCTTTTAGAGAGCATCCACTCCTATTTTCTCAATATTTATCTTTCAATCTTCTTGTATGCTTTTCCATCTTGAATGCTTCTTTCTGATCTCCTATATGAAATCCACTCTTTATCCTATCCTTCATCCTCCTCATATTTTCCTCCAATGTGTTCCTCTCGCTTGAATTCCTTTTTACTCCATGATACTCCTTTTGGATTGAATGTGATCACCTCTAGCATGCTCCTCTAGCTTGAATACCTGTCATCTACAGAACTACCACTTAATTAAAGCAATACTACAAATTCAACTTGCCTACCAGTGCTAAGATGTCTCTTGGGGAGATTTCAACCCTGTTCTTCAACATGATAACCAAGTGACACTAGCACTTGACCAAAACGCCTATAACAACACATAGTTACTTTTATTGCAATGCTTCTATGTGATTACATTTGTGCTCAAGCTCCAAGCCTAGGATAGATAAGGGATTTACCATAAGATCCAACAAAGAGGTTTTTCCCTAGGCATGTGGCTTCTATGTATGTCATGAATTGACAATTTTTTCCCGAAGATATGTCAAGGCTTTGAGGTTGGCTGATATTTAAATCCAGACATGAATAACTTGGTCTGCAATGAAGTACCCCAAGTTGCTTCTAATGTCAGTTCTAATTAATGCCCAAAAATTTGGTGCATCCCCCCTCTCTACACCCAAGTCATCTATAATTATTAATTCTATTTCTATAATGGACCTAATGAAAGCAGTATCTTTCCCAAAATATATATCTGTTTCTTTCTCTCAACACTAGAGATTGGTGCATTACAACTACATCACCAGAATTGTTCCCCTTCTCATGATTACTGCCATCTTCTCCTCTCAAAATATTCATCCTAATGATGGCTCATGATTGTGCAGAGTGTGATTCAAAATTTTGATTAAAAAGGCACTGACGCAATCGAATCTAGCAATAAGATACAATAGCCTAAAAGTCTACAAACTTTCATGTTGACACAGAAATGAAACTACACAAAGTATGCATGGATATGAAGTTGGCAAGAATCCTTTTTTTGGTATGTGGTGTTGACCTTAAAAACATAAATTATAATGGAAAAATTCTTCACTTTGAGCTCTACACCATAATTTAGGGTGGGTTCAGCCATGTGATATAGATGGAAATGTGATCTGAGGATCAGCGTCTCTGCCCAACAGTATGGAATTTATCAACTTCATTGGTACCAAACAGAACTTGGTATGTTGATCTCCTTGACCTATTCCCTTATTTTGTTGCAAAATTATTTGCAAGGAATGAGTCATGGCTCTTTAGATCATTAGGAAGGGATATATAGGACCATCTTCAATGGAAAATGTGCACATTATAAGAATTCAATGCCCACAAGCTAAGCATTGCAGATAAAGGAGATGATCTACAGAATCAACTTTTACAGAAATTTGCAACTACAAGATAATTGGATTTTTAGGTGGATTTTTTTACTATGACACTAAAGACTTCTTTGACCAGATCACCTGCTACAAAAATTTGCAACTGCGAAGCCAAGACAAATTGGAGTTACCTAGGGGGTCTTTTAGCAACTGAGCTACTTAAAGAGTTATTTGATCAGGAGAAACACATCCAATACATCACATCTTGAAATGAATCCTAAGAAAAAACTTTCACATGTCGA
The DNA here is from genome assembly GCA_018584345.1 of Thuja plicata. Classification (NCBI taxonomy): domain Eukaryota; kingdom Viridiplantae; phylum Streptophyta; class Pinopsida; order Cupressales; family Cupressaceae; genus Thuja; species Thuja plicata. The sequence goes on along the minus strand of MU226956.1, from coordinate 905,751 downwards.
AAGACATACAATTTCAGTATGCTTGAACAGAACAAAGCAAAACATACATTGCCAATATCTTGAATGGAGTCTTGAGACCTTTTATTTCATGATAAATAAAGTCCTACGACCTATCTCATAGAATAGAATAGAAGACTTTTTAACATCCACAAGAAAAAAGAAGCCTATGGGATAGTAAAACCTATTATTTATGCATTGTGAAGTGTTTCTCTTCTGCATTTTAGTTTAATAGTGAGCCCTCCAAATCTCTCGAACCATTCTTTGCTAGATAAATCTTGAAAAGAGGTTGTTATTAAACCATTTATGATCCTTATTGTGATTGAATTTTCAAAAACCTCTCACATCTCCATTGCATCAACTCTACTACAGTTACATCTCTGATTAAAAACCATTAATCTATCTATCCACATTCAAAATTTGTTTGAATAATCAGAAAGTATAATGTAGTCCAACCTATTCTCAAACCTCAATTTCTATCTTAAAGAAATAGACACAGCTGCCCACTACCAACTTAAGTGAAGCATTCTAACTCTATAAGATTGAGAACACTGAACAAGGAAAAAGCAACACAAAATAAAACTGTGTTTCATTTATGCCTTTGCCTATTATATAACACCTTAATTTCTATCTAACAAAAAACACAACTATGCACAAGATTTGGCTGTGTAATTAACTTCCACTGAGATATCACAAAAGGTTTGAATCTCAAGACTCAAATAATATCAAAATTAAATTTAGAAACTCATAGATTACACAAAACTTCAAACATTTATAGAAACTCTGAATATCAAACATATTCTCTTCAGAAGTAGACAGACCATATATTGTAAGTTCCTTCATGCAAAACAATGGAAACTTAATTATATAATACTAAAAGAATACAAAATATTAAACTAGATTACACATTTGTGAAGAGAGTTTCATTTTGAGTTGCACTACTGTCACATATCTAATGAATAACCAAAAATCAATGTCACATCTATCTATCTACACATAAAATTTGGTTACAGTATCAGATCAACATGTAATTAAGAGATGGACTTAATTACAATTCAACAAAGAAAATTGAATCTAGAAACCTGATATATATACAACAAAAAAAAGTTATAGATCCAATATCTTTTCAATTGGGTTCCATATCTAGCGCTTTTGCTCACTAGGTGGAGTGAAGTTCAGCTCAAACATTTCCTTGGAAATGTTGCCTGGCTCATAAAATTCAACAAGCCTTGCAACAATTTCAGCGCTCTCTTGAATATGATGATAGAGAGAAAGATCAAAAGGCTGATAAAAACAAAGAGAAACAAAATAATCAAACAATAGATAAAATCCTAAACTTATGTTGATAGTGCAGAACATTTACATTATAAAGAGCCTAAATAACTCACCATTGATGTCGTTCAGTGCAGATAAAGCCACATCTTTTTCCCCTTCCTCGTACACACGCTCTGTTGGACAAGAAGGGCCCAAAACCCTATCTGCACAGCAAATATACAATTTCATCACAAAAAAATGATTTCTACAGCAGTAAAACACATAAATAAAATTAAGAAAAGAAGAGTGGAAATAAATTTAGATTTAGTTATTTGTGTGATAAATTTACTTACCAAAAGAGTACGAGTTTGAACTGTGTTTGAACACAATAGTCTGCTCATTCTTGCAATCACAAGCTGACTCATCCTTGTGAGCCAGTTATTTCTTGTTTAATGGCCTCACTCTCACTATAATAAATATCTTCTCTTCCATCACTTTATTGTGACCTCCTCCTGGCATTGTTGTCGGGGCTCTTTCTATTTTTGACACTGGTGTGCCGAGAGTTTGATCTACCGAAACAACTTCTAAACTAAACCATATTCCAACCTTGTTTTGGATGGTTTATATATCATATGATACTTTGAAATGAAACTCATAATCATATGTAGAATAATAAACAAAAACAATATGAATTAGTCTTTATTTTCAACTCCTATTACAACATTAACAAATAATTATTGTTTAAACTTCTGACCTAAGAAATTTTCTTCAGCAATCAAGAAACTTAACAACTACAATGAAATTAGTTGACCACAATGTTCTTGTATTAATCAACCACAAAGAAAATTTCCTTAAATCTTGAATACCAAGTTCTCACACAATTAGAAGGCAAAGAGCGACGACTTCATGAGGACCAACACACTGAAAGAACCTAGCAAGAAATGTATCAAAATGAGTGGAATATCAGTCAATATTGTACCAATATTCCTCCACAACCTACCTTGTTTCAGCTGACTGTAAGCATCAATTCAACCATATGATCAATGCTCAATTTCATAAAGGACTAAAACTTCATAAAAATGATGTTTTCAGGGTCCAAACTCCTAGATAATGTCATAATTAGGTCTAGTAACTGCCCAGAAGGTATCAACATAAAAGAGGGTCACAAAAACTTTGATTAAGACCAAGGAAGTATTATTACATAAAATTATCTAATGTTATTACTTTTTTCCATCAAGATCATCTTTGCATATTATACTTGCTAAGATATCATCATAAACAAGAAATGCATTCAAGACAACCATATTATCAATGCTCAATTTTTCATAGCCTCTTGTGTTTTACCAATAGTTGGTGTACCCGAGTAGGTTCATTAGGAGTGATTATCCAAATCAACCCAAAATAAGAACTTGAATCATCAATTTTGGATGCTATATTGAAGGTAGAAGTTGTTTTCAAAGGTCTAGAGCCTATAGTTTTCAAAGGTGTAGAGCCTATAGTAAGAGATCTACTTGAAAATTTGAGAGATTAAGTCCTAGAGGATAAGTGAAGCTATAAGATCAACATCAAGTGGTATCAGAGCTTAGTAAGAGTTCTTAGGAGAAAGACAAGATGACAGTGGGAGATGGAGAAACCAATCTTAGAATATAAAGTTGAAGCCTTACAATGTTGAGAGTGGGATAAAGGCTACATTTGAGACCCTAGATAAGGAACAACCTTATTGAGATTCACTTTGTTTCAAGAATAGTTTTATATTTTGTACTAAGTAGGGCCAACCATGTGAAGGTGGAAGCTCATTTGGCCCCACCCCCACCCTAACATCACTCTAAATTCCCTGTTAAAATCTAATATTCATTCATTATTTCATCCATTAATAAAATGTAACATTCATTAATTATCATATATGTAATTCAATTATCTTATGTTAGCTAAAAAATTCATGATACATATACTCAAAGTCAAAAATACATAGTAAGTACATTAAAAACCATAAGCATCCCATATGAATTAAAAACATTAAAAGGTACATCACAAATTAATTAGATTAAGCATTGATCGCATAACTGTACATTTCTATCAAGAAATCAATATTAAGTAAATTAAGCAGTGATCACATAAATGTACATTTTATTCATGTTATTGATCTTCTTCTTCATCCAACTCATCACCATGATTATCATTATCATTGACATCATCACCACCACTGTCATTGTCATCATCTTCATCATCATCATCATCATCATCATCATCACCATCATCAGTAGCACCATCGTCATCATCATCTTCTTCTTCAAGAAAAGTTGTGTCAGGAAGATCATCGACTAATTGTTGATCATGATCATCATCTACATCATCTTCTAGTTGTTCGCAATCTTCTTCTTCCATCGCATTATACCTTATCGTTCTTCCTCTTGGATCATGTCTAACAAAAAATGGACAACCCAATTTATGTGGAACCTTTGAGTAAAACACCTATTTACATTGGCTTGGAAGAACATAGGGCTCATCCCCAACTGGCTCAAACCACCTTGTATTAATCATTGGAAATCCATTGTCATGTTCAATAACAGTCTCTCAGGATCATTTTTATTAAGTCATAGCATGTACCATCTGACAACAAAGAGAACTAATATGAAGGAATTAAAGTCACACTCAAGTATATCATCCAAAATTCTATAGTATCAATTTTTAGACTCTCAAGGATGTAAGTCATTTCTAGATGAAATATTAGTCACTTGAAAGACTGCACTTATCCCATAATCACAAGTTTTCTTTGTGTCATCCAACTTTATGATGCAAAATTTATGACCATTGCAAAACATAGCCTTGTGGTGTTTGACCTGTAAGAATATGTCAAACATGTATAAATTATTGCATCAGGAGTTGATAAACATACAGGTGATTAACAAATTTATATGTACCTGGAAATCTCTTAAACCATATGATAAATCTATTTCCCTTTGCGTAACATTTGGATCTCGGTTACAATGAGATTCTTTAACCAATGAAGACGCAACTTCCCATGTTAATGTGTGACCTAAATGATGACATCGTTCAATCCATACCGTCATCCAATCTTGATTGTTTGCAATATACAAATGTACTGCATCCCACTCTTGAGAAGTTATATAAAAAATAAATAGATGACTTACAACCAATTAATTTTGAAGATTAAAAATTAATTAACAGCTACAATAACATCTTATAATTTATTACCTCTCACTTTCCTCAATCTACCTTTCCCCACCAAATACTCCCCTTTGAATTTTCTAATGGTGTCGAGATCCCAAATGTGATCCATATGGATGTTTGTTGCAAGCTTAGGAAGATATTTTGTAACATACACCATAGTATGGTATACCATATATCCCTCCACCATAGAAACCTCAAAACGTGCTCTTTGTCTAACCAAAGCCTTCAAAAATTTTAAATGCCTCTCAACCATCCACATTGACTGAGTGTGTACGGGTCCACATAATTCAATCTCCTCAACTTGGTGTATGAGGTAGTGTTCTTGTGCATTGAAAAAGGTTGAAGGTAGACACTTTTGCATTTCACACATTAGATGAGGAATTATTCTCTTCCAATATTTTAAATCTTCTTTATGAATTTCTTTAGATGACAACCACTTACAAGATATTCAAGACACAAAATATATAAACACGTGATTTTATAATATATTACATAACAAGAAAAATAAATTGTAAATAAAATAAATATATATATACAAAAAATTGAACAGGTATCATTTCTTACCTCATGTATTTTCCAAGATCGTATATCACTTGTTTGATGTTATTGTCGAAGTTCTCTAGGAGAGATAGAGGTAGCATGTACTACAACAATTATAAAAATAATCATGTCATTCTTTTCTCACATAATACAATAAAAAGTACATGCATTTTACAAATATATTGTAAATACAAAAGAACATGACTTACCTTGATGAAGGTATGCCAAACATGCGTTTTCAACCTTGGCCCAAATTCACTTTTCTTTGATATGACATTGCTTATGTTCGCAGCAAATCCTGTGGGAAATCAAATTTTTTGTATGACTTTTTTATGGCATCATTTTGCTGCTCTGTTAATAACCAAGGAATGGCACTTATATTCATCTATTCACCATTTCTATTAGATTCAATGAAATTTTTCATTGCATGATTGGATTCATAAATGTCACTACAAATTTTGAAAAAAAATTCTTTTCCACACCTTCCATCCAATATCTTCCACAATGTCTCCATTACATTCTTTCCAATATGCATAGTATCAAACAAATGCACAATTTGTAGCTGCTCATAGTAGGTCAACCTAATAAATTGTCTGGGATAACTTTTTAGTCTCTTTGGAAGGTGCTCAGTAGTATTGCCTTGACAAACTTCATGATCGTCAATTACATAATCAACAAACAAAACACAATAGAAATATATAAATTCCAAACATAAACCATTAGGTACAATGGTAGTACCTTGACAATTAATTATATTATATTGCAACTTTCATAGGCCAGTTGTCATTCTTTGTGGCTTAGATTTAGTCTCTTCTTTCCCATTGAAAATATGTTTTCGGTAGTTCAATAATTATTATTTCTATGGAGGAAGTTCCTATACTCATCAAACACCTGCTTTCCTAAATTTTTTGAATGAACGGATTTCATATTTGGACCACAAACTAGACATGAAAATTTTCTCTTTGTTTGAAGACCTCCAAGATAATGACACAATTGGATTAAATATGTTAATTTTTGTATTTAGAATTATCATGTGCAACTTGAATTCAACATAACATACCAGAAAAATGTGTTAGCCCTGGGGCATCATGTATTGTCCATACAAGCATTGCATGGAATTGAAATTGTCTGTGTCCTATTGGTCTAAATATGTCATACATAGTGACACCATTCTATAACTCCAGAAACTCGTCGATAAGAGGCTCAATATATACATGCATATCTTTAACTTGGTATTTACCTAGTTAAATTAACAACAATATTACATAATTATTGTGACCATTTTACTGCAAGATTTATACTTACATGAAGACAACTATTAAATGATCAAATACCTGGAAAAATCATTGCCAACATAATGTGCTACCTCTTTATTGACATCCATGGAGGAATGTTATTGTTGATGACAAAAATAGGCCAAACACAGTAAACAGATCTTAGCTCTCCAAATGGATTGACACCGTCCATTGCCAATGAAAGCTTGAGATTTTGAAGTTCTTCAATAAAGTGCGGCCACTTTTCCTCTATGTCCTTAAATGTAGAACTATCTGCAAGCATTCAAATAATGTCATCTTGACTCCTATTGCATGCATGGTAATCCATAAATTGTGCCAAGCTACTACACCTGAAAAATATTTGCAAACATGGTTTAATGGGGATGTAATGAAGAACCTTGTGAGGCACCATTTTTGTTATTTGATATGCTCTATATCTACTCGTATGACATCCAGGGCATTCTGTTGCAAATTAATGTTCTTTATGATAAATAATATGATCATTGAGACAAACATCTATTGCTTGATACTCCATTCCAATATCTTTCATAGTGGCACATAATTCTCGATATGAGTGAGGGAGAATATTCGATGGTGGTAAAAAAAACTCACCTATCAATCTATAGAAAAACATATAAGTTGTTAATATTAAAAACAATATTTATTTATGGTACATGTTTCACCCTTTAATTACTATAATGACATTTATGACATACCTTAGCATAGATGACATTGTTATGTTGGATAAACCATTCATAACCTTCAAGTTCAACAACAATATAGCAGAGAGAAGAGTTGTTTGGGAGCCTTCATAAAGGGTCATGTCTGTCCTCTCAAGTAGAGGTATATCATGGATGACATCAACGTCATCCTGATCATCATCATCGATTGTGCCAGTACCAAATGTGTCATGGATCAATGTATTAGTACCATCATCTTCAAATATTTTATCTAGCACATGATCATCATCTTCCATGGGATCATAATCTTCAGCTTCAATATTTGCACCTCCATGATCCATATTCACACCTCCATGGTCCATATCATGTACTGCCCTGGGGAGTTCGACCTATATAAAAATTATGAACACAAATAAACCATGATAATGATCTCATCATCAAGTGTATTTCATATATATATATATATATATATATATATATATATTAATTGACAAATAAATATAATGAAAAACTTACCAATTGATCATAATAAAACCCCCCTTAAATGTGACCATTATCCCTACAATGTCTCTTAGTTGTTTTGATTATCAATCTTCTATTGTTTAAGCCCTTACAAATGTTGCAGGGACAATAACATTTTCCATCGCCTTTTTTTTTTGAAGTTAGACCATAATCTATTGATTGTATCCCCATTCTATTCTTCACTTAGATTGTCTAACATGATCCTTCTTCACTTAGATTATCTATAACCTAATTATATATAGAAATTGAAAAGTTAGTTATGAAATGATGTTTTAGTATAGTATACCAAATTGAAATACTTTTTCTATTGTAGTATTTCACCTCAAACTCTTTCCTATTGTGGCAAGAAAGAAAGATATTCAAATAATATAGTAGTTTGTAAATCAAAATAAAATATCATATATATTATACATAAAATATATCAGAAGTGCATCAAATTTGACCGAGCACTACTGTCCTGTAGAAGTACATAATTTTGTTTTCAACAAACTCCAAAAGATTTGATCAGAGAAGGTATATGCACAAGTGAAAAACATGCATATTTGACCAAGCACTACTGGGAGCTCAACCCAGCAACAAATTGACTTGTGATGATTTTATCATAATAGTATATTTGTTGGTGGATAAGCTCCTAGTAGTGCTTAGGCAAATCTGCATGTTCATCACATGTGCATGTACCTTCTCTAATCAACTCTTATGCATTCATGTAATATTTATTCATTTAAGGTCAAACTTCAAGCATATCTTAGTGGATGCATCATAAATAGTAGCATCTAATGATTAATAGAAACATGTTGTGAAGAGTAGTGATGACAGGGATTATCTACTTTGAACTTGTAAAAATGACTTTGAATTTTACAACAATGACCACATTTTTCACCAAAAATGACCATAAGATATAAAAATGCAGAGACGTATAGAGCTGCATATTTTATTTAAAGAATGTCTCCAAAGCTGGTAGAATACCCCTATCCAAGGGTCAACTATGTAAGTCTCTCAAAAGCATAACATAATCAAAAAGAAGGTTAAAGGTTAGAATATATCTACTTTTGGTATCATTTTCACATAGAACAAGGAGATTAGTTATAAGCTTGAAAATATACAGAATCTGATGGTTGCTGACAAATGCTCCAAGTCCCTACATGAAGAAGAAAAATAATAGAGGTGGAAATAGAAAGAGGCTGGAAATATTCATTTTTTGAAAGAAAACTCTCAGCTTTTTTAAGTTTATTATCATCTTTCACACTGGATAAAAATGAGCATTTGAACATAGGCTACAATGTGAAGCTAATTTTAGATATTTATCCCAGTGTTCCAAGAGATATCTTGGTAATTTTTAGATCTGAGTCCAATTTTGTTAGGAATACAAAAAGAACTAACCCATCATATTAATTCCCACACAAAATAACAAAGTCAATAGAACTAATTTGTTGATGCATATATACATATGCATACATACACACACACATATGCATACATATGCATACATACATATACATATATATGCATACACACACACACAGTAGTCTTTGTTAAATATTTAAAGGAATCTATTTGTAGCCAACAAGACAATGTGCAATGACATTTAATGGCTCAAAGACAAAAGGGTATCTAGATCTATCAATTAATATAAGTATCCCAATCAATAGGGTCCCATGGAGAAATATATATAGTAGAAGAAGAGGCTATAATGACTAATGTCGTGTACCATAGCTAAAGACAAGAATAAGTCATAGGGGTCAGAAAACATTGAAACAATGCATCAATGAAGTGGCGATGCAGAAATCCTTGAATAACATGAGTCAAAGCAATGGTTGAAAAGGTAAGAAGAGTGACAATGCATGAATAACATTGGTTTAGGAGCTACAATGTGCCAATAGAGTATAGTATTATCATGGAATGTTTTGACAATTCCATGGAGAATACATTATGAAGAAGCCTAAGAATAGTGAATGAAATGCAATGACTGAGACCCAACTATGGAAACAATTATAGGGAGGGTATTTGCATGAGATTAAGCATGGTAGAGAGTCAAAACTCTCAGATTAATAGCGTATAATATGGTGAAAGACATTGAAATAAAAATGAAGTGACCCTCAATAGGATCAATCCATGATATACTGTAAGAAGGAAATAAAATATTGAAGCATATCCCAACGAGTCTAAAAGAAAACAATATGAAAGGGATATGAATCATAAATTTAAAAATCAATAATCTCATGTGTATCAAGATGTTGACTATCATAGCTAAATAAATCAATGAAGAAACACTAATAAAAATGATTAAAACAATATGAATGGATGGTGTTGAAACAATCATTCTTGACAATGGAAATCACTGGTGTTGACCATGATAACAATGCTATAGATATTTTGAGCAGTTCTCTCAAGTTTGTATACCTTTTATACATATCTTTTCCAATAGTGAGTGAATGAAATACAAAGAGCATTGATTAAAAGTAAAGCACCAAGGGTTCCTTTCAAAGAGAAAGAAAAAGAAAAATTGGCATGATCAGATTAGAGGGAATAGCTTTAGTTGAGGGTAGATAGATATCAATCCTAAGCTCTCGTGACTGATAAGAATCTATGTCAGTATTGAACATTCATTCTGGCAAGTCCTTGTTAATCGATTTAGCACCATGGGAATGAAAACTAGCTGCTTCTTACGGGGGATAGCTTGTCAAAACTGGGTGCACCAGAAAGTGAAATCGCTATGAGAAATCAATCATACACGAAACTATTCATACACATAATGAGGGATCAATGTAGTATAACTATGCTTACACCTTTCAGTTTATTTTTGGCTTTTGCTTCCTAAACTATAATAGGGCATCTGCCTATAGTTTCATGGGCATATAGAAATGCTAATGTTCTAAGAAACAATATAGATTAGAGGGCATGGGTTTATAACTAAATACATGAAATAAATGAAGGAAATGAACATCAGGTGAAAAGCAATGGACATATCATAATCACTGCAATTGTTAACATTCATTGCTAAAAAATAAACCCTAATGTCTTCAAATTACATACCTTCAAAATGAATCATAGATCAAAGATGAAGAAAGTGGAGCTACAAGACATTACACCCCAGCCAGTTACATTGTCTTTGTGCACAACTTTGACCTCTAATTTTCTTCCTCCCACTCATTTTCTGATCTCTTCAGCATAAAAAAATAAAAATGATTTGGTTGTTTCACTTTTTTTTCATGTATAGCCCATAACTGTCAAAATTTTGATGGTTTATTTAAAACCCATCAGAATTCTGATACCATCAAGGACTATTACAAAAAAAACCCCAAAATCACAAAAAAAATTATCCGTCGGAAGTTGTCATCGAAATTTGGCCCCAAATGTAGTAGTGGATATCCAATCAACATAATCAATAGATTTGACAAAGCCTGCATCTAGTAGTTTCTTCAATTCGGCTTTAATAAATAGTGAAATCTTTGGATGTATCTTCTATTTGTATGGATTTTCCCCCAAATTTAGTGGCAAATAATGTAGGACTAATTTTGGATCTAACCTAGGCATGTTAGAGTAAAACCAAGAAAAGTTGATTTGCCTATCCTTATAGAACTGAATGAATTGTTCTCTTTCTTCTGGTGTTAATGACTCTACCAAGTGGATCAGTCATTGTGTTTCTTCAGTGCCACTATTGATTTTTATTGTCTTCTCTACTAGTAATGGTGATTTTTCTTTTGTAATGGTAAGTATATCAATCTCTCCATCCTTGGGTGCTTCAGAGAGGTTTTCACCTTTGGATACGTCTTTTTTTTTTACTATTTTGCAACTAGAAGGTGTGTGTGTGATATTTGGTACCTGTTAGATGGACACAAACACTTCAATAGATCATTGTTTTAGTAACTTAGGGTTAGTAAAAGCATGAAAAACACACAAAACCCTCTAAAGGCGACCTATTGCC
>MU226956.1:878702-891000 GCA_018584345.1 Thuja plicata | reverse complement strand
TTAATCTTGTTTCATTTATCTTAGATCTTAATCTTATTTTCATTATCATAATCTAGAATCAATCTTGCATCATTTGTGAAGCTTGGGACAAGTTCCTCATACTTGGTCTCAACTCCTTCACTATAATATAGCTTGCATCTCCTAGTTTTGCATTTCATTTGTTTTGGGAGAGCATACCCACATAATCTTAAAGAGCAAATCAAACAAGGCTTTGGGTGCCCTTGTTTTGGCTCATCGGAGGTTGTAATGAAAGTTTCTTATTTTTGTTGCATGTACTAACATCTAATGTGTTTGTTTGATGTTTTGGTGTTTTGTATTTACAGAAAATAGGTCTACATTTTCATTGCATACACTTGCCTACATAGAAGAAGTCTGCATAGGATTATTATCCACATCCATTTTCTTTGAATTGTACTTTGAGCTTTGATATAGTTAGTTTAGTTGATTTTTCTAGGTCTGCATAATCTATTTGTTGAGATGAAGAGGCAACAAATTACTCTTGATTGTTGGGTACTTGATTAGAAATAGGTCCTCATAGATTTGTGTAGTACAGAAAATGATCTCTATCACCAGGCACAGTGATTTCATGTCCATTATGAGGAAATTTCAAACATTAATGATAAGTAGAGGGTATAGCTTGCATGGAATGGATCCACGGTTGTCCTAAGAGCATGTTGTAACCCAGCTCTAGCTCTAGTACTTGGAATGCAGTATCTTGTGTTATTGTACCTATTCTGATTGGGAGGCTTATTACACCTTGGGAAGGACATTCTTCATCATCATATGCTCTTATTATGATCTGATTGGTAACATCTACACAACTATCAGAATAGCCCAGTGCCTTTACCAATTTTAGGGTATAGATATTTAGACATGATCTTTCATCTATAAAGACTCATTTGATTTTATGGGATATCTTTCTTAGTGAATGCAACATGATGTTGTGTGGACAGATTTCCTACAATGGCTTCAGCTCATCAACATTTATGTCTTTCGGAACAGATGCTTGTTGCAGGGTTGCATCTAATGCTTCTTTGTGATTTTGCAATATGTGTAATAGTTTATAGATGGAAATTTGTGTTGAGGATTTCTTCAGATGGTCCAATAGGTTATAATGACCTAGCGGTGAGGTAGATGATTTATTTGGTACTACACCTTTTTACAAGGCTCCTTGAACTATGATTTTAGAATGATGGGTAGTAACATCACAAATGGTGTTGAGACCTCACATAGTGATAGTGTTTATGGTCAAATCAGAATTAGGTTTGGGATTGGTGATTTTTTCCTTATTTTCATGTCTAGAATTGGAGGCCTTTCCTTTGCAATGATCCATTAGTGTCTTTGTGAAGACTTTGTGATTTTGATTGGTGTTGCCCATGTTTGTGATAACTTATATTTCACTGTGATCAATGAAATACTAGAAAATATACTTCAATTACATACAATTTTTTGTCTTATTTCCCTTAGTTCTATGATAGTCACAATAAACATTGTCATTTTTGTTAGCTCTCAGAATTGTACCTTGTGTCAAGTTACATAAAACTTGACATTCTAGAGTAACATGGGAACTTTCCTAGAGTGGATCACCTAAACTTAGAAAGAACCTCCAGAGAAGGTCAACTTCCTATGTGGCACCTCGCCTAAATTAATCTTGCTGAGAAAAGAGTTAGAAGGATAACATGAAACTAAAATCTAACACTAAAGGGTGATGCACAAAATTAATAGGAACCATGAACTTTGTGTAACCAGATTGTTGATAATAATAACTAAGTGATAGAGTTGCACAACTCTCTCCCACACACCCCTACATAAATATTTCATAAAAGGGTTCTGGTATTGGACCTTGAGGAGGAAAAGAGATTTCATGCCTTAAAAGGCATGCACTAAAAACACCAATTATAACCTACAAGTAATGTACTTCTCTACAAAAGGTACTAAAGATGAGACAAAAATCACAAGGAATAAAGCATCTATTCACTAGTAACTTTGATCAAAATCACCAAAACGCGCACAAAAAACAAATGAGATAGAAGGCAAGAATAACTCAGTATTTTATCTCCAAAAATATGTCACTTTGAATCATGTATCTAGATGAGTTACAACAAAAAATGTAGGAAAATTGTCAAAGGACTAGAAACACAGTCCCTAAGCACAGAAAATTACATCAGTAGAACTAACTTCAATAATGAAGTTATTACAAGTATATATGATTTTCCAAAACAAAATGCAAGGAAGTAAGCTTTCAATACTTTTTGGGTTGGATTAATAGAAAAGCCCATTTTAAAGGACCTCAAAAAGATCCAAAAGGCTCCAAGAAGAAGAAATGGTAAACTTTGACCCATTCCACCATAATGACACCTCAAAAATGCTCCAACTTCTCATATATTCCTTCCTAATATATTGTAGTAGTGTATATCATTCTAGCATGTAAATTAAGTCTTGAATGCCATGAACCTCTGTTACATTTTATAAGCACCCATTCCTCACCATGAACAACTTATGGACCCAAGGAAAAAGTTTTTTCAGATTTGATAGTCCTTGTGGCTTTATTGTGCTATGGATTCATGTCTGGTTTTGAAAGTATGAAAACATTTCACTTTGAAGGTTTGATCCCTTTTGACTATTTGTCATTCTATACTAACATGTGCACACTCTTGGATAAAGGGGCAAGGTTGGTATACTTGGAACTCTTCAAGATACTATGACACAAAAGGAATGTATACCATTCCACTCCAATTGATCCACCTTAACCACTGTGAGTGATGTACTCGGTAATTATTTTGGAATTCTCTATTTATAAGACTATCATCATCAATTTTTCATAGTGCCATGATTAGAACAGTTCAAGCTTACACATCTTTAACCCTATTGTTTTTATTAATCTTTACATAAAATTGTTACCAATGATTTTCTTTGTGTTTTGATTATTGTTGTAGATCGTTACTATTCTATTTTAAATGAAGAACTTTTCCTTTTCCATTAGTGAAATATCACCAAGTTCATTCTTTCCAGGGGTTTCCCTATTAGGTACTTAACAAGAATAGAGGCTAGACAAGAAAAACTAGTCATGTTTAAATCCAAATATCAGTGTTCAGATGAATCTAAAGGTGAACTTGCAGTTCAGCAAGGACAATTTCAACTCACTTATCCACCCTTGGAAAATAGTATGAATAATTGGTTGGAGGATGTGAGTCAATTTTTTATGTCCTTCAAGAGATAGTCCATCAATTCTCTACATAACTATGTGCATTTTATTTCTTTCTAGTTGTCCTCAAGCATGGAAACATTTGTAGATTATGTAGAAAAGGAAGCTATTTCACTCAGCCTGGGAATGGCTTTTTTTAAGGTTTTCTATCTTCTGGTTAGTATAGATTAGGATAGTTTTCCTTTCAATTTTCTTTTCCTCCAAGTTTTGTTTGCAGTTGGTTAGGTAGTTTTGAGTCCTAGTAGGTGAATAAAAGGTATCTTGTTGTAAGCACTATTATTCAGTCAAGTAGGTATTTATCATTCATCCCAGTGAATTATTGAGACCACTAATATTAACAATCCATATCCACTAAATGCGACAATAGTGAATTACAGCTGAATTTTTCAAACAAGTTACAAAAGTGAGAAGGGTTTCTTTATCCTAAGTTCTGTCAAGTTCCAAATGACTCTGTGCCCAATGGATAAGCCTAGACAACTATTCCTGATGTCTAGAAGATAGACAAATAGAATATATCACAAGAATATTACCAAGATTTTCACTCGGGCTCAATTTGGTAGAACCATCATGCTTTCAAGCAAAAAAAAGTTGCATTCTGATTATTCCTACATTTTGTGCTTTTCTAGATAAATGCAATAACTTTAAAACCAAAATTGAATTATTAGATTTAATGAAGGAAAGAACAAAATATAGAAAGGATATTCTATAAATATTTTCTGAAAATGTGATGTTTTATTCATCAAAGCATTGTACATATGCTCCACACAAGCCGTGAAACTATCTACAACATAATTCATTGAATTTTCAATTTAGAAAATATTATATGAATATGTGTACATAAAAGAAAAGAAAAGAAGTAAGGTAGAGGCCAGTCATTTCCTGAATGACTGGCATGAGTGGAAAGAGATCTTTAAGGATGATGAGCCCTAGAGTCTTTGAATATTTGCACTTTTGAGTCCTTGTTCCTCATTGTCCTAAACCTAAAAAATAAAGAGATGCAATGAGTTAGAATATTTTGTCCTAAGCATTGACTATACCTTACTCTACCAATTTTCCCACATATACATATATCACTGCCCAAATTCAACAACAATGATTTATTCCTTATTGGTTTTCTTCATGTAGTGTGCCACATGTCTCTCTAATTAGAAAGAGGAGCTAAAAGTGGCCCCCACAAGGGTTTGAGCCTAGCTTGCTAACGAGAGACATAGACACAAAGATATATTAGATGATCAAGTATATTCAACATCAAATAACAAGTATAATGAATCTTCCTATACTAGAGTCATTTGAGGAAGCATGTGATAATCATTCAATGGTATGGCCACACATTCAATGGAGCAACATTTCATGATATCAAAGCACAACATTATGAAGGTCTTGAAGAATACAAAATGATTGAGTCAAGTTAATAATCCAACTCAAATTGGAGCAGTGTTAACATTGATCAATGAATATTATTCATAAGTACCAAATGCTAGTATATCATCTAACCAAATCATTAGCATACCATGTCACTTTTGGCAGACTCAAAAGTAGCTAAGTTCATAATCAGATTGTGATAGTAAAAGATACAATCAGTAAGCTACAAGATCTAGACAATAATAGGCTAAGCCTAGAAGTTGTGGCAAGCATCAATGTCATTTGAGTTAGAATGCAACAAATGACAGTGGCAATATCAAGTAAATATCAAGACAACCAACATAAGCCCATGATAGTTACAATACAAGCAAGAATAGGGCATCAGGCATCATATATAGCAGCAAATAAGAATGCATCAAAGAAATGAAATATTGCCAGTCATGATTAAAATGGAGTAGTGAGATTAAGACAAAGTAAGAACATTGATCAATAGTACACAAAATAGAGATCTTGGAAAACTTCAATGCTCCAAAGCATTAACAGTGCAAGCTTAAATAGTTCCCTAGAGTGATTTCATAGAGCAATAATTTGTAATCATAGTTCTTTCAAATCAAAATGAAATGCATATGAAGATCAATGTGGTTACATAGTCTTGGAAATAGTGGTTGCATGGAGCATATTTAAGAATTCGAGACAATGATCAACTAAGTCTAAGTGATAACATTCACTGTCTCAAGGTTGTAGTGATCTTTCACTAATATAAAAGGAAAATTTCCTCATTTGAAATAGAATAGTGATGATCTAAAACAATAATTAAAACACAAAGAACATCACTAGTAACAGTCTTATGTAAAGATTAATCAAAACAATAGGGTTCAAGATGTGTAAGCTTGAACTGTTCTAATCTTGGCACTGTGAACAATTGATGATGGCAGTCTTATTAATAGAGAATTCTAAAATAATTAATAAGAACATCACTCAAAGTGGTTAAGATGGATATGTCAGAGTGGAATGGTACACATTCCTTTTTTGGATGATATCAGTTTTTTGTACTAATTATGTTGTTGATACTCATGTTTTGTCACTGATGTCAACATATATTTCTATGGAAGAAGACAAACTAGTTACTTGACTGGAAGGAATGTATAGACATTGTACGGATGAACCAAAATAAGTGAAGTTGGATTTAAGTAGAAGACTAAATTTTGACCTTACATCTAAGGCTGCTTGACTTTATGTTTCATATCATGGATGTTACAGTTATTTTAGTTAAGACTATTTTGTGGACTGTGACTATGATTCTAGACAGAGAAGGTCTCTATGTTTCAGGCATATCTTGCTGAGGAAGAAGTTTCAGAACTTGTGAGCTTACTGATGGAGAGCTGACATAGGATCTTAAAATGGGTTGAGTTTGATTTCTGTTTGGGTACTGATGACGTTAGCTATGGCATGTATTCTGGAGAAGACTTATTTCTTGGCCGACTTCAGACTTGTAATGTGTGGAAATTAATTCTGAGCATGGATTGTGGATCTGGAAGTATTTGTAATGAATTGTAAATATTGCATACTTATTATAGGTACTGTGTGTATCTTAGCAAGGGCTTATGCAATTATTTGTATGATGGGAAGCCTTAATTGGCCAACCTAGTTAATTGTGTATTAGGAAAGCTTAAGTGGCCGATCTAATGGGTTATTATAAGAGGGTATATATGAGTGATCTTTTCATTTTTGAAAAGTGTGGTAGAGAAAGAAAAGAGAAGAGATTTGTAAAGCTGGGAAGCTTGACTACTGGATAGAGAGCAGAGTTGGTACTTCATTGGAACTGACCAAGAAAAGATGGTTTCTATCAGATAGTTCACTGGATTATGTATTTGTTGTATACACTTGATGCAGATTGTGAATCCTTGAGGGTGGCTTTAACCTTCTTTGGGCAGTGAGCCTACTACTTTCATTGACTCCTAACAGGGTCTGTCTCCTAACAGGGACTATGTACTATAATGTAATAACAAGCTCCTAACAAGGCTAATATCTTTTAACAGTGATACTATACTCTCAGTACATTATTTTGTGGGTGTTAATTCCCACCAGGGTTTTACCTTTAACAGGGTTTCCTCGACAACAAACATTATGTTATGGTGTTGGAAGTTACTTTGTTATTTATTTTTGTTGTTATGGTTCATAAATTTTAAAGTTTAATAATCTATTGCACAACTGATTCACCCCCCCTCTCTCAGTTGTCTTGTGGACTGTTATTCCTAACAATTGGTATCAGAGTTGCTGGTCCTCAGAAAGAAAGTTTAACAACTTGAGGTGATCCTGAAGATGACTTACTACAGGAAGGATAGTCCAAAGTTTGATCCTAAAAACTTTGACAGTTGGAAGAACAAGATGAGAACACATTTGTTATGTCTGGGAATTGAGTGCTGGATGATCACAAAGAAGAATGAAAATATAGCAACTGAAGATGAGTTGGAAAAGGCTACTAAAGATGAAAAGAAACTATTTTCCTACAATATGGTTGCAAGGGAATCTCTGATCGACACCCTATCTGAAGGATAATTCACTGAAGTGAAGGACTTGGACTCTGCACATGAGATCTAGACAAGACTGGAAGCATTGTATGTTGGAGACATTTACAAAACAAGTGAAGTTACAGAACTGGAAAACAAAGATGGAATCACTAAAGATGAAAGAAGATGAGAATGTCAAAGCATATGCATAGAGAATTACTGAGTTAGTTACGGGTATTAGGAACTCTAGAGGTACTTATAGCGAGGAAGAATTAATTACAAAGATTGTCAGATCTTTGACACCTGCATATAGAACCAAAGTACAGGCTATAGAAGAGATCATACCTTTGACACCGAACTTCACCAGAGAGATGTTGATTGGAAAGCTTACTACATTTGAGGCTGCAGAATTGGGAGACACTTTACCTAGGGTAGCGTCAGCATTCAAGGCAACTGTGCACAAGAACAAGAAGACCTTATTTGGAAATACAAGTAGTAGTGATCTAAGAGAATAACTTAGATCTTATGTTGGTGAATGGGAACAGATACAGGAAGAAGAAAGAAAGCTAGATGAAATTGTGGCACTGATTACTAGAAGAGAAAAGAGAGGTAAGGGTAAATTTGAAGGCAAATTACCTTTGAAATGTTTTTCATGTAATAAGATTGGTAATTTTGCATCTAGATGTCCTACAAGAATTCCAAAGAACAAACCTAAGTTTTTCAAGTCTAAGTTCTCAAAAGATAAGGAATGTTATTGTGCTAGTGAGGGAATATCTGATGATGAGGATGATAACTTTGATGAGATTGGATTCATTTCTATTAAAGATGATTCGCCTATGCATGAGGGAAAAGCCCTAGTATCCCGAGTTGAAAAGAAACATGAGTGGGTTATAGACAGTGGATGTTCACACCATATGATTGGAGATAGGAATAAGTTTGTGAGTTTAAAGAAACATGATGGTGGTTTTTTCAGATTTGGTGACAATACTCCTATACTTATTATTGGATTTGGATCTATTTCTTTGGATGGGAAGACTAACACTGATAATGTATTACTTTTTGATGGACTTAAACATAACTTGTTGAGTGTTGGACAGCTAGTGGACAGGGGTTATCAGCTGAATTTCTTTAATGGGAAATGTTCTATCAAGAGTAAGATAGGAGACTTGATAGCATCTGGTTCTAAATCCAGAGGTAATGTATTTGAACTTAACACATCTAAAGCTACTTGTTTTATTGCTAAAGTTGATGACAGTTGGTTATGGCACAGAATATTTTGTCATGTTAATTTTTATAACATTGTGAAGGCAAGTATGAAAAAAGTAGTAAGAGATCTACCTAGAATTATGAAGCCATCTAACACTATGTGGAGAGAATGTGTCATGGGGAAACAAACTAGAAGCACTTTCAAGAGAAAGGCCTATTCTACAAAAGGAAAGTTGGATCAGGTGCATACAGATCTATGTGGTCCTACAATAACAAGATCATACTATGGTGAAAGCTATTTTATACTTTTTGTTGATGACTTTTCTAGAATGATGTGGGTTACATATCTAAGAGAGAAATCTGAGGCATTTGAAAAATTCAAGATATTCAAGGCAAAAGTTGAGAATGAATCTAGTTTAAAGATGAAATTTTTGAGATCAGACAGAGGAGGGGAGTTTACTTTAGAACTATTCAATACATACTGTGAAGAGAATGGAATACATAGATATACTTTAGCCCCTAGAAATCCACAACAGAATGGGATAGCAGAGCGAAGAAATAGAACTATACTAAATGCTACAAGGACTATGTTGCTAGAAGGAAATGTATCACATGTTCACTAGAGAGAAGCAATTGGGACTGCTGTGTACACACTGAACATAATTTAAATCAGAGAAGGTACAAGTAAGACTCCTTATGAATTATGGTTTGATAATACACCTACTATGAAGTACTTTAGAATATTTGGAAGTAAATGTTATATCAGAAGAGATGATGAGATTGGAAAATTTGATTCTAGAAGTGATGAAGGAATCTTTCTTGGTTATTCTACTAAAACCAAAGCATACTAATTTTTTAATCTGAGATTAAGAAATTTGATTAAAAGTGCCAATGTGAAGATGGATGAAAAGTTCCAAATTTAGGAAAGAATGTATGACTGTAATTAGATTACAAAAACAAAAGAAGTTAATACAGAATCTGAAGAACCTTTGATGATTGAGAATGAACCTCTAATGACTGAAAATGAAAGTGAAGATGAACAAATTGAAGATAATGAGCCACAAAAGACACCAAAGTATGTTAAGAAGAACTATCCTGAAGATTAGATTATTGGTGATATAGGTAAAGGTATAATGACTAGATCTAAGGCTAGAGAAGAGATTTGTATGATTTCTCAAGTTGAACCAAAGACTACTGATGAAGCATGTAGAGATGAATCTTGGACTAAAGCTATGGAAGAACTTGAGCAGATTAAGAAGAATAATACTTGGGAATTGGTTCTAAGACCTAAGAACAAATATGTGATTGGCACTAAATGGGTTTCTAGAAACAAGATGAATGAGAAAGGTACAGTGGTAATAAACAAAGCTAGATTGGTTTTTAAAGGCTACTCACAACAAGAAGGTATAGACTATGAAGAGACATTTGCTCATGTTGCTAGATTGGAAGCTGTGAGACTATTTCTTTCTTATGTTGCACATAAAGACTTTAAAGTGTATCAGATGGATGTGAAGTCAACATTCCTAAATGGTGATCTAGAGGAAGAGGTATACACTGAGCAACCTGATGGTTTTCCTTTGAAAGATGATGAAAACATGGTTTGTAGATTAAAGAAGGCATTGTATAGACTGAAACAAGCACCAAGGGCATGGTATGCAAGACTGGACAAATATCTACTTCATCTTGGTTTCAGAAAAGGTAATGCAGACAGTAATTTGTATTTAAGAACTGATGAAGATGAAATCTTGATTATAGAAGTTTTTGTTGATGATATCATTTTTGGAGGTAATGACAAAATGAGTAAGAAATTTGCTAAAGAAATGGAGAATGAGTTTGAAATGTCTATGATTGGTGAGATGAAATATTTTCTTGGTTTGAAAATTAATCAAAGAAAGAATGGCATTTTTATATCTCAGACCAAGTATCTTAAGGAAATGTTGAAAAAGTTTGGAATGGAAGATTGTAAACCTGTTGGAACACCTATGGTGACTAGAAACAAACTGACTAGTGATGATGAGACTCAGAGTGTTATTCAGACTAAGTATAGATCAATGATTGGAGGTCTACAATATCTAACACACACTAGACCAGATATTACCAATGTAGTTGGAATTGTGGCTAGATATCAAGCAAATCCTAAAGAAACACATTTTGCTGCTGTGAAAAGAATCTTTAGATATATGAAAGGAACTATGGAATATGGATTGTGGTATGAAAAATCTAATGATTTTACTTTGTAGGCTTTTACTGATGCAAATTGGGAAGGTAATGTGGATGAAAAAAAGAGCACAAGTGGTGGTCCTTTTTTCCTTGGGAAGAGATTGGTTTCCTGGTTAAGCATGAAGCAAAACTGTATTGCTCAATCTACTGCTGAATCAGAATATGTAGTTGCTGCAATAAATTGCACACAAGTTGTTTGGATGAAAAAAATGCTAGAATATATTAGAATAATTTTCAAGGATCCAGTGGTTATTCATTGTGATAATACAAGTACAGTAAACATGTCAAAGAATCCTATAATGCACTCAAAGACTAAACATATTTCTATCAAGTATCATTTCTTAAGGGAGAAGGTGTTAGAATGAATTTAGAATAACTGAGAGGGGAGGGGTGAATCAGTTATCCTCAGGTCTAGATGTAGAAAATTAAAACTTTCTGTACTTCAGATCTACTCAAAAGCAGTAGCATAAATCAACAACTTTAATCATGCAGTTTACTGTCAATTGAAATTAGCTTGTAGTAACATAACAGTGAAGTAAACCATAAGCATTCACACAAGTTGACACAAGTATTTACCATGGAAACCCAATATGGGAAAAACCACCAGTAACATGCTACCAATTTTTCACTCTTTTGAAGTGATGCCCTGTGAGGAGCCAACCTTGTTAAAGGTTACAATAACACACTACTAGGTGTGACCTGGTTAAAGGATTTAATCACCCTGTCAGGAGTGGCCTTGTTAGAGGACTTAGAACATTCCAATCTGAATGTCACCTTGTTAGAGGATTTATACAAATGACTGTTAAGTCAACCTTGTTAAAGGATTTAACTGATACAATGGTAAGAAAGTAATCAGCAGTTTGTGATCTGGTACATACAACTTACTTTGCAATTTAGATCCAATTACAACTCTGATGTTAACTTACTGGATAGCCTGCATTGTCATTTCAATCTTCTGATCTGCTTGGAAATTTGTCAAGCAATCAAGCATGCAACACTCTGCTTCTGCTTTTTTCCTTCTCTACTAGATCATGCTAAATAGTAAATCAACTATGCAAACTTCTTTCATACACACATTCAGCAGCACACTTCAGCATACCAAATGAATAACCCCTAAGGTTATCATATACCTCTCTGTCTAGATTAGATAATTCTTTTTTCTGCTTCAACAAGATTGTAGATCTTAGGTTGGATCATTCCATTTTTGCATTACATTTACTTCTCCAAAGTAGTCTCTAATTAAATCTTGAAACCATGCATTAATTACGGTTACCCATATATTAAATGACATGGATCAATCTTTAATTAACATTTCATATCCCAATAAAATCAACTAAGTCAGCCAGAGATCTCAAATCTCATCAATAATCAAACTTCAGTAAGTCGTCCTTCATTACTATTTTCACTCAGCAATTTCAATGGTGCTCGGTATTGAGCAACTTTTTACTCGTCACAAGCAACTTTGTTTAGCACAAGCAACTTTGCTCGACACAGAATAGCCAAAAAAACTATCTTCGAAAGATAAACAACTAATTACTTTGCAAGAGTGCCAACTGATCAAATACCCTTTGAATTTCCTTAACTCAACCATTCACTTGGTCTTCTTGTTAAATCTTCTTCATCAATAATAGATATGGTACTAAAATAGATAGCAATAGTCTCACCAGCAAAGGTTTGACATCAATGAAAAAATAACAATTGCTTTCAATGTCACTTTCCAACAATCTCCCTCTTTGGCATTGATGGCAACACAAAATATTAAAACAATGATTTAACAAACATAGTTACCAACCAA
>MU226956.1:861172-874014 GCA_018584345.1 Thuja plicata | reverse complement strand
GATCTTTTCGCTCCAAGTACCTTCAAACTATTTTTAGGAGACCAAAGCTCTGATACCAATTGTTAGAATGAATTTAGAATAACTGAGAGGGGAGGGTTGAATCAGTTATCCTTAGGTCTAGATGTAGAAAATTAAAACTTTTTGTACTTCAAATCTACTCGGCAGCAGTAGCATAAATCAACAACTTTAATCATGCAGTTTACTATTAATTGAAATTAGCTTGTAGTAACATAACAGTAAAGTAAACCATAAGAATTCACACAAGTTGACACAAGTATTTAATGTGGAAACCCAGTATGGGAAAAACCACCAGTAACATGCTACTAAGTTTTCACTCTTCTGAAGTGATGCCCTGTGAGGAGCCAACCCTTTTAAAGGTTACAATAACACACTGCTAGGTGTGACCTGGTTAAAGGATTTAATCACCCTGTCAGGAGTGGCCTTGTTAGAGGAATTAGAACATTCCAATCTGAATTTCACCTTGTTAGAGGATTTATACAAATGACTATTAAGTCAACCTTGTTAAAGGATTTAACTGATACAATGGTAAGAAAGTAATCAGCAGTTTGTGATCTGGTACATACAACTTACTTTGCAATTTAGATCCAATTACAGCTCTGATGTTAACTCACTGGATAGCCTGCATTGTCATTTCAATCTTCTGATCTGCTTGGAAATCTGTCAAGCAATCAAACATGCAACACTCTGCTTTTGCTTTTTGCCTTCTCTGCTAGATCATGCTAAACAGTAAATAAACTATGCAAACTTCTTGCATACACACATTCAGTAGCACACTTCATCATACCAAATGAATAATCCTTGAGGTTATCATATACCTCTCTGTCTAGTTTAGATAAAAAAAATTACCACTTAAACAAGATTGTAGATCTTAGGTTAGGTCAGATCCAACAGATCATTCCATCTTTGCATTACATTTACTTCTCCAAAGTAGTCTCTAATTAAATCTTGAAACCATGTATTAATTACGGTCACCCATATATTAAATGATGTGGATCAATCTTTAATTAACATTTCATATCCCAATAAAATCAACTAAGCCGGCCAGAGATCTCAAATCTCATCAATAATCAAACTTCAGTAAGTCAGCCTTCATTACTATTTTCACTCGACAATTTCAATGGTGCTCGGCATTGAGAAACTTTTTACTCGTCACAAGAAACTTTTCTCGGCACAAGCAACTTTTCTCGGCACAGATCAGCCAGAAAAACTATCTTTGAAAGATAAACAACTAATTACTTTGCTAGAGTGCCAACTGATCAAATACCCTTTGAATTGCCTTAACTCAACCATTCACTTGGTCTTCTTTTTAAATCTTCTTCATCAATAATAGATATGGTACTAAAATAGATAGCAATAGTCTCACCAGTAAAGGTTTGACATCAATGACAAAATAACAATTGCTTTCAATGTCACTTTCCAACAGAAGGTAGCTGCTAAAGAGAATAAACTAGAGTACATAAGCACAAAGGAACAGATAGCAGATATATTTACTAAAACTTTGCCAAAAGATGATTTGAATACCTCAGAGGCATGTTTGGGGTGATGGCCCCTCTCAGTGGTAATTAAATGATGCAGACATGCATCAGTCCAAGTGATCTCAAAGCTATATTATTCTCTGGACTTGATGTATGGATCTACTCCTTAGGGGGAGTGATTGCAAGATAACACTATGGAGCACATTTGGGTGATCTTGCACCTAATTGGACATGAAGATTTGACAAATCTATACCTTACCAAAAACTACAGATGAGTTATGGCACCCTTTGCCATTGCTGCCAAAGGGGGAAGGAATCTATGTTAAAATCCTTACTATTTTGGGGAGATTTGTTGAGGATATTGAGAAGATTGTAAAAAGAGAGAGTAATTTTGGGTTGATGCATATGGATTTTCCCATATGTTTCCATCAATTCCAAAGGGGGATATTGTTGGATGATATTAGTTTTTGGTACTAATTATGTTGTTGATACTCATGTTTTGTCACTGATGTCAACATATATTTTTGTGGAAGAAGACGGACTAGTTACTTGATTGGAAGGTGTGTACAGACACTATACAGATGAACCGGAATGAGTGAAGTTGGATTTAAGTAGAAGATTGAGTTTTTACCTTACATCTAAGGATTTTTGACTTTATGTTTCATATCATGGATGTTATAGTTATTTTAGTAAAGACTATTTTTCTAGACTATGACTGTGATTCTGGATAGAGAAGGTCTCTCTATTTTGGGAATATCTTGCTGAGGAAGAAGTTTTAGAACTTGTGAGCTTACTGATGGAGAGCCGACATAGGATTGTGAAATGGGTTGAGTTTGATTTATGTTTGGGTACCGATGATGTTAGCTATGGCGTGTATTCTAGAGAAGACTTATTTCCTGGCTGACTTCAGACTTGTAATGTGTGGAAATTAATTCTAAGCATGGATTGCAGATCTAGAAGTATTTGTAATGAATTATAAATATTGTATACTTGTTATAGGTATCATGTGTATCTTATCAAGGGCTTATGAAATTATTTGTATGATGGGAATCCTTAATTGGCCGACCTAGTTAATTGTGTATTAGGAAAGCTTAACTGGCCGACCTAATGGGTTATTGTAAGAGGGTATATATGAGTGATCTTTTCATTTGTGAAAAGTGTGGTAGAGAAAGAAAAGAGCAGAGATTTGTGAAGCTGTGAAGCTTGACTACTGGAAAGAGAGCAGAGTTGATACTTCATTGGAACTGACCAAGCAAAGACAGTTTCTATCAGACAGTTCACTGGATTGTGTATTTACTGTATACACTTGATGCAGATTGTGAATCCTTTGGGGTGGCTTTAACCTTCTTTGGGTAGTGAACCTACTACTTTCATTGACTCCTAACGAGGTCTGTCTCCTAATAGGGACTATGTACTATAATATAATAACAAGCTCCTAACAGGGCTAATATCTTTTAACAGGGATACTATACTCTCAGTACATTATTTTGTGGGTGTTAATTCCCACCGGGGTTTTACCTTTAACAGGGTTTCCTCGAAAACAAACATTGTGTTATGGTGTTGGCAGTTACTGTGTTATTTATTTTTGTTGTTATGGTGTTGGTAGTTACTGTGTTATTTATTTTTGTTGTTATGGTTCATAAAGTTTAATAATCTATTGCACAACTGATTCACCCCCCCCTCTCAGTTGTCTTGTGGACTGTTATTCCTAACATCCTTTTGTGTCATAGTATCTTGAAGAGTGCCAAATATACCAACCCTACCCCTTCATCCAAGAGTGTGCATATGCCGATGTAGAATGAAAAATGGTCAAAAGGGATAATACCTTCAAAGTGAAATGTTTTCAAACTTTCAAAACCAGACATGAATCTATAGCACAAGAAATCCACAAGGACTATCAAATCTTAAAAACTCTTGCCTTGGGTCCATAAGTTATTCGTGGAGAGGAATGATTGCTTATAAAAGGTAATAGAGGTTCATGGCATTCAAGACATAATTTACATGGTAGAATGATATGAATTGCTACAAAAATGAACCAATCAAGGGATCAAGCATTGAACAACACAGTACGGGCATCAAGTGAAGGAATAACATAGTCATGAACAACACATAAATAATACCAAGTGAAAATATCTATAGAAGTAAGTTGTGGTTATAAGGACATGGAGCTCAAGTATAGTATGAAGGCCATGTTGCAGAGATACAACAACTCCATTGATGGTATCAAAAAATATAGTAAAACCCTTCAAGGAACCACCACTTTAGTACAAGGGATTGAAAAATATCTGATAAGGAACCACATCCCACACAATATATTCAGGAAATTCTGAAAAGCATATAGAGATAATGTGTAAAAATCCAAGGGGTTTTTTTATTATTTTTTTGTATAAATACAAAAGTGGAGGGAACGACACAAAAAAATCATTAATCATTAGAAAAGAATAATTGCATGACTTATGCACTAATAAAAAATGAATAATATATAGCAATGGATTCACTAAGTTATCCACAGCCTACGCAAAAATCTCATTGAAAGCCTTCAAAAATATTCACACAAACTCACAGAGAAGCCCTCAAAGTCGGCATCTAGAGAACGAAAAATGTGGAAAAGGTAAAATGAAACAATGTTTTTATATTAGGCTTAAATTCCCTAATACTTCCATGGATTGGAAAATTCTTTATGTATTTGGTCAACTTGTTTTATTATCAAATTCCCAAATGTAGGTTTCATAATATATATATTTTTTGCATAAATACTAATGATACATTAATATTTGTTTGGTGAGACTTGTCACTTAATAAATATTTTATGTAAAATTTATATTTATTAAGTGATAAGTATGATTAGGTAAATATTAATTTAGATGCAAAACTTATTATGAAATTATGTATCTTTTTGCATCCATAAACTGTAATTAATATTCCTTAAGTTCTTAATCATTATAAACCACTTAATGGATATTAAATTTATAAATGCAAATTTTAGAAGCAAGTGTGCTTATTAATGGTCAAAGAGGTTTGGTTAAAAAGTTATGAGACAATCTAGTATCGTGGAGAAGATTTTGACTTTGCTCAAACTGGTTTGGGGACATTATGAAGGAATATAGGAGAAGTTGGAGCATTTTGGGGGTGTCATTATGGTGGAATGGGTCAAAGTAGACCATTTCTTCTTCTTGGAGCCTTTTTGGAGCTTTTTGAGGTCCTTTAAAGTAGGCTTTTATGTTCAATCCGACCCAAAAAGGATTGAAAGCCTACTTCCTTGAATTTGCTTTTGGAAAAGCATATATACATGTAATAACTTCATTATTGAAGTTAGTTCTACTGATGCAATTTTTTGTGCTTTGAGTGGGGTTTCTTGAAGGTAATATTGAATTTATTTGAAGCAATGCGGTGGAAGAAAACCAATATGATTGCATGGGGTGGCTTCTACTATGGCGGAGGTGTTGAATCTAGTGAGTAGTTTAGCAATATTTTGTGCAATCATTTTGAAGTACGTATCTTGGTCAATTGGAAACAGTGATCCCACAATATTCATTACCCCCATATTCACTAGGGCTTCGTTAACTTCTTCCTTTTCATTGTATTTAATCCTGATGTTCTCTAATGATAAATCATCTTTTGTTGGAAGGATAGGGGGTAATTGTGGAATGTCAACATGTGTTTTCTCATGACGTTAAATAGTCTCTGGATCGTTGAAATCCACTCATAGGGTCCTATAAATAGGAATAACAATTTCACTGTTGGGATCATGTTTGGGTTTTGTGTCGGGATCCATTGTGCCTTTGTTCTTTTGGGATTTTATGAATGATATATGCAGAGGATAAATGTAACCAAGTTTTTTGGATTTTTTATAATAAGATGTTGATACAAGCTGGGAATGAATGACTAGGATGCTACCTAAAATATAGGTAATATAACCTAAGAGAAATTCTAAAAACTTCCAAGGTAAACCCTCTAAGGAAAGACCTAAATGATTATGTGGACAATCTTGACTTCAAAAAGGTAGGACAAAGATGACTGATACTGGCAATGATGTCTATCTAAGACAAGTGTTAACCAGAATGATAGGTGCCTAAGCCAAGGCAACTTTAAGCACCAATTTGAAAGATGAGATTGTGATGTTTGATCATTCACTATTCTTTTTAAGCACCAAAATACAAATGAATTGATTTTAGATTTAGTAAAATTTAAGCTATCTCCATGCCACAAACTATCAAGAAATTGTTAGTACCAAAAAACCTAGCAATTTAGATTTGGTAATCCACAAGTGTGCTAGTGTTGATGTAATAACTATTGAACTTCTCAACAATTTCTCTTATCTTGTCCAAATATATATTTATAAGACCTTTGTAACTAATTTCTGCCTCAAGTGCCTCCATTCTCAATCTATGTGTTGGTTCTTTGTTATGTTTAATCTCTTGTTCTCTTTTTCGTTACTCAACGAATTCTTGAATCAGAACCTTTTTGTGATTTGGGGGCTCACTATGTATTTTCATTACCACAAAAAAGAGTAGTTTACATATTAGAGAGAAATAAGACAGAAGATAATTTTTTGTATTTTGTCAAGAAAGTGTGGCGCTTCAAGTGTGTAAGTGCAATGCTTAGGATCTGTAAATATAGCATTCAAAATAGTCAAGAGTGTCTCTCTATCTACAAGTGTGTCACTCTATCTGAAAGTGCATAAATCCAATGTTGTAACAATGTCAAATTATTCCTACAACCTGTATCTAAACAGGAGGCAAAAATAGAGAAATAATAACAGTTCAATCGTAAAAATTAGTAGATCTATGATAAATATCCATAAATAATAAATAAGGATCATAGTCAAATTATCAAGAATAAAGCCAAGATCCCTCTTAATAAAATACCAAACAATAGGATAAAAATCACAGAATAATAGTTTTGGTCCCACTGAGAGGGGAGGGGTGAATCAGGCAAAGCAAACTTAAACTCTTAAAATTGAACTAACTAATTTACTCGGTAAGTACTGAATACAGTGAATAACCAATTCACCAAATAATATAAGCAGCAATCAATCATCCAAACTTAGAAACATAAGATTAACTCATTCACACATGATATAACTCATAGACCCAACATTTAATGAGGAAACCCAATTTGGAAAAAACCTCTATGGGAATTGTAACCCATAATAAAAAAATTGTACTCTTTTGAAGTACGCTCGGTTAAGAACTTATCTTGTTAAAGATTATAAAAACATTTTCTAAATGTGACCCTGTTAGGAGATTTACCTCAGATCTATTAAGATCTTCACCCCATTAGGAGTGGCCTTGTTAGAGGTCTTCAACCACTCTTTTGGAATGTCACCTAAGTCTAGGTTTTACATTTATGACGGTTAAATCCACTCAGTTAAGAGATTTCTCTGTTACAAATATTAATAAGCAACAATAAACTTTGATCTATAAAAATTAGCAACTCACTATGCTTGAATCTGATCCTTTATGCTCAAATGAATACCAGAATCACATACTCCATTGATCTCTTTCTTAATGTGTAGATTCTTTGATCTGTCTTCCTAGGTTCTGCTCGGTAAACATTGTCCTTCAGCTTCTTTCCTTCTTTTCCCAATTTACTAGTAGTCTCTACTCTGTGTAATTATCATTCCTTATATAGACATACTTTTGCCTCTTAATTTCCTTAATTTTATTTTCCTTCCTTTGCGTGCAGTTGTTCGATCATCTTCTTCGATTTCTCAACTCGATAAACCATGTCGCTTTTACCTCAAAACTTGTAACTTTTCTTGGAACTTTCACTTTTCTATTTAACCGCTTGATCTTTGCCTTAGATATTCATATTGAATTTTCCCTCTCGTAGATCTTGTAACAAATTTCATTTAATTCATTTCCTCATCCAGTTCATCATAGCTTCACATTAAATCATCATTTATTATATGTATACTATACTCGGTAAAAAATTATCTGCAACTCAGTAACTGACTTCATCACTGCTAAGTATCTAACTCGCTCTCGGTGCTCAGTGCTTGGTAACTGTAACTGACTCACATTACATTCTACCGACTGACTTAGTCTAGCTCGCTAAAGTATCTCTTTTAGTCATAACTTAAATCATTGCAGTTCCTGACTTGATCAATCAAACATACCAATTTGATAACATCAAATATACAGTAGAAAATAACTAAAACATCATTACTTCATCATTGTATGATCTGTATCTATCACCCATTTAACTTCTCCTCTTAAGATATGGTAACATAATAAAAATCAATTAATCAAATGCTTCATATAAATGACAAAACAACAACTGATCTAACCATTTCTACAATCATGATACTTGGTATCAATCGGTCTCCATCATCTCCATCAAAAATTCATCAGTTAATCAATAATCTCCCTCTTTGGCATTGATGGCAACCACTATAACAGTGTTATAGCAATTGATGATGGCAGCTCTCAAATAAATAATTGTACTCCCCCTAAGTTGATATATGTGTTTCCAATTTGATATTTATGTTGTGAATCTCCCTCTTGGAAAAACCTTCTATTTTTGTAACATACATTTTGAATCTCCTTCATGAGTAAATATTTAACAATTCATTATTCTCCCTCAATATCTCTCTGTAGATAAATGTTATCAATTTGTTATTCTCCCTCTTTGACAATAATGCCAAAAATTCATACCCCTAAAGACTTGTTTTAGTAGTGGATTATACCTGACATGTACTCATAAAACATTACATACATAAATATTTTCACAACTTCAGGCATCACCTAAAGTGTGTCACACTAACATCAATTCAAAAATAAACATTCTAATGAAATATAGAATTGATGCATCATGCCTCATGCTCCTTAGTGAATATTTAATAGGGGAAGAACCCCTAATTTACCTCTTAGATACTCAAAAGCATCCTTAGGTAGTGGATTTGTAAAGATATCAGCCAATTGTTCCTTTGAATTCACATATTCCAACTTCACATTCTTCTCTTGAACTTTTTCTCTCAAGTAGTGATACTTGATAGAAATGTGCTTGGTATTTGAATGCATAACCGGGTTCTTTGATATGTTAATAGTACTTGTATTATCACAAAAAATAGTAACCGGATCTATGATCTCTTCTTGCATACCTTAAATTAATTGCTTAATTCATACTATGTTTGCACAATGCATAGCAACAACAATATATTTAGCCTTGGCAGTAAACTGTGAAATAAAACTTTGTTTCTTGCTCAACCATGTAACCAATCTTTCACCTAGAAAGAATGCTCCTCCACTAGTACTTCTTCTCTCATCAACATTTCCATCCCAATCTGCATCAATGTATACTTGAAAATCAAAAGTACTTCCCTTCTTGTATAGTAAACCAAACTCTTTTGTGCCTTTTAGGTATCTCAAAATCTTTTACATAAAGTGTCATTGCCTCCAAATATAATATCATCAACAAAAATTTTAGCAAATCAAAACTTTATTCTCACTGTCACACTTTAAGTAAACATTATTGTTATCACTTGTTCATTGAAATCATATTTTGATTAGATAAGAGTGCAGTCTCTCATACCATGCTCAGGGTGCTTGTTTCAATCTATATAAAGTATTATGTAACTTACATACCTTGTTCTTGATGACATGTAACTGATTGAATGTTTGAAGATGTTACGTTGATCACTGAAATGTAGAAGGATAATGCAAGACATTAAATCAGTTAATGGATTGTATTTTCATTGATGTTAACTTGATATAATCTAATCAGGTTATAATCAAAGTGTCAAAGACTTCAGATAATCAAAGAGATAAATATTATGCTTTCAGTAATGCATAAAAGACAAGCATTCAAATTATGACTTCAAACACCGATGGTCAGTGGAACATCGACAGATAGAGATCACCGAAAGTTAAGTCATAGTGATGACCGAGAAAGAACACCGACGGAAAGAGATCACTGGAAGTTAAGTCATAGTGATGACCAAGAAATAACACCGAATAGTATTACCGATGAGAAGAATCACAAGCACAACCGACGGCCAGAAACATAGTGTAAACTAACGGAGAAGACCGAGGAGAACTAGAGTTTTGACCAAAGTTATCAAAGAGTTAAACACCAAAATTAAATTGAGTGTAGAAATGACAAAATATCTAGCTGGCAGAGCTAAATATAGACTTAACTGGTAGTTATCTTTGTTTTCATTGACAAGATAAATCTAGAGACAAGTAATGGATTTAAAGTTGTTTTGTCCAGGTGGCAAGAAGATATCAGCGAGATAAAACATGAGTTTTGCTTTAAATATAATTGGAAAGAATTATGGATCATGCCAAGATCAAGAAAATCAAGAACCTAACAACGGTGATATCATGTCTATAAAGAGACAAATCAATTCATTATGAATTAGTGTGGTGGGTGAATGAATTAAAAAAGGATGTTGAAGAGAAAATTCATACAGTCTTGATTAACAAGCTGAGGAAAGAGCTAAAGTTTTCCGTGGACACCGAGTAATAGAGTACAACATCACTGAGCAGAATCAAAGTGGATAAAAGGTATAAACCAAGATTTATTGATCAGAATAGTTTTATGAGATTACAATAGATCTAAAAATATGCAAGTATAAGTTGTATATGTGAACAGATCATACTATTTTAGTTTAACCATTGATTCAAAAAGTCTCTTAATCGAGCAGGATTTAAAGATCCTTTCTATATTGAGATACATCCCAAGTGGTTTTTCCCTTAACAGGGTTTCCATGTTAAAAATACATGTGTTAATGTGTTTACGAGTCATTACTTTAGTGTTTTTCATTACACATAACTTAATTGGATTGATCGGTATACTCTAGATAATTTACTGTCTTTCGGTAAATTAACAGACTGTTATTCGGTAAACATAAAGTAGAAGGTTTTACAAAGCATTCCGAGTAGTAGTAATTTGATAAAAGCTTTTGGAGGCATTCATCTTATAGGACTAAACATAACTAGAGGCTTAATATTGTGGTACTAAGTTTTTGGGTTGATTATTGGAATATTTTTGAGGCCACTGATTCACCCCNCCCCCCCTCTCAGTTATTACTAACAATTGGTATTAGAGCTTGTGTGCTTAGAAAGGGAGTTTAACAACTCAAGAAAAATATCACAAGATGAACAGACGAGATGTGCCCAAGTTGAACAAAGACAACTTTGCATCATGGCAAAGCAGAATAAGACTCCACCTATCAGGTATTGGAAATGATATTGTTCAATACTTAGATATAGAATATGTGTTGCCTACAGGACCTCACACTCCTGAGAAATTAAGAGTAAAACATGAGCATAACTACATGATGATAGAACTTGCATCATCACTCTTTGATGTTGAGTTTGAAGATGTCAAAACCTACACCTCTGCAGAGAAAATGTGGGATAAGTTGAAGCTTGTACATGGAGGAGATTCCAATGTACTAAGAGCAAAGGAAGAAAGCCTAAGAGGGAGGTTTGATGACCTAAGGATGAAAGAAGGAGAAAAAATTACTCAGTACAGTTGCAGAATCAAAGAGGTAGTAAATTATATCTGAGGAGTTGGAGGTGTAATTGAAGTGGAGACAATGGTAAGTAAAACCTTAAGAAACTTACTACCTGTATATGCAATTAGAGTTTCTGCTATTCAAGAAATGAGAGCAGTTGAAAATAATACAATTACTCTAGATATTCTGATTGGTAGACTAATTTCATTTGAGATGAACAACTTTGATAATAGTGTCTTACCATCTATAGAATCTACATTCAAATCTTATCTAAAGATAAGTAACTCAAGTCATAGACATGCTATTAGAAATGATAGTGACAATGATAATGAGGATCAAGGACTTGATGAAATTGAAGCTCTCATGGCTAGAAGATTGCAAAGAGGCAAAGGTAAATTACCACTTGTATGTTTCAATTATAAATAGGTTGGAAACTTTGCTGCAAGATGTCCAAACCAAAGAAAAGATGACAAAGGAAATGATAGATCATATGAGAAGAAGTTTGATAAAGTTGATAATAGAGATTACCGAAGCAACTGACAATCTGACAAGAGAGATACCCGAGACTACAATGACAAAGGGAAGAAAGCTTGTTACCTAGCTAACAATAGAGTTGATGACACTGACACCAAATCAAAAGAAGACATCGAGATGGTATTTGTATCCATGAAGGATGATTCATATGAAGATGAAGAAAGGTATGTAGAAACTGCACTCATATCTAAAGTTAGTAAAAATGATTTCTCGATCATAGATAGTGGCTGCACTCACCACATGATCGGTGATAAACAAAAGTTTGAGACTTTTGAATACTATAATTTTGGTTTAGTGAGAATGGGAAATGATACACCTTGTCCAGTTGAAGGTAAAGGAATCATAATGTTAAATAACCTGATAAAATATGGAAATGCCTACTGGGTCCAAGGACTAAATTATAATTTTCTAAGTGTTTCACAGCTAGACAATTCAGGTTACAGAGTAGCATTTTAAAATAAGAAGGCAAAGATCTACAATGAATCAGGAAGGTTGATTGGTACCAGTGAGCAGACAAAAGGTAACCTTTTCTATCTTGATGACACAAACACCACTTGTTTAATGGCTAGAAACGAAGACATATGGTTGTGGCACAAAATATTGTGTCATGTGAACTTTGACAACATGATAAAGATAAGAAACAAAAGGAATGTCAGAGGCTTACTGAGCATGACTAAGCCTGAGCATATCATGTGCAAGAACTATCAAAAAGGTAAGATGAAAAAGTCTAGTTTCAAGAGTAAAATGTTAGTAATAACTAAGAGGGGGGGTGAATCAATGGCCTCAATAATTTATCCTTCAAACTTAACCACCAATCAATAAACCTCAGATTGTTATGTCCCTACAAGATGCATGCCATGAAATACTAATAATGATTAACTATCTGTCGATTTTCTCTATCAATCGTTATTCTTTCTTGATTACCGATAAGCAATATAACTATTTACCAAAACTCAGTAAATAAGCAGAGTATAGCAATCAATCCAGAGTTAGCTATGTAAGATACAAAACAGTAAATAAATGAATCATACGTACATAACACATGAATTTTTAATATGGAAACCATGTTAAGGGAAAAACCACTGGGACCGGTACCGCAAATTTTCACTCTTATGAAGTGAGCCCTGTTAGGAGCCAACCTTGTTAAAGGTTACAAACACACTAGTAAGTGCGACCTTGTTAGAGGATTTTATACATAGAGGTTGTCACTTAGTATCGGGCATCTATTGCTACCATCCTTGAATTAGCCTCCTTCTTAGACTATCAATAGGTATCGGGAAATTCCAATGCTACTTTCATGAATCAACCTTTTTGGCACTCCTTGAGATGTACCTCAATATATAGAA
>MU226956.1:841913-857170 GCA_018584345.1 Thuja plicata | reverse complement strand
CTAGAGTAATCATCAACAAAGAGAATAAAATATCTATCTCCATAATAACTCTTTGTCCTCATTGGTCCATATAGATCAGTATGGACTAATTCTAGAATATCATCAGATGTATGGGTTTTACTTTTGAGACTAGACTTTTTCATTTTACCTTTTTGACAATTCTTGCATATGATGTTGCCAGGCTTTGTCATCGTCAGTAAGCCTCTTACATTTCTCCTTCTGCTTATTTTCATCATGTTGTCAAAATTCACATGACATAATATTTTGTGCCACAACCATATGTCTTCATTTCTAGTCATTAAGCAAGTGGTGTTAGTATCATTCAAATAGAATAAGTTACCTTTAGTCTGTTCACCGGTGCCAATCAATCTTCCTAATTCATTGAATATATTTGCCTTCTTATTCTCAAATGCTACTTTGTGACCTGAATTATGCAGCTAAGAAAAAATCAAAAGATTATAATTCAATCCTTTTACCCAATAATCATTTTCACATTTAATCAGGTTATTCAACATTATAGTTCCTTTACCTTCAACTGGACAAGGTGTATCATTACCCATTCTTACTGTATCACCATTATAATACTCAAAAGTGTTAAAATTTTCTTTGTCACTGGTCATGTGGTGAGTGTAGCCACTATCTATAATCCATATATCATTCTTGTTAACCTTAGATATAAGTGCAAATTCTACATACCTTTCATCTTCATATGAATCATCTTTCACAGCCACAAACACCATCTTGATGTCTTCATCAGGTTTAGTGTCAGTATCTTCATCTTTTCAAGCAGCTAGGTAGTTAGCTTTCTTGCCTTTGTCCTTGCAGTCTCAGGTATCTCTTCTTTTTGATTGTCGGTAACTTTTGTAATCCTTGTTATCACCTCTATCAGATTTCTTCTCAAAAGATTTGTCATTAAATCTGTCATCTTTTCTTCAGTTAGGACATCTTGCAGCAAAGTGTCCAATTTCTTTAAAATTAAAGCATACAAGTGGTAACTTGCCTTTGTATTTACCTTTCCCTCTCTACATTTTTCTAGCCATAAGTGCTTCTATTTCATCTAGATCTTCTTCTTCACTTTCACTTTTACTATCTCTTCTAGATGTGTGTCTATGAATTGATTTGCTTATTCTTATAGAAGACTTAAATGTAGAATCTAAGTTTGGTAAGACACTATTATCAAAGTTATTCATCTCAAATGAAATCATTCTACCAATTAAACTATCAAGATTAACTGTATTGTTTGCTACTGCTCCCATTTCTTGAATGGCAAAAACTCTAATAGCATATACAGGCAGTAAGGTTCTTAAGATTTTACTTACCACTATCTCCTCTTCAAGTGTACCTCCAAATCCTCATATAGCATTGACTACTTCTTTGATTCTTCTGTTGTACTGTGTGATTTTTTCTCCTTCTTTCATTCTGAGATCATCAAACTTTCCTCTAAGGCTTTCTGCCTTGGCTCTCAGAACATTTGTATCACCTCCATGTACAAGCTTCAGTTTTTCCCACATCTTCTTTGTAGTTTTGAAATCTTTGACATCTTTAGATTCAGCATCAGAGAGTGAGGAAGAAAGCTCTATGACCATGTAGTTGTGCTCATGCTTCTCTCTCAATTGACATACTCATGTGGGAAACACATATTCAGTATCTAGGAATTGAGTAACATCATTACCAATACTTGATAAGTGGAGTCTTATCCTACTTTGCCATGAAGCAAAGTTTTCTTTGTTCAACTTAGGCACATCTCTTCTATTCATCTTGTGATCTTGACTTAGGTCTTGAAACCTTCCTTTCTAAGCACACAAGCTCTGATACCAATTTTTAGTAATAATCGAGAGGGGGGGTGAATCATTGGCCTCAATAATTTATCCTTCAAACTTAACCACCAATCAATAAACCTTATATTATTATGTCCCTACAAGATGCATGCCATGAAATACTAATAATGATTAACTGTCTGTCAGTTTCCTTTGTCAATCCTTATTCTTTCTTGATTACCGATAAGCAGTATAACTATTTACCAAAACTCAGTAAATAAGCAGAGTATACCGATTAATCCAGAGTTAGCTATGTAAGATACATAACAGTAAAGAAATGAATCATACACACATAACACATGAATTTTTAATGTGGAAACCCTGTTAAGGGAAAAACCACTAGGACCGGTACCCCAAATTTTCACTCTTCTAAAGTGAGCCCTATTAGGAGCCAACCCTGTTAAAGGTTACAAACACACTATTAAGTAAGACCTTGTTAGAGGATTTTATACATAGAGGTTGTCACTTAGTATCGGGCATCTATTGCTACCATCCTTGAATCAGCCTGCTTCTTAGAATGTCAATAGGTATCGGGCAAGTCCAATGCTTCTTTCATGAAACAACCTTTTTGACACTCCTTGAGATGTACCTCAATATATAGAAGACTGTTAAGTCATGCTCGGTTAAGAGACTTGATGCTTCAATGGTTAAACTGAAACACTATGACCTGTTCATATTGCAACTTTGAATTGTAGATTTTCAGATCTATTTAAGTACATTACCTCTCTAACCAATGTATCAATTCAATCCTTTGTTCTCCATACTTTCTGCTCTTTATGTTGTGCTCACTGTTTGTCGGTGTCTACAGAATTCCTTAGCTCTTCCTTCAATTTGTTTGATCAGGACTGCATAAATTTTTTCTTCATCAATTTCTCTTCAGTGTCCTCTTTCTATTCACTCCCCTTAATCCCATTCATAAATGAATTAAGCTTGTCTCTTATATAGACATGATATTCATTATTTCTTGATTCTTGATTCTTGGCGTGAAAAACAATCCAGCCAATTATATTTAAATCATAACTCCTAATTTGTCTTGTAGATATCTTCTTGCCAACTATACAAATCAAATTTAAATCAATCACTTATCTCGGGTTAAATAAAACAAAGTAGACAACCAGTTAAGTCTATTTTTAGCTCTGCCAACTAGATATTTTGTCATTTTCTAAACTCTCTATTATGTCGGTCACCATTGCAGTTATTTGTCAGTGACAACTAATAGTTTCATTGGTGAAACTCCAGTTAGCTTCATGATCTCCATCCATCAGGCATCATTGGAATTTTACTCATTGGGAAACACTATACTTCTGATCGTCGGGTATCACTGTGATTGTTCTTCTTTGCTCTGACCGTCGGTGTGCACTCCATCGGTGTTGTTTGTATACTTGACTTTTATGCATTGTTGAAAGAATAACCTTTGTTCCTTTGATTCTTTTAAGTCTTTGGCATTATGTACATGACCATACAGATGATATCAAGTTGACATCAATGACAATGCAATATATTAACTAATTTAATGCCTTGCATTATCTTCAACTTAACATTGTCAAACATTCAATCAGTTACATGTCATCATAAAACCCATACATCTACTGCAATTCCATAATTAGTCCATATAGATCTATGTGGACCCATGAGAACAAAGAGCTATTGTGGAGATAGGTATTTTATTCTCTTTGTTGATGATTTTTTTAGAATGATGATAGTCATGTTTTTAAAAGATAAATCAGAAGCATTTAAGATGTTTAAATGGTATAAAGCAATGGTAGAAAAACAAAGAGAAAAGAAATTGAAATGCTTAAGGTCAGATAGAGGAGGGGAATTTACTTCAGATGAATTCACTGACTACTACAATGGGCATGGAATTAAAAGAAAGGTTTGTGCACTGAGAGCACTACAGAAAAATGGAATTTCTAAAAGGAGAAACAGATTAATTATTGACTGTGCAAGAACATTGATGATTGAGAAAATCATCACTCAAACTTTTTGGAGGGAAGATGTCAGTACTGCTGTCTACACACAAAACAGATTACAATTGAAGAAGGACACAAAGAAGACACCCTATGAGCTTTGGTATGGTTATACACCCAATGTAAGTTACTTCATAATCTTTGGTAGTCAATGTTATATATTGAAGGATGATAGAAATGGAAAACTTGACTGTAAAAGTGAAGAAGGTATCTTCCTAGGGTATTTAACCAAATTTAAGGCTTATAAATGTCTTAACAAGTCATCTAACAAAATCATTGAAAGTGTAAATGTGAAAATAGATGAATTTGCATAAAATAATGATAAGGAAAGAAAAAAGGAACCAGAGGACTACAACAGGTTTGTTTATACAGAACCTGACACTCTACCTGAGCAATAGTGTGTCGCTCCTGAGCATTAGAACATTGCACTCAAGCATTAGGATACAATTACCAAAAATCAGGATAATCCTCAAGATGATGTACCAAACAATGGAGTGAGAAGGAAGGTTAAGAAGATGATCAGAATGATGAACACATAGTTGAACCAAAAATTTCCAAGTATGTCAGAAGACATCATCCATAGAATCAAATCATAGGAAAACAAGAAGGATGGAACAAGAACAAGAAGTAAGTCACTTAACACCAAATGTTTACTTTGTGATTTTTAGCCTAAATCTGTTAACAATGCACTTGAGAATGAAGAATGGGTCAGTTCTATGAATTAGGAAATAGAACAGATTAAGAAGAACAATACATGGACATTAGTACCAAGACCAGATGACAATAATTTCATTGGTACCAAATGGATATTCAGAAACAAGTTGAATGAGAATGGGGAAGTCGCTAGAAACAAAGAAAGGTTAGTATGCAAGGGATATGCACAAGAAGAAGGTATTGATTATGGAGAAATCTTTGCACCCATTGCTAGAATAGGAGTTAGAATCTTACTTGCTTATGCTACATTTAAAGGAATCAAGGTATACCAGATGGATGTCAAATTTGCATTCCTAAATGGAATACTTGAAGAAGAGTTATATTGAACAACCAGAAGGGTTTATTGATCCAGAAAAGAAAAACATGGTATGTAGACTACATAAAGCCTGGTATGAAAGACTTCACTCATATCTCATTAGCATAAAATTTGTTAGAACAAGTAAAAATAGCAATCTATACTTAAAAGAAGATACCAATGGTAATATTCTGATTGCTGAAATTTTTGTTGATGATATCATTTTTGGGGGAAATGAATTGTTATGTAAATCCTTTACTAATGAAATGAGCAAGGAATTTGAAATGTCTATGTTTAGGGAGATCAAATTCTTTCTTGGTCTACAAATTCTTCAACAATATGCAGGCATATACATCACTCAATCTAAATATATCAAGGAAGTGTTGGAGATATTCAAGATGGAAGATTCCAAACCAGTTGGAACACCTATGGCTACCGGATGTAAGATGACAAAAGAAGACAAATCCAATGAGGTAAATTAGACCTTATACAGACCAATGATTGGAAAACTAATGTATGTTGTTCACACTAGACCAGATATAGCACACGCAGTTGTAATAGTTTCAATATTCTATGCTAATCCAAAATAATCACATATGACTACTGTCAAGAGAATTCTGAGATATCTAAAGAACACCGAGGACTATGGCTTATGGTACAAAAGAGAAGGAAAATTTGAGCTACAAGTCTATACATATGTTGATTGGGATGGAAACATTGATGACAGAAAGAGCACAACTGGAGGAGCATTCTTCATGGGTGATAGACTTGTCACATGGATCAGCAAGAAGCAAGGATGCATCTCTCAATCAACTACAGAAGCATAGTATGTGGCTGCTGTTGCAAATTTCTCCAATATTGCATGGATCAAACAATTGTTGGAAGGTATGAATATGAAGATCCTTGAACCAGTAATTATCTATTGTGATAATACCAGTGCAATTAACATTTTTAAGAATCCAGTCATGCATGCTAAGACTAAGCATATTGCTATCAAGCATTACTATCTGAGAGAACAAGTGCAAGCAAAGGAAGTGACACTAGAATATGTTAAATCAAATGAACAGTTAGCTGACATATTCACCAAGCCATTACTGAAGGATACATTTGAGTATCTGAGATAGAGACTAGGGGTCCAACCCTTGTCTATCGGTCATCAATCTAACTAGGAGGTTGCATCAACCTATACCAAATCCAAAGATCAGTCATGTTGATGCAAACACTGAGATGGACAACAATAGGTATATCTGTACATAGCAAGGTACAAATCTACACCAAAAATTAGAACATTGTATTGCTAATGGATAAGGAAATTCAAGGAATATATTATGCAAAGGGACGAAACATAATATAGATGATAAAAATAAGGAAAAGTGTTTTTGTTTGGCATTGTTGTCAAAGTGGGAGATGATCTCATTATCATACAAAGGGAGAGATTATTATCATACAAAGGGAGAGATGATTCCATTATCAAAAAAAATTGAGAGGTGATCATAAAGGGAGAGATATGATAAAGGGACAGATTATATCATTATCCATAAGGTGAAGTTCCTGAGAATCGAAAAGAAAGAGTTAATCAATATTCTAAGGGAGAGAAATTGATTACATATGAAATATCCATCTAAGGGAGAGAAGTAACAAAGAGAGAGAATTTGGACAAAAAGAAAGATTGTTGTCAAAGGAAAAAGAGATTATCAAAAAGAGGAACAGTCAAGGAAGAGCACATATCAAAACAGAGATATCAGATGATACATCTATCCAGAAAAGGGATTGAAGATTGAAGACAACCACTCTGCATTAAACAAATCCAAGTTATTTTTGAGCTTACCGAGAGCTAGAAATTTGTAATAGTTACATTAGGAAAGCTTTATGAAACTGTATAATTCATATTGTATTAGTGATAGTATAGTATGATAATGTAGTATGTTGCCATCAATGCCAAAGGGAGAGATTGATGACATGTAACTGATTGAATGTTTGAAGATGTTAAGTTGATCACTGAAATGTAGAAGGATAATGCAAGACATTAAATCAGTTAATGGATTGTATTTTCATTGATGTCAACTTGATATAATCTAATCAAATTATAATCAAAGTGTCGAAGACTTCAGAGAATCAAAGAGATAAAGATTATGCTTTCAGTAATGCATAAAAGACAAGATTCACAATATGAATTCAAACATCAATGGTCAGTGGAACACCGATGGATAGAGATCACCGAGAGTTAATTCTTAGTGATGCCCAAGAAAGAATATCGATGAGCATTACCGATGAGCAGAATCACAAGCATAACCAACGGCCAGAAACATAGTGTAAACAGACAGAGAAGACCAAGGAGAACTGGAGTGTTGACTAAAGCTATCAAAGAGTTAAACACCAAAATCAACTTGAGTTCAGAAATGACAAAATATCTAGCTGGGAGAGATAAATATAGACTTAACTAGTATTTATCTTTGTTTTCATCGACAAGATAAAGCTAGAGACAAGTAATGGATTTAAATTTGTTTTGTCCAGGTGGCAAGAAGATATCAACGAGATAAAACATGT
The DNA here is from genome assembly GCA_018584345.1 of Thuja plicata. Classification (NCBI taxonomy): domain Eukaryota; kingdom Viridiplantae; phylum Streptophyta; class Pinopsida; order Cupressales; family Cupressaceae; genus Thuja; species Thuja plicata. The sequence goes on along the minus strand of MU226956.1, from coordinate 849,830 downwards.
GTTTTTCTTTAAATATAATTGGTGAGAATTGTGGATCATGGCAAGATCAAGAAAATCAAGAACCTTAAAATAGTGATATCGTGTCTATAAAGAGACAACTCAATTCATTACAAATTGGTGTGGTGGGTGAATGAATGAAGAGAAACTGGTGAAGGGAAACTTCATACAGTCTTGATCAACAAGTTGAGGAAAGAGCTAAAGTTTTCTGCGGAGACCGAGCAACAGAGAACAGCATCACCAAGTAGAATCAAAGTGGATAAAAGGTATAAACCAAGATATATTGATCATAATAGCTTTATGAGATTAAAATAGATCTGAAAAATCTGCAAGTATAAGTTGTATATGTGAACAGATCATATTGTTTCAGTTTAACCATTGATTCAGAAAGTCTCTTAACCGAGAGGGATTTAAAGATCCTTTCTATATTGAGATACATCCCAAGTGGTTTTTCCCTTAACAAGGTTACCACATTAAAAATACATGTGTTTATGAGTCATTACTTTAGTGTTTTGCATTACACAACTTAATTGGATTGATCGGTATACTCTAGATAATTTACTGTCTTTCGGTAAATTAACAAACTGGTATTCGGTAAACATAAAGTAGAAGGTTTTACAAAGAATTCTGAGTAGTAGTAATTTGATAAAAGTATTTGGAGGCATTCATCTTATAGTACCGAAGATAACTATAGGCTTAATATTGTGGTACTAAGTTTTTGGGTTGATTATTGGAATATTTTTGAGGCCATTGATTCACCCCCCCCCCCCNTTATTGGAATATTTTTGAGGCCATTGATTCCCCCCCCCCCCCCAGTTATTACTAACAGTTCTTGTTTGTGTTCTCAATGAGTCCGTCTAGTTTCTCAATGTATACTTCTTCCTCAAGTATCCCATTAAGAAATGCAAACTTAACATCCATTTGATAAACTTTGAATCTTTTGTAAGCAGCATATGCTAGAAGTATTCTAAATCCTTCCAATCTAGCAACAAGTGTGAAAGTCTCTCTATAGTCAATTCCTTCTTCTTGTGCATAACCTTTTCAAACCAATCTAGATTTATTTCTGATAAATTCTCCATGCTCATTCAGTTTGTTCTAAAAATCCATTTAGTACCAATCACATTTCTATCTTTAGGCCTGGGTACTAAAGTTCATGTCTTGTTCTTCTAAATTTGATCATACTCTTCTTTCATAGCTTTCATCCAATCCTCATTATCCAGTGCTTTCGTAACTTTCATTGGCTCAAATGAAGATATCAAACATGCATTGTCTCTAGCCTTGCTCCTTTTCATCACTCCAACTTCCTTATTTCCAATTATCTTGCTCAGGGAATGGTGCCTTCTTACATACTTTGTCAAAATAGGCTCGGTAGGTCTCGATTTATCAACATCAACATTTGGTTGTGGAACTTATTATAAATTTTCCTCCTCGGTAGGTGCATCATGTTGTACATATACAAACTTATCATAATCATCAGGCTCCTTCTTACTATCTTCTTCATTCCTTTCTGCAAATTAATCAATTCTCACACTTGCACTTTCCACCATTTTGTTAGTGACCTTGTTCAAACATTTGTAAGCTTTACTCTTTGTAAAATATCATAAGAATGTCCCTTCATCTCATTTTTAATCAAACTTGCCTTCTTTAGAATCTTTTAGAATATAACATTTTCTCCCAAAGATTTTAAAGTAACTAACATTAGTTTTGTGATCATACCAGATTTCATAAGGTGTCTTGTTGGTACCTTTCTTCATTTGTACTTGGTTTAGTGTGTAAACAATTGTACTCATAGCTTCCCTCTAGAAGTTTTGTGAAACGCTTTTTTCAATCAGCAATGTCCTAGCACAATAAACAATGGATTTGATCCTTCTCTCAGCAATCCCATTCTATGGTGGTGTCCTCGGTGCTAACAACTATCTCTTTATACCATTCTCATTACAAAAAAATGTAAGCTCATCAAAAGTAAACTCACCTCCTCTATCAGATCTCAGACATTTCAACTGTCTTTCAGTTTCTTTTTCAAACTCAGCCCTTATACCACTTAAACATTTGAAATGCATCATATTTTTCTTTTAAAAACATTACAGACATCATTCTAGAATAATCATCCACAAATAAAATAAAATATATGTCTCCATAATAACTTTGAGTTCTCATCGGTCTACATAAGTCAGTATGAACTAAATCCAAAATACCTTGTGTAACATAAGTCTTCCTTGCAAAACTAGATTTAGTCATCTTACCCATCTAACATTCTCTACACATAGCATTCTCTGGTTTTCAAGTCTTGGTAGTCCTCATACTCTATTATTCTTACTCACTTTGATTAATTTGTCAAAATTAACATGACAAATCCTTTTGCGTCATAACCAAACATCTTCAACTTTAGAAAATAGGAAACTCTTCGTAGAAGTATCAAGATAAAATAGATTACCTTTAGATTGTTCTCCAATAGCAATTAGATTTCTCTTTTCATCAAATACTTTCACTCTTCCATATTGAAATTCTAGTCGGTGACCTATATTGTTAAGTTGTGCAACACTCAAAAAATTATACTTTAATCCTTCAACCCAATAGACATCATCACATCTTGTGTTATTCAGTATAATTATAGATCATTTTCCTTTCACAGGAAATGGAGCATCATGCCCAAATCTAATATAACCTCCATCATGATTTTCCAAGGAAATGAACTTAAGTGTGTCACCAATCATATGATGTGAATAACCACTATCTATAATCCATTTTTCATTCTTACCTACTTTTGATATTAGGGCTCTAAGTGTTTCTTCATTAGAATCATTTTTTATAGCAACATAAACAACTTATTTTTCCTCATTTCTCTCAATAGAATCATCATCACTTTGTCCTTCATTAGCTAGATAACAAGATTTCTTACCTTTGTTTTTGTAGTCTTTGTATCTCCTGAATCTATTTTCTCTCTTGTCCTTATCTTTCTTTTCCTCCTTATCATTCTCTGGATAGTTAGATGCAAAGTGACCAGTTATATCACAATTAAAACATTTCAAGGGTAACTTACCTCGGTATTTGCCTTTGCCTCTTTGTATCCTTCTAGCCAACAAAGCTTCAAATTCTCTTTCATTCTCCTCACATTCAGTGAATAGCTCATCAATTCCTTCAGTGCAATTATAGAATTTCTCGCTAGTAGTACTTAAATAACCATCTCTAGCAACAACTTCTCTAGCCTTTCCAATATTTAAAGTAGACTTAAATGCAGATTCAACCTTAGAAATAGCAGGTACACTATTGTCAAAATCATTTAATTCAAATGCAGTTAACTTACCAATAGTGGCATCCAGTGAAACATTCATCTAGGGTATAGATCTCAGCTCTTGTATAGAAGATACATGAATAGCATAACTCAACAGCAGATTTCTCAACATTTTTCTTGTCACAACATCCTTTTTTATGTTACCACCAGCTCCTCTAATAGAATTAACAGGACCTCCTTAAATCTTTTACTATATTGTATTATGTTATCTCCTTCTTTCATCCTCATAGAGTCAAATTTTCCTCTCCAACTTTCTAATTTAGCCTTCTAAACATGTTGATCTCCACCATAGGTCAAAACAATCTTATCCCACATTTGTTTTATAGTAGTTAACCATCAAGCTCATCATATTCCTAGTCGGTAAGTGTAGATGCAATCTCAATCATAACTTGTGTATGTTCATCTTTCTATCTTTTCTCACTAATAGTCAAAGGTGCAATAGTCGGTGCTGTATATTTATTCTCAAGATATTAAAGTGCATATTCTCCCACTCCAGACACATGCAACCTCATTCTACTTTTTCATGTAGAGAAATGACCCCTATTCAGCTTTGGTGCTTCTCTCTTATACATCTTTAGATCTTAACTCAATTCCTTTAAACTTATCACTTCAGAGTAACAAAGCTCTGATACCACTTGTTGGTCCCACTAATAGGGGGTGAATCAGACAAATCAAACATAAACTCTTAAAACTGAACTCATTGATTCACTTGGTAAGTATTGAATACAGTAAATAACCAATTCACCAAATAATATAAGTAGCAATTAATCATTCAAACTTAGCAACATCATATTAACTCATTCACACATGATATAAGTCATAGACATAGAATTTAATGAGGAAACCCAATTTGGGAAAAACCTTTGTGGAAATTGTAACCCACAATAAAAATTGTACTCTTCTAAAGTACGCTCGGTTAAGAACTTATCTCGTTAAAGATTACAAACATGTTTGCTAAATGTAATCCTGTTATGGTATTTACCTTAGATATGTTAAGATATTCACCCTATTAGGAGTGGCCTTGTTAGAGGTCTTCAAACACTCTTTTGGAATGTCACCTAAGCCTAGGTTTTACATATAGGATGGTTAAATCCACTTGGTTAAGATATTTCTCTATTACAAATATTATTAAGAAATAGTAAACTTTGATCTATAAAAATTAGCAACTCACTATGCTTGAATTAGACCCTTTATGCTCAAATGAATACTGGCAACACATTCTCCATTGATCTCTTTCTCAATCTGTAGATTCTTTGATCTGTCTTTCTCTGTTCTACTTGGTAAATGATATCCTTCAGCTTCTTTCCTTCTTTTCTCAATTCGCTATTAGTCTCTACTTTGTGTAAGTCTCATTTCTTATATAGAAATACTTTTGCATCTTAATCTCCTTAATTTTATTTTCCTTCCTTTGCGCTCAGTCATTCGATCAACTTATTCAATTTCTCAGCTCAGTAAACCATGTCACTTTTACCTTGGAACTTGTAACTTTTCTTGGAACTTTCACTTTTATGTTTAACCGCTTGATCTTTGCCTTATATCTTCATGTTGAATTTTCTCACTCGTAGATCTTGTAACAAACTAAAAATTTGATTCATTTCCTCATCCATCTCATCATAGCTTTGCATTAAATCACCATTTAATATCTGTATATTATACTTAGTAAAACTTGCTCTGCAACTCGGTAACTAGTTTCATCACTGCTCAGTGTCTAACTCACTCTCGGTGCTTGGTAATTGTAACCTACTCACATTATATTCTACCGACTAACTCAGTATAGCTCGGTAAAGTATCTCTTTCATTCATAAATTAAATCATTGCAGTTCCCGACTTGATCAATCAAACATACCGATTTGATAACATCAAATATACACTAGAAAACAACTAAAACATCATTACTTCATCATTTTTTGATCTGTATCTGTCACATATTTAACTTCTCCTCTTAAGATATGGTAACACAATAAAAATCAATTAAACAATTGCTTCAAATTAATGACAAAACAACAACTGATCTAACTATCTCTACAATCATGATACTCGGTATCACTCGGTCTTCATCATCTCCATCAAAAATTTATTAGTTAATAAACAAATAGAATATAGCAATAATTGTTAGGCAAGTGCGGCACATGAATATTGTAAGTGTATTTATTGCATCGTGTAAGTGATTTGATCCAGATGTATAAGTGTGTCAATCTGGATGCAAGTGCATCGATTTAATGTTGTAAGTACGTTGATCTAAACTATATCTGCATAAAATTAAATCCAAAGATGTGCAAAAATAGAGAAAACTAGGTTTTCGAAGCTTTGTGCTTCACGTCGGGTTCACCAACTATAATCAAGGTTATGTAGGTACCAGTAGAAGACTAGAATAACATCAATAATCTCAACCACAAAGAGATATGTTAAGAAATTAGTATTCTCAATATTGAAAGAGGAAGAGAATAATAGTTTGCATAATCATCACATAATAATGAAATCAATTAAAACGCGTGACAATGCAAATTCCTCCTTCAGTGTTTTCCTTCTCTATACAATGTGGGCTCTCAGAAATTGAGTTCTCTATGTGCCAGCATGAGAATTCAAAGCAATTGTGGTTACCAAATATGAGAAACAAACTTTCAATATATATATTTTTAGGATTCCAATCAAGATTCCATGATTGGTGGGTTTATTGGTTGTGATTGAAGAGTTCAACTCAAAGTGAGTGGGAGTTGAACTCAACTGATTGCAGGTTGATAAAATGGATGGGTTTGTTAACTAATTTTGATTGAGGAGGTGGAGTAGAAGAGGATACATATTAAATAGATACCTAATTTAATTGATTAATTAGGAGAGAGAAGGGTGGAGTTTAACTAAAACTCATAATTGAGAAGATAATTATGATTAAATAAATAAAAGAGTTTATTACTTGCACATGTGAGGACTATAAATAAATAATTAATGTTTATTTATTTATAAGAGAAAGAATTAGTTAGCTAAATAAATATTATTTATTTAATTATGAAAGAGAAATTGAATTAATTATTACATAAATGTAATAATAATAAGAAAGAAGGAAAATTAATTAAATAATATGATTATTTAATTAATTTCAATAAGGTAGGGAATATTTAAATAATAATTATTTATTTAATTACTTTGTAGGTGAATATTTGATGAGATATTAACTAATTAATTAAAGTCACTTAATAAAAAAAATTATGATTGGAGGAGAGGATGGAGCGAGGGAGGCAACGGTCAAATTTTTCGAACAGGGGTTTCAGGCGCCACATTGGTTATGACTACAAGGGATAAGTTGAAAGGAGATGGCCTTTCAATCAACACTCACACCGGTTTTTCAAGTGCCCCTAACAACACTCTCAAGCTTGGCAGGATACGGAGAAACATTAGGCAGGTGGTCATTTTCCCTTTAAAAATGGCCCTAGACGGGGGATCCATCATGGGGTTCCAGCAAGATTCAAAGATATCGAACACAGACTGTGGAGACCCAAGCAGGAAAGATAGAACAATGGGGAAAAAGAGGTAGATATATTTAAACCTGCCCTAGCTTCACCTTTTTAATTATTCAGCATAGGGAGTGGAGTGATAATATAGATTTCCTAAGATGCAATTTTTTTTTCTTAAAATGGACGGGCTCTTGGCCTACCTATGAAAAATCAAAGCATGGGTTTATAGGCATGCTAGCGTAGATTGCACCTTGAAAACCCTTTCCAATGGTTTTTATTTGGTGACATGCCCTACTAATGAAATCAAGGTGGAGGCTATTCAGGCTAGTCCCCACTTCATGGAAGGATTGGGTCTCTTCATCAAGGACTGGGAACCAAATTTTGACCCTTCCAATCATAAACTTGTTGGTGTTCCTCTATGGATAAACCTAAAAACCCTCCCGCGGGAATATTGGAACATTGAAACCCTAACCATGGTGGGCAACATGCTGGGGAAATTTATTGACTAGGGGAAGGAACTCAATAAGAAAGATCTCTCAACATATATCAAAATCTTGATCCTATGGAATAAAGCTTTCCCCCTACCTGAGCTCATAGAACTCAGATCGACCGCGGGAATATGGAAACAACGGATCAAAAAAACAAGTTGAGAAGATGAAGATATTAATGTCATTAGGGATACGGGCAAAGGCAAAAGGTTCAGTGTTGTCTGGGAAGATCTCTTAAGTGAAAGAGAATATAGTGGGGCACCAAAAGAAGCTGGAGCAGATTGTGCCATTGTGAAAAACCAAACTCCCAAAATGGCAAGGGGGGAGGGAATGAGTAAGGGAAATATGAACCCTGATGAAATTTCCATTGAGGTTTCACTTACAAACTCGGACAAACCCGATCATCACCCCAAGAATATGTTGGAAATAATCAAGACTAACCAAGTTACTGAGAGGGGAGGGGTGAATCAGTAACTCTTAAAACTTTAAGTCATTTCTGCACTTGTATAATTTTAACCATTCATTCATCTAATCTACTGCAAGCATGAAAATGTAATCATTCATAACACATAACATAAAGATTGGTAACCCAGAAACCTTCCAAATAGAAAGTAAAACTGGGGTGGGGATGGTACCCACAAAACTTTGGTACTGCAGTATAAAGTTGGCCGGTTAAGGCTTACAATGATCA
>MU226956.1:804912-835272 GCA_018584345.1 Thuja plicata | reverse complement strand
ACAAACTGATTCAACTGTTAGGATGAAACAGTAGATCTTCACTTACAACTTTATTGCTGATAAGATCCTTTGTGTACTGATCTCCTTCTGAGATAGATATGTCAATTCTGCTCCTTTACTGACTTTGCGAAAATGCTCTGCTCTGCTACCTTATAGCAGTCTCTGCTCTGCTCTCTCTAATTTCGCATATCCATACTTTCACATAATTCCATACATCAGATGGTATAATACATTACATATATATACCGTCCATAATTACAATTTACATTTCACAAAGTCGGCCTCATACAAATTAATAACATAATCTTATTCTTAAGTCGGCCTTACATAAGTAAACAAAATATTACTGAGTCGGTAGAAGCTCGGGTTCCTCAAGCTGGCTCGGTGATCTTCTGATACTCGGCATCCACTACAATACTCGGCATCGTCATGCTCTCGGTAAATGTAGAAGCTCGGTCCATTCTAGTCCCGAAGTGTAGCTTGGAACTCGGTAGCTGTGGTGACTCGGTAGATATAGTGTCACTCGGTAACCACTGGTGACTCAGTAGTAACACACTTCTCGGTTGTCTCAGTAGTTACGGTGAAGCTCGATGACTACCGTCTGCTCGGTAAATGTTGCTCTTCTCGGTAACACTGCTGAACTGTTCATATGCTTGGTGACCACTGTTCTGCTCAGTATGAACTGTTTAACTGGTGAATGCTCGGTATAGGCTGTGGACTGAGTGATGAGCTCGGTAAGCATTCAGAATCGAATAAGTGTTTTCACTGATGACAAATATATCATAATTCCAACAGAATATTGCTTCTCCTCATATGGATAGATAGGACAAAGAAGATCATGATCTATGCCCAACATTGGAAAGGAATTCATACATGTCGAGGGAAGGAAATCCAAGGCCCTCGAGCTTGGAACAAAAGATTATATGCACTGAGGTGGGAAATATAAAATGTGGAACCATAATTTTGACTACTATGCACAAATCTTCATCTTAAAAAGAAATAAATCTTGAAGGGCCTCCATAAACTCAGCATAAACTGGAACCAGAGCTGCAAGTTATTGACAGGGGGTCTAACCCTTGCGAGGACCCATTGGCTGAGAGATAGGATGAAGAAAGGGAATATGGCTTGGCCACCTAGATTGACAATATGGGAACTTTAATCAAGGATATCCCTATATCACCCATCAGGAACTTAGGTGAATCATTGGAGGGAGCCAGAGATAGTGGGGGAAACAACTTGGATCACAATGATATTGGTGGTGGAGATGATCTAGACACAAAGGACTTTTTGAGAATTTCTAAGTAGTTGGACATCACAGAAGTTAGAACTATAGAGAAATCATATATCTCCATGGATAAGGATGAACTAGGAGAAAATAAAATGAGGGGAGAAAGCACCCTCAAAATGAGGCTTTCCAAGGTTGGAAGTGCGTGTGGCTAATGCAAATTGAGATCGAAAAAAGGAAACACCTTTTCCTGGGAGAAAGGAAAATATTATCTTGGAACATCAGGGGCTATAATGCCTCTGACAAATGTCATCTGATCAAGAGATGTTTTGATCAGGCAAAACCTGATATAGTTTTAATTAAAGAAACTAAGCTCAAAAGTGAGGACTGTAACATGTTTGCAGCAAAATTCCCAAGATGGAAAAGCTTCTTTGTAGATTTTGTTGGTGCTTCCAAGGGATTAGGTCTTCTATGGAAAGAAGATTCAGTGAATATTAAAATCATCCATCAAAACAAATCATGGTTATGGGCTATGGAAGAGTCAAAACAACTTCTTAAAAGGATCAACCATTATCAACATTTACAGCCCCAATAGTCCAGCTCTTAAAATCACCCTTTGGAATGAAATAATCAAAATTTTAAGGGACCACCCAGAGGAACTCTTTATCCTTGGGGGTGACTTCAATGCCATTCTTAGACTGGAAGACAAAAAAGGTGGTCGTGGATGGGCAGGGAAAAGTAATCAAAATTCAACAACTTCATCATGGACAATGGTTTAATGGAGATGGAGCTAAAAGGTGGAGAATTCACTTGGACAAATCGCAGACTGGATTTCAATATAATAGCAAAGAAGCTGGACAAATTCTTCCTAGGTGGAGATTGGTCAGCCATTGAATGGATTTGTAGGGCTAATATACTCCCAATAACGGGTTCAGATCACTACCCCATAGGATTGAGAATATAGGAAGATACGGTTCAGGATAGATTCCCTTTCAAGGTTGAATTCATGTGGCTTAGAGTGGAAGGCTTTGATGAATTGGTGAAAATATGGTGGAATATTGGTCCACATAGAATGTGCAATCATGCTTTCATTTTTAGCAAAAAACTTCAATTCCTCAAAGAGAAGCTGAAAGTATGGAATAGGGAATGCTTTAAAAACAATTTTGTGGAGAAACACAAGCTTGAAGAGGAATTAAAAACCCTAAACGAGCAGATCATCACTCAGGGAATGACCAACCTTGAATTTCTCAATGAAAAACAATTAAAGAAAGAGTATGAGGAAATTCTTGCACGAGAGGAAACATATAGGAGGCAAAATTCAAGAGAGTTGTGGCTCCATGATGGAGACTGTAACACAAAGTTTTTTCCATAACTCTGCCAAATTCAAAAGGGCAAGAAACAAAAAAATTTCCATCAAAAATTATAATGGAAAAAACTTAGAAAAGGAACAAGAAATCAAGGAAGAGGTAGTGAGATACTTCTCAAATATATTTTGTGCAAAAAGATAGCAGAATAACCTCTCCGAGGACATTTTCAATACAATCCCAGCATGCATCAGCCTAGCCCAGAATTATTTTCTCATGAAGCCAACCAATGTTGGGTAAATCAAGAATGCCTTGTTTGGGATGGGGAGAGACAAGACACTGGGTCTAGATGGGTTTACTACCCTCTTTTATCAATATTTTTGGGGACTTGTGGGCTTAGAAGTTTGCGAAGTTGTTGAGGAGGCATGTAAAGGAAAGTTCAGCTTAAAAGACATGAACAACACTCTAATTGCACTGATTCCCAAAAAAATAGACTCCTCTAGCTTTGGAGACTTCAAGCCAATTGCTCTATGCAATTTTATATATAAAACCATCTCCAAAAGCATGGCAAATAGACTGAAAACTATTTTGAGTTTAGTAATCTCAGAGGAACAAAGTGGTTTCACCCTTGACAGATCAATCTACGAAGGGATCATTGTTGCCCATGAGGCCATTTACATGGTCTGAAAGGCCAAGACAAAAAGAATGTTGGTAAAATTAGATATGAGGAAAGCCTACGATGAAGTGGACAAGGATTTTCTTCTCAAAATTTTGTTAAAGTTTGGCTTCTCCAAGGATTGGGTCTATTGGATAGAGGTATGCCTCAACAATGTGTGGCTCTCTATCCTAGTCAATGGTAGCCCACATGGATAATTTGAACCATGCAAAGGCATTAGATAGGGGGACCATATATCCCCGTTCCTTTTCATCATCATGGCGGAGACCTTGGGAAGATTAATAAAGGAAAGAAGAGATTCAAGCCTATGGAAAGGCATCAAGGTGGCGGCAGGAGAACCAACCCTCTCCCATCTGCAATTCATTGATGAAAAATTTCTTGAGGGGGGGGGAAGCATCATGTAGAGAAGCATGATTGATGAAAAAAACACTAGACACATACACCATAGCATCAGGCCAGCAGGTAAATTGGAAAAAATTAGAAATATACTTCTTTAACACCTCCCCCCAGCGACAATGAGAAATTTGCAAAGTTCTTGGCATGAGGAAAGGATCCCTCTCATAAAAATATTTAGGCATCCCCCTTTTTGAAGGTGTAGGGAAGTCTAAAATTTGGACTGATCTAACCTCAACAATATCTATAAAGATGACAGGCTGGAAAGGGAAATGACTCTCATCGGTCGGTAGAATCCTTATGCTAAAATCAGTTATTTCAGCAATGCCTATTTTTCCAATATTTTGTCTAAGGATCCCAACCACCATTATCAACAAAATTGGGCAGGGAATGAGGAAATTTTTCTGGAATGGAAATAGTCAAGAGGATAAAATTCCACTTCTTTCTTGGGATCAGATTTGCAAGTCTAAGAAAGATGGAGGCGCTAGAATCATAAATTGGCAACTCATGAATACTGCTTTAGGTGCCAAGCTGATATGGGACATCCAGAAAAAACCAAACATCTTGTGGGTCCAGGGTCCACACACTCAAAGAAAAATACCTTGACAACCTTAGTGATAATGACATCCTTTCAATCAAAAACCCACCACAGGGTTCTGCTATGTGGAACTTCATCATCTCCTGCAGAGCGGTTATCATAGATCACATAACTTGGAATGTGGGCAATGGACAGTTTGCAAAATTTTGGGATGACTCTTGGAGTGGAATCCCAGCCCTAAAATAAAATGGAGACTTACATTACTTGCGTAATTATTTCATCAGGGCATGGGGGAATATATCTCAGACTACCTCGAACCAGTTGAGGAAGCACATGGCAGAGAATGGAAGTGGAAATCAGTGAACCAGGAAAACTTAACAGAACAATAGAAAGTGACAATGCAATAAATAATGAAGGGTAGAAACATTCTCCTGACTTCAGCAAAAGATAGTGTGATGTGTTGTGCTTCAAAAAGGGGGTAATATTCAGTGAAGCTGGGCTACCAACTACTAGAAAGGGCAGATAGGGAAGAACAATGGCCGACAAAATTATGCTAGAGCAAACACTGCCTCCCTAAAGCAGGGGTTTTTGCATGGCTTGCCTCCAGGGGAATAATTCTGATGGGAGAGAGAAGGAAAAAACTAGGATTTCAGGGGCCCATGAAATGCCTAATGTGTGGAGAGGCTAAAGAAAATGTTGATCACATTTTGTTAAATTGTAAATCTGCTAGCTCTTATTGGGAGATGATTCAACAAAAACTTGGTTGGCAAGGCCCTTTATAAAACACCCTCAGAGAAATTATGATTGGATGGCCCTCTGCCCCTAGTTGGTCTTGCCTAGATGCAATTTGGGACATCATCCCCTCTACCCTGCTTTGGGAAATATGGAAGGAGAGGAATTATAGAATATTCAGGGAACAAAGTGAATCTTTACCTATGCTAAAAACAAGGATAAACAATTGAATAGAAGAAATCATGACAACCTCAGCAAGTAACAAATCCCTAAAATTCCCCTTCATCAAATCAAACAGAAGGATCCAAAATAGTTAGCCCAAAATCAAAATTCAATTTTGGGGTAATTGCTCGAAACATAAGGCTCATAACAAGAAAGGAGTTAAATGGGAACCACCAGATAAGGATTGGATAGAAATTAATTTTGATGGGGCCTCAAGAGGCAACCCTGGAGTCTCCAAAATTGGGGTCATTGCCCAAGATTGGCTAGGAAACTTAATGGCCTTTGAAGCAAAAAGGATAACTGAAGGAATGAATAGCATGGATGAAGTGCAGGCAACATTTCTAGGGGTCAATTGGGATTAAAGCTAGGATTTAAAAATCTACACCTAGAAGGTGACTTGGCTGTCATTGTCACGGCCATTCAAAAAAGTCACATTTGGGCATGGCACCTCATATGCTCTATAAAATACATCTCAGAACTCCTCAAAGGCTTTGAAAATTATAAAATCTCACATGTTAGACGAGAAGGAAATGTTGAGGCTGATAGATTATCCAACTGGGAAGCTAACTTTGATGTGGTTGGTGCAAAGCAGTTTGAAAACTTCACTAACATAATCGTTGAAGAGGAACGATGCTGGGAACAATCATCTTAACACATGGAAAAATCTGAGATAGCTGGAATGAGTGAGTCTCAAAAAGGGAAACATTGTTTGTTTGAGTTTTTGAAAAGACTGATGGGATGGGTAAATCCATCCTTGTGATTGATGGGAATTGACATCATGACACCCTAATTTAAAACATCTTCCTGAGCAGTGGCGGTGCCTAGTGGAAGTAATAAATCATGCCTTCATAAATGATTGAAGGATGACATAAATCCACATGCGCTAAGTCTGCAAAATATGACATTTTGGTCACATTACTCCTGACTCATGAAAATTCAATCATCTAAAGGACATGGTTGACGGATGCTATTATGAAAAGGTAGATTCATTATGGAGATTGGACTTTGATGGGACAGGTTTGCAGCACTAGAACTAGCTATTAATGAAATTGTTAGTAATAACTGAGAGGGGGGTTGAATCAATGGCCTCAAAATATTCCAATAATCTTAAAAATTAGTACCAAAAAATTATACCTCTAGTTATCTTCAGTCCTATAAGATGAATGCCTCTAAATACTTATATCAATTTACTACTGCTCGAAATGCTTTGTAAAACCTTCTACTATAGATTTACCGAATAGCAGTCTGTCAATTTACCGAAAGATAGTAAATTATCTAGAGTATACCAATCAATCCAATTAAGTTAAGTGTAATGAAAAATACTAAAGTAATGACTCATAAACACATTGACACATGGATTTTTAATGTGGAAACCCTATTAAGGTAAAAACCACTTGGGACCGGTAACCCAAAATTTTCACTCTTCTAAAGTGGGCTCGGTGAAGAGCCAACCCTGTTAAAGGTTACAAACACACTGTTAGGTGTCACCTTGTTAGAGGATTTAAAATTTTAGTCTGTCACTTGATATGGGGCATCCCTATGCTACCATCCTTGATCAAACACTCACTTGGCCTATCAATAGGTATATGGCATCTCATGTTATCCTCATGAACAAAATTTTTAATACTCCATTGGATGTATCTCAATATAGAAAGGATCTTTAAATCCCGCTAGGTTAAGAGACTTTCTGAATCAATGGTTAAACTGAAACAGTATGATCTGTTCACATATACAACTTATACTTGCAGATTTTCAGATCTATTGTAATCTCAAAAAACTATTATGATCAATATAACTCTGTTTATACATTTTCTCCACTTTGATTTTGCTCGGTGATGTTATGCTATGTTGCTCGGTGTCTGCAAAATTCTTTAGCTCTTTTCTTAGCTTGTTGATCAACACTGTATGAAGTTGCTCTTCATCATTTTCTCTTTACCATCCTCTTTTCTTTTTCTCCCCACACCAATTCATAATGAATTGAGTTGTATCTTTATAGACATGATATCACCATTGTTAGGTTCTTGATCTTCTTGATCTTGGCGTGATCCACAATTCTCGCCAATTAGATTTAAAGCAAAACTTTTATTTTATCTCGCTAAGATATTTTTGCCAACTGGACAAATAAGCTTTAAATCAATCACTTATCTCTAGCTTAACTTGTCGATGAAAACAATGATAACTACCAGTTAACTCTATATTTAGCTCAGCCAGCTAGATATTTTGTTGTTTGTGAACCCCAGTTATTTTTGGTTTAAACTCTTTGATAGCGTCGATTAACACTCTAGTTCTCCTCAGGCTTCTTCATCAGTTTACACTATGTTTTTGGCCGTCGGGTTTGCTTGTGATTATGCTCGCCAGTTTTCTTGCTCAGGCATCATTGTAACTTGACTGTCGGTGATCTCTATCCATCGGGTTCCACTGACCATTGGTGTTTGTAGTCACAATGTGAATGCTTGTCTTTTATGCATTATAGAAAGCATAATCTTTATCTCTCTGAACCTCTAAAGTCTTTCACACTTTGATTATAACCGATTAGATTATATCAAGTTGACATCAATGAAAATACAATCCATTAATTGATTTAATGTCTTGCATTATATTTCTGCATTTTGGTTATCACCTTAACATCTTCAATCATTCAATCAGTTACATGTCATCAGAAAGATCTCTATTTATGTCGTGCATGACATATATGCTCTTGTCTTCTCCACTTCTATCAAAGCTCTCTTTCAATTCCTTTTGTTGTTGTAACAAACTTGCAATTTTTTGAACATAGTGCAGGCAATTCACAAAGATGGAGGCAAATTTCACTTTGAATCCAGGGAAAAACAAGCAGCAAAAGGGTTTTTTTGGCACTATCTGTTAGAGTAATAGTCTCTTGGGTTATTAATTAAATCATTATGACCTAATTACTAACTCACCTATTCACTTTAGTTTCTTAAGCTAACCTTAGGGTTTCCCTTTTAGGGTTTTGTGATTCCTTTTATAAGGATTCACCTCTTTGTATTTCATAAGAAGTTTTCATAATGCATTGTATCATCTTGAAATATATTGTTAATAATATATTGTTTTCATGTGCATATGATGTCTCTGGCCTTTTGGCCTCCATAGAGTTTTCTTCTTCTGTTCTTTACTTCTTCCATGTGACAGGGTTATGCATGCAGGTGTTCTTGGGAGATTAGGTTTTTACCTATTCTAACATGGTATCAGAGCCATCTTGCTGCTCGTTGTTCATTCTTTGTTGAAGTGTTTCAGAAGTTGGAGTTTTTTCTGGCTTTTTCAAAGTTTTTATGTGGATTTAGAAGTGGGCTATGTTTTTGGTCACTTTGGGCTCAAATAGACATCTCCATTGAGCTCAGAGCACCCAAAAACAGACATCTCCATTTTGGACAACGTGGCTCTGAGGCAAAAAAAAATTTGGTTTCCAGTGCCATATGGGCATAGAAACTGAGAAAAAAAAACATTTTTTTAATGTTTTTATGCATTTAAATAACGCAGCCAATGTAATTTTTATTGGCGCCACCGGCGCTCCACTGTCGTCGGCCAGTGCCCAGCCCCCGCCCTGCGGGCTCCGCTGGCACCTCTGGCCCCTGCCTCCAGCACTGGCTCTTGCATTGCCCAACTAACCCAGCTCCTCTAGCGGCCGACTGGCTCCGCCCACCTCCGCGACCCCCGCCGCCCTGCACACCGCGCTCCGCCGACGGCCATCTTCCGCGCGGCCCCGCGGGCCCCTTTTTCCAAGCGACAGTCCTATTAGTGACCGGGAGCTCCACTCCAAGCCCCCTGCACACGCCATGCACCCAGGGGCTTAAAACCTTTTTTTAGAGCCTCTCTGACCCCCTGATGCTATTTTTGCTCTATCTGGAGCAGACGAAGGTCCTTTTCAGACTTCTTTATATCATCAGAAATCTCTTTCCGAGATCTTTCCGATTATGGAGGTTAGATTTTTTGGCTCTACTATTTTGATAGTGGTTTTTGTTGTCAAAGTATGATGTCTGGTTTTTTCTTTCCGAGAGCCATATCTTGCTCATCCAGACTCTATTTTTGGCAAACTTAATATTGTTGGAAAGCTGGTTCAGTCAATTTTTCAGTTGCAAGGGTCTTTTATCCAAATTTTTCTCTAGGTTATTTCTCCTCTGAGTTTTTCTCTTTCACACTCTGGCAGATTACTTGGGTTCTATAGGTCCTGGGATCTCTTCTTCTGTTCCTCTGGCTCACTCTTCTTTCTGACTTCTGAGCATTGTATGGTTCTCTTCTATAGCATTCTTTTTTATGTAAATGCACTAAGATAAATTGCCTGCTTTTGCATATCTGGGGTTTCGAGCACCTTGTGTTTATTTGTACTCGCACGCAGTTATAAAGTGTCATGGGGGGTTATGATGTTTTGCCTTTTGTGCTCATCCACCTTTGTCAATTGAGCATACCTTCCATGACATTAGCCCATGCTATCTGTCGATGACACCGCCCTTTATCCTATGCTTATACCTTCTATTGCACTATTGGTGTTCCTGATTCTTCTTCCTATAGATGTTTCTGGTATTGCACTTCAGTGTTCCTATCACCCCTCTCCCTATTTAGCATTATGGGGGGGGTTCACCTATTGGTTCTATTGCTTCCTTGGTTTGGTTGAGTGATCTACGTATTCAGTTCTTGTTCCTATGTACTAGGCAGATGCAGTGGCTAGGCACCTATGCATTTCGGTGAGATGGATCATCTACTATATAGACACTCATTTTTTCCTACTTTTGGAGGTCACCTCTTCGATTGATCAACTCTTCAGACTTTGTCTTCTCTACCTGGTCATGCACTATTTTAGTGGGGGTTCCAGCAATTACTTCTGACATTGTTTGCAGCTTCATGCTTCAGAGATGCTTCTTGCTCTTTCTTGTTCCTTTCTTTGGGAATTTCCCTAGATTGGAGGCTTAATTTCCTTCATCTAGTCCATCTCTTTTTGGGGTAGAGTTTTTCCCGCTAGGTTTTCCCTATTTCCCCGCTTTACAAAGATTTCTTGTATTGGGTACCTGATCAGGCCTTATTGTCGGGACCCTTCTTTCTTGCTTTCTGTAGTAGTCTCCTAGGTTTTTGCTTCTCCCTAAGCTTATCTTAATGGGGGGTGTTAGAGTAATAGTCTCTTGGGTTATTAATTAAATTATTATGATCTAATTACTAACTTACCTATTCACTCTAGTTTCTTAAGCTAACCTTAGGGTTTCCCTTTTAGGGTTTCATGATTCCTTTTATAAGGATTCACCTCTTTGTATTTCATAAGAAGTTTTCACAACGCATTGTATCATCTTGAAATATATTATTAATAATATATTATTTTCATGTGCATATGATGTCTCTGGCCTTTTGGCCTCCATAGATTTTTCTTCTTCTGTTCTTTACTTCTTCCATGTGACAGGGTTATGCATGCAGGTGTTCTTGGGAGATTAGGTTTTTACCTATTCTAACACTATCAAGGTGAAAAAAATTTGAAATTTACTATGTTGGACCACAAGGGAGATGGAAGATGCGATCATGGACACTTTGGGCCCAAAATTCATTAAGGCTACCCATAGAGGACGCCTAAATGTGGACATCCCTTCGATGATAATGGCATGGGCACTAGAGCTTGAGGTGGAGCATGACAAAGCTCGGGAGGTGATGAACGAGCTCTTCAAAAAGGACATCCTAAAGGGCATGGATTCCTTTTTTGAGTGGGCATGGCCAGGATTGGGCTTTAACATTTTGGAATGCATTATTGATGGAGACCCAGAGAGGGTGCAAAGCATAATCCCCTTTATGTGTTGGCCCTGGGGTGTGAATAGAGATGACTATATGATGGAGAGATTCAATGGGTGGGAGTCCATTATGGAAGAAATATGTGAATTTCCCCCTTTTGTAGGTGCCATGGGCATGGTTATGAACCTGATAATCCCCAGGTGGAGAAGGTCGGTGAGAATTGTTCGCAGAGCACACAAAGAATGAAGAAATGAAGACTCGAACCATAATTTTTGAGAAGAGGAGCATATTATAGTAAGTTGCTCCAAATTTTGGTTTGGCCATAAGGGCATTATGGCTATGACAAATGGAGGACCCTACCCATTATCTTCTTTTGTTTTGATGCTTGTCCAGCCACAACCAAGATAACTTTGATGAAGGAGATGGGAGAGCTCGGGCAGCTTCATGAAACCTAGTTATGCTCCCACGCTGCTACAATCTTGGTTGGATTTTAAACTCTGTTGTTGTTTTTATAGGAAATTATATAGACTAGATCATTCTAGATAGTGAAGATATTTTGTTTGCAATCACAGTTTTTGTTGGGTGAAGTTGATTACCACCCCTTTTTGTTTTACAAACTGTAAGGGATTCTGCCAAACATCAAGGTTGTGCAGATCATTATACACATACTTGAAGTGTAGACCTAAATTTTATGATAATAATACATACTAAACTATTACCCATAAAAAAATATAATAATTTTATAGAAATGATGATTTTTAGCTTAGATTATAGTAGAAAGATGCCAATTAATTAAAATAATAAAGATTATTTAATAATCATAGAAGAAGGTTAGTAAACTTATTGCGTTTAAGAAATTAGTCATTTTTTAGTGTCTACAACCACTGGAACATACATTAGTGGAACCATCAATCACATCATAAGCCATATAATCAGTAATATCTCAAAAGCTAAATAAGCCAGATACCAAGATAACCATTGTAGTAATCTCAAAATGAACACAACAATAATATGTACTGGGTGCATCTCACAATGCCAACATAAAATCATAACATGAGAATAATCACTCAATCACATAAGGGAATCAGGCTCAAATAAAATCACCAAGAACATAATGAGTCCTCAAACTCAGAATGAAAGCCTCAGAAGGTCTAGCATTATGATTCAGGTATATTGCCAACCACAGCACAATGGTTCTCAGAACTAGGCATAAGGCATAAACAACTTGTTGATGCAATGACATAATTCAAATCATACCAAAGGTATCAACCTCTCATAGGTCCAATAAAACTACACAAGGCACAAAGAAAATATCACATACTAATGAAGCCACATCCATCAGGATGTCATGCAGAAAGAAAATGGGAGAGGCACTACATCAGTCCCCCCTAAAGACTATGCTTACTCCTAGAAGCATGCAAGCTAATTCATAAGAGCACACCGAGTGTGAGATCTAAAATAAAATCAAACACAAGATAGTCATACAAATCCTTGACAAATCTGGCCAAACCACACAAATTCCTTATCAGACAGCCTCACTACTACTGAAAGGACCAGCACACACTAAAAGAGCATCAACAACTCTCAAAGTCCTTCAACAAGGAACACAATACGTACTAGGAAAGATAAATCTAGCCATGATTTTTTCCAAATTAGGCATAATAATAGACATTTTACCTCATCATGAGGCATCTAATCAGAAAAAATTCCCTCTAGGGTATCCTCTAAGAACAAGACACCAAAAACTCTCAAGCCAACAACTCAAGAACAAGGGGAAGCTCATCCCAAAAGATATAAAAACACCACCATGCTCACCTAGAGCATACTTTAATCCAATCATAGTCTTGCTAACTCAACCAAGAATTAGAAAGTGTGAGGGTTCTCTACCGAAATTGCTTTTCCCTAAGGAATACTACATCCAACTTAGGGTACCAAGAGGTAAAAATGCAAAAATATTGTCTCTCACATCTAAGAGAACTCATTCTATGGACACTCAATAGTTTTCTCCTTCCACATGAAGGGATACTCAAAATCAAACTAAACACCAACCATAGGAGCAATATAATTTCTCTAATGTTGAGAAGAATAACTATAGCTAGAAACCAAGGTCACTTAACCTCAAATAGACCATAGTATCACCTTCAACAAGGTGATAATGAATCCTAATGGAGAACATCTTACTACACTAAAATCCATAACCAAGCTCAGGATTGTAAGATACACCCACAAATACCATGTCCTTCTAGCCTAAAGCTAGGAATATCACACCACTAGCAATCCTCTGTTAACCTTATCTCCAACATAGAGCCTCACTAAGTAGGGATAACATAACCAATATAATACCATGTAAATAATCAAAGTGTAGGAAAGGAAAACTATATTTGTCCCCAGACTATGCCAGCCAAATGGGAAGGTTAGGGAACCCACAACTAAAGTGGCCCCAAAGAATACTCAACAACAATCAACAACCCAAAATAGAGGTTCCTAAATCCTCTCCACTACCACTCCCATAACGGAAAGCACAAAAGAAAGACATGGTCATCAAGACCCACAAAAAGGGTTAAATCTCATAGGTGGACTAAGTCACACCCAACCCTCCCAAAATGAATAATTACATGAAAGGAAACACTCAAGCCCTCAAAACCACAACACGTGAGAAAAAAATAATATTAGTAAGCATGCACAGTAGAAACCAAAGCAAGCATTCAATCTCAACCAATATCAAGAAGATAGGAATTGAGATTAATAGAAATATAATTAGTATCTTAATTCTAACTAATTCTCAAAATAAGGTTTTCCGAAAACAACCATTTGTTCTTTAATAATTAGCATAAAGTTCATGCAACTATAATATCATCTAACATGGTACACATCAACCAATAATTGCATAATGCATCCATTAAAATCCTTAAAAAGAGGATTTACAATTTTGTGCATCTTTAAATCAAATAATGATAACATGCATTACTTTCCATATACATATCAAAATTTCTCATAATTTTAATGAGAAACCATTCCAATCAACATTGTTATAGTAAATTCAATAAACACAAACATAGTTCTTTCTCTACGATGTTCTCCCTTGCACATACTATCAAAGGTCCTCATTGAACATGATAGAATCACACAATAAAAAAATAGGGCCGTCAATACCAAACATTTAGAATAGTCACCAAGAAACTCAAATGGGAAATCCCAAATGGGGGAATCATCAATTCCAACAACAAATCCCAAAAATGTGCACATTTCAATAATAAATCAAATGTGACAAATGTCACAAATAGATAGATGAATTTTTTTTGGCGTCTAGTCCAATTATAAGAAGTACCAAAAATTCAATGTTAGCCCACACAACACGTGGAATAATCCACCAAGAAAACAAAGTAAATCGCCAATCATGAAATACATTCATGAAACATTGTGACCAATATTCGTCACATTAGAGGGAGTAAATACTACATGGTACCAAGGAACACAATGTCTCAATAGTGTTAGAGAACATATCCACACACACCAAACATAGAACCGACAATGATCTCAATCCTATGCATCACTATAATTCTAATAAATGTTACAATATTCTTTCTCAATTCAAATTTCTTTACCTTTTTCCATGCAATGCAATAATTCAACTATGTAGGGTTTTAATCACAAGAGGGTCTAAGAATAAGCTCAAAACATATACTAAATGCACAATTTGTTTTACTAGGAACACACATGCAAGAGTGTAATTACAACCACAAGATGAAACACACACAAGGTTGAAACATGAGACTTTGATCTTCCCAAAAGGTTGTTCAACTTACTCCCACAAGAGGGATTGCATAGTGATGAGTCAAGGAATGATTAATCAACAACCATGAAGGTTCTTCCCGCATATGGGATATGCATAACATGCATCACAAGTCACCAAAATTGGCTATAACAATATAACACAACCCCACCTCACCAGGTTATGGTAACAATCTCAACATTAAACAAGGGAAGATTAGTCTCCATAGCCATTATGGCCTTATTACACTCAATGCAAGGTAATACAATACCATAAAGAACAAAATGCATGAAATACATGATACCATCGAAGGGGACAATTATTACATGATGATTCACATCCACAAACATGTAATTCCTCTAGAAATTAGGAAACTATGCACTTAGGGGATATAAGTCATTAACCCAAATGATCCATCATATAATGTTAATTTTAATTTGCATAACAAATGAATTTTTCTTTTCATAATTACAATGGTGCATAACTATCACTCTACAAGTGGAAAGCGTGAAAATGAAAAAAATAGGATGCCAACACATATAAAACATAAATCATTTCATTTACTCTCACATTAATGCAATAATCACTAGAATATAATGCACCATATCCCATAGGAATCAATCATTAGGCACCAAGGCCTTATATGGATACCAATCAATAAATCTTCCTAAGGAGGGTTACAAAAGTAAACAAAACACTCAAGGGCTACTAATCATCAGAAGCCAAGAATCAACATACACATATCAACTATCATACTATAACAAATGGAAAAACAACCAAAGTTGCCAAGGTATCCACACACTCAAACCACGCAAGGGTCACCAAACACTCCAAAAGAAACCAAGATAAACACACCAACCAATGTTCTATTAGTGCTCTGAAGAGGGTCTCACATAGGGGTATCATCCATCCTTAATAGATGCAAAGATCTAAGAGGTGCTCTTCCTCCACCACCTATTACTTGGGTTGGTCTATCAAAATACTCAAGAATGCCACACTTAGTCACCCAAGAAACAAGATACCACTAGTTCACTACACTACATGGGTGCACTCACGCACCAACAACATCAAATATACAGACAATATATACAAGGAGATCCCAACATATGAACATGGGCTCTGATACCAGATGTAATGCCTCACCAAAAACCCTTGGAAACATAGGGTCAATTAAGCAGTTAAGATTTTTTTTTGATAAATAATATATAAAAATTATAAACAAATACAATAACTAACCACAAGCATAAGCAATGATATACAACAATGTTCTTCAAATGATTGTGCACAAGAAAAAGACTATAAAACATAGCCAAAGGTTTTAAGATAATCCAAAACACAAGCATGAATGACTAAGTCATGTTCAAGTCACCACGTAAGAGTCTAAACTTCATCCATGAACCTCACGGGTCATGATTAGACCAATAGTAATAGTCCTCAATCAAGGAGACAAGTCCATCGTCATTACAATTCAACAATACAGTTCTTTTTAAGCCCAAAACAAGAAATTAATCACAAACACATCATAACAAATTAAAAAAATGTAAAATATGAAAGGCATCCTAGGAAAAAGAAGGTATTTAAATATGAAATTACATTTTTGACATAACCTTGAGAAGTGCCCATTGTCTCAGATGTGCTAATTCAGATGTACTAGAAAATATGTCATGGGCACTAGAAAACATGTCATATGCACTAGAAAACATGTCAGGTGCATTAATCTATAATGTGTATGCACTAGATTATTTATCATATAGACTACTAGAAAATGTAGTGTATGCGCTAGAAAATAAGTCATATGCATTGGAAAACTAGTCATATGCGCTACACTACCCCCAGATTGCATAAAATGAATGATAACTTAATCTAAAGGGGTGTTTTCTTAGTTCAATCATTGGGTAGGCTTTCCAACTCCAACATACAGCTAAATAGAAAGGCTTTCTCCACATCGGGGAGTACCAGATAATCAAATCAAGGTAATACTCACTTGATAACAAGATCAATACATAGAATATCTAAGCTAAGAACATAAATAACAAAGCATATGTATAGATCAATGTAACAAGATAAAGGAATAACATTGAGCACTCAATGCTCAAAACCTCTGTCTCTAGAGGAAAGCCAACACTTGTACACCGGTCCCCAGTAGTGATAAAGTGAAACATCATCATACCATATAGAACCCTTAGGCCTACCCGATTATGCTCACAAAGATAGAAACCCGACCACAAACATATGGTAAGCACACACACCAAGAAATGCTAACACACACGCAAAGCAAATGCATACATTCAGAGGAAGGTACAGAGGTCCAATGATATACAATACAATAAAATAATGCAATTAGGTCAAGGTCACTACTCATAACAAGAGAGGGTATGATGTTGAGACTCAAGAATGGAGTGTCATCGCACGAATCATGAAAGCTCATGCGGTCTCAAGCATTCCTTATCTCATTAAGGAAGCTCAACTATGTCATCTCAACATCCACAGATGGCCACAACTATACCAGCTCAACATCCATACATGACCATGGATATTTCAGCTCAACATCCATACATGACCATAGTTGTACCAGCTCCATGTCACTCAGATGACCATAGTACTAATACCAATTTATCTTTTATTATGTGTTTTTACCCAAATTTGTTTAGTGTTATTAATTATTTTAATTAACTAAGCCAAGGGTTACCCTAGGACCCCTTTGTCTTCCAACCTTGGGAATCCGCTCCATCCCACTAATCAACACTTATCGATCAAAATAGAATGCCAAAAAATACAAAGCAAAGAGATGCCATGCAATAAAAAGGGGAGTCAAGATACTCTCAACTGGACTCGCCAAGAGCTTGGGTCACTCAGACCTCTACATAGGAGCATAGCTCTACTACATGTCTGGATATACTCTCCACCATACATCCACACAATCAAAATGTATCACACCCAAGGACATGAAATAGGGACTTCGTCCATTCGGTCTACACCTAGGATGGGATAACCCATAGTTTGTCCACTTGGTCTACACCAAGCATAAAAGCACAAGATGCATCATCTACTTGGTCTATGTCAAGGATGTGTAATAACATAAGCATCAAAAGAAAGAAAACAAATACAGGAGGCCAATCCACTCCCAAATACTCAAGGCAGGAAAACCAAGTAAAAGCAATAACAAGCAACAATGGGAGGTCAAGTCACTCCCAAGCACTAAATACAAGAAATTGAGTAAAATGCAATAAAGGAACAAATGACAAACTTCTCAATTGGTCATTATTCCAAGAGATTATATTTCTAATAAATCCATCAAACATCTCACAAGGACGTGAGGAAAGCTCATAAACCATAAAATACACCAATATCCCAAATTCTGGCAAAATTTGACAAGGTATGAAAATTGTCATTGTAGCATTGAAAGTGTACATTGGGATCATGATATAAAATATACAGAATATCCTATAACCACTCCAATTCAAAAATCCTCTATACATAAAAAGGAATACTAAATTCAGCAACTCAATCATGCCAAATATGGCGGCTAACAGGTTCTAGATGACACGCAAAATGATGCGTCCACAAAAAAAGTCCAAAAATCAAACTCAAAGAAAAGCTACAAAACTAAAACCCATTTTCTCTTTAACCTAAAAATCCAAAAAAAAATCAATTTTGACATTGTGGGAGAAAACAAACAGCCTCATGACAAAAAAAAATTAATCTAAAAGCCTCATATAATGTATAAACCCAATCAGGAGAAATAAACATAAGGGAAAGTGAGGAAACTACTAATTATCATCCCACAATGCAAAAGAAAATAAAAATCAACTGCAATGAACAAGGGATGAATAAAATAGGATAATCCCTACCTCTCACCAAGCTAAAGACATTGAAACGTGTAGTAGAAAATAAAAGTTTCGCGGAATTCTGAATGACTCCACAAGAATAGGAGCAATTGTGGCATGGGTCCAACGAGCTGCTACCCACAAGGATCCGATGCACGAATCAAACCCAACAAGAAAAATAATGATTTTATCCACACAATTTTGGACCAAAATCACAAATATTAAAAAATAACAAGTGAGGAATAACTCTAATTCCTCCAATATAAGTCACCTTTTGCCAATAGGCAAAAATGACTTAAAATTAAATCACTCAAATAATTTGACAAACTATAGACTTCCTAAATTTAAATCAAATCAATTCCATTTAAATGGAATTCAACTATAGCTAATTAGATGGTAATTAAAAATTAAATCCCCAAACTAATAAAATCAACATTTAATTAAATCTCTTCCGCAACAACTATGGGAACTCTAATGCACAAACACACGACTGATCTATCACAAAATGCATTATGAAATTCAGATTCACCAACACATACCAGAGTGATAATATAAAAATTATGGATACATCGTCCATACAGGGGTAATATTGGCTCAAACATGAAAGGTCAGTAAAACTATCTCTAGTGTCACTATTGAGGATAAAGACACTCAAATCCTGCAACTCTTGTAGGATGATGTTTGGTATTTATTCGCTGAAACATGCAAATATCAAGTGTAGCTACTCACAGTATAAATAGCCAAAGAACATATAATAATATTAAAATGTCTAAAGGAACATTGACGTGATCAAACATAAAGAATGTCACAACACTAGTCATCCTATT
The DNA here is from genome assembly GCA_018584345.1 of Thuja plicata. NCBI lineage: Eukaryota > Viridiplantae > Streptophyta > Pinopsida > Cupressales > Cupressaceae > Thuja > Thuja plicata. Next base: position 816,032 of record MU226956.1, on the reverse strand, counting down.
TTCTACTCCTCAATGTACACATCATTTAAATTAAATATTTCATTTAAATATAAAGCATAAAAATAATCATTTACATCCATATGAACATATATAAGTGAAAATCTCAATAAAAATACCCAAAAACATATAAGGCACAATATAACAGGAAATCAATGATAATCATCGTAACATATTAATCCAATATCCTTGACTGTAAAATACACTAGTTATTCTCATAAATCATCATCATGAAAATATGATCAAAATAGTAGTAAAAACATAATCTAACATTTAAATCAACAATGACGCTAGTAACTAAAATGATTTGCGATAATCAAATGCATCACATAGTGCAACCACTAGATCGCATTCCATAGATAATCATGGAATAACAACATCATGATACGAATATAATGATCCTCAATCCAGATAAAATCTAAATAGTATACAATCATAATTTGGTATCGATTGACACATACATTGGTGAAACCATCACTCACATCATAAGACATATAATCAGTAATGTCTCAAAACACAAATAAGCCAGATATGAACATAACCATAGTAGCAATCTTATAATAAAGATAAGAATAAATTGTACTGGGTGCATCACACAATGCCAACATAAAATCATAGCATGGTAATAATCATCAAATCACATAAGGGAATTAGGATTAGATCAAATCACCAAGAACAAAATGAGTCCTCAAAACATAGAATGAAATCCTCAGAGGGTTTAGCATCATGAGTCATGTATACTACCAACCACAACACAATGGTTCTCAGAACTAGGCATAAGGCGTAAACAACTTGCTGATGCGGAGAAATAATTCAAATCATCCCAAAGGTATCAACCTCTCATGGGTCTAATCAAACCATACAAGGCACAAAGAAATCACATGCTACTGAAGCTACATCCATGAGGATGTCATGCAAAAAGAAAACAAGAGAGGTACTACAAAATAGGAAAGCCTCATAGGTAACTAGAGACCCATGTGGAGGTTTTGGTGAAGAAGATGCCTCGTCGATCTCTCTAAAAGGGGTAGAGACAAACTCAAGAGAAGTAAGAGATTTATCCACTTCAAGGACCTAAATAGAAAGAGGGTCCATCTGAGTAGACTTGTGATGTTGAAAGTATGGGATAAGGGCTTACTTAATTTTATCTTGAAGGATTGAGGTGAATCTGTCCAATCCACTGTAGCAAATTACAAGACATCAAGAAAGTTGCCATGGTGATCCTGAGATGGGGTAGGTATAGGCTAGGTGGACATCACTACATTGGATACCACTTAGGTGTACAACATGTTCACTATTGAGGGAAATAAAGTGACATTAGACAAGGTGGTGATAAAAAATGACTTCTACTATGGATAGATGAACACTTGGGGCTCGCTTGGCATTCGACCTAGTAGTCACTCCCAATGCAGGGAAAGCGAGATAGAGGAGGTTGTTGGATGGAAAGCTAATAGGTGAAATGGAGGTGGGAGTAAAGCTAAGAACAAAATAGAAATCAATAGATGCGGACTTAGAATACACCCTCTTTTCCCTCATTGTATCTGTTAGCACTATACCAAAAAAAATTCAAATTCCTAGCATTGACTGTTTTCCCGCGCTTTCTGTTTTAAATCCCATGTCTTACTGTGCTTAAAAGGTAAAAATTATTTAATGATGTTCTATTTTTAAATGTTTTTCACTCAGTCACGTTGCTCTTTTAACATGTTTTCAAGTTGTGCGAGTACGTGGTGAGTCATTTTAATGTAAATCGCGCAGTCGCGCTAAAATTATGTCAACTCATGATTAGCGGTGCGAGTGAGCAGTTTGGTTGCTAAAGAATGTAAATCGCACAATCATGGTGTATTTTTTAAGTCAGGTTGTAGGCTTGCAGCTGAGAAGGTTGGAAATGGTTATGTTTATCACTCACTCATGAGGGATTTACTCATTTAAAAGAAGGTCTAGCAAATCCGCGATGACTTAAAATCTTGTGTGTCACATAGTCGCTTTAATGTTATGTTGTTAACTTTATGCTCTGTGACCGAGCGAGTGTTATAAAAAATGAAGTAGTCACACACCCGCGTTAGGTTTCCATGTTTATCTTTTAAGTCAGCAACTATGCGAGGAAGTCAGGTTGTAGAGGTCGCTCACTCGCACAACTTTTAACTCATATGTGTTTTGCAGTACAAGTAAGCAATCTGTTATGCCGAAGTTATCAGTTGAAAGCTCATCGTAGAGGTCTTTTTCAATGTTCTAAAAGGTGTGCGAGTGGGAAATTATGAGATCATTTATCTCCTCTCTCACTCGGTGATGATTTGAAGTTTGAAGAAATGAGCTCGCAAGTATGCGATAAGGAAAAGAAAAGGGATATCGCTCACTCGCCCATAAATAAAGACAAAAGGAAAGTTGTTAGCGAGTATGCGATTGAAGAAAGAATGTTGGCAACCGCACACTTGTAGTCGATGAGATGGTTAATTTATCAAGCCCACGAGTGTGTGGTGGAGAAAAAATGAAGTTACCGCTCAGCCTCTCACAAATTGAAGAAAAGCAAAAGGGGTCAGTGAGTGTGCGATAAGAGAATTTTAAGATTTTGATAAAAAAGATTGCTCAGCCGCAAAGGATTAAGCCATAGAGATTTTTCAACAGCGAGTTTGCGAATGACTGAAGAACAACGATCATCGCTCACTCGCTAATATTATAAGTTGAAGTGTTTTGCAGCGTGAGTGAGCAACCAGATAAAGTGCATGATAAAAATGAAAATCCCTCACTTGCTCAGATCCAAAGGCAATGATTTAGAAGCCAGCGGGTGTGCGACTGTGAAATGATTAAGAAATGAGTGTGTACTCACTCACTCACAAATATTCAGACAAAGCTAAATGTTGAGCAGCGAGTCCACGATGCGAGAAGAAAAGATAATATCGCACACTCACATGGACATAAAAGCAAAGGGTAGAAAGGTAGCGAGTATGCGACTGCCAAATGATGAAGTGCAAATTAGGTCATCGCTCACCCATAGAAGATGTAAACCAAGGTAGAAATAGATGGCGAGTGTGCGACTAGTTAAAGTAAAAGGTCACATCGCACACTTGCAAGGACTATTCTAAGTATGAGTAAAGTACAGTGGGTTGGTGCCAGATTGACAAGTGGCTAGTTTCATGCTTACGAGTGCAAAAGAGAAAAGTGTACACTCTTTTCCAGCTAGGATCAAATAGTGTGAATTAATGGTAGCATTAGTGACAAAGAGATGATTTCATGACACTGCAAGTGCAATAATTTGGCATTCAAGTGGACAAGACACAGTATTTAATGGCTATAAGTTTGAATGATTGAGTTTGATTTTGTACAACTATCATTTCTGCATCCTGAGATTTTATGCGAAGAGCGAAAAGGTTTGTTGGTCTGAAGTATTTTGTCTGAGATAGTAAATTCGAAGAAGAAGGATGAGTCAAGCTATTGTTACCACTACCTTGTAAGGGTCTAAGAAGAAGAAAGAGGTTACACTGAAGAAGTATGTGGAAGAATTTTCTGAGTTGCTTCCTGGAACTCTGAACACAAACAGTGCAAACTGGGATGAATGGAATGACAAATGGTGTCAATGCAAAAATCTGGTAACCCTAAATTATTTTGGTAGTACTTTGTTTCATTATTTATAGAATAATAGGATCAAACCAGTCCCAATTTGTAATCCATGGGATTTGAATATGGCAAAATTGATCGTGCCTGATGTCTATGTTGACATAGGTCTCATTAAGGAACTAGCTAAAAACTACTGCCCGGTAGCTAGGGTAATCAGGAAAAGGAATAAAGAGACCCTAGTTTCCATAGATAGGAGGTCAGTGGCAGAAGTATTTGGAATCAATGGTGCACTGTGCACAGACATTGATTTAAAGAAGATTAAGGCAGACTTTGTCAAAAGAGATCATTTAATTAAGCAATATGAAATGCCTAAGTTCATGCCCAGAGTAGATAGGCACCTGGTAAAAATCCTTGTTTCATCATTATGTAAAATGCACAGCCTATGGTTTGAGCAGGGTTCTAGGTTTTGATGGAGATTCCACAGTGTCTCAAGATTTACTTATGATGGCCATGAACATCCAGCACCCAGAGGTCAACACTGATTATGACTATGTTGGATATATAGTTGATGCTATCCATGTTGCACTATTAGAGATACAGTCAGATACTTCAACACCTACTTTTAAGCATTACTCTCATATGATGTATATGATTTTTTTATTATAATAGAGCATCAACGGATAAAGAGCTTGAGTTATTTGTTTCTGAATATGGTGTGGATGCACCAATCCAAAGATGGACTCAGGTATGGGATAGTTCATCCAACAACTCATCATTTGTATGCTTTTGCAACTGGATTGTGGATCCAATTTTTAATTTGTTAGGAACAGATAGGCACAGGATTCCTTTTGAGGTTAGAAAGGTTTTGAGACCTTGGGAGTATGTCCCAAATTGGCCTATCTCTCACAATTGGGCTGATTTCTTATTTTTTGACTACATTAATATCATCAGAGTATATGGTTGTATGCAACCCCCTCACATTCTTCCCAAGTTTGTTCCCCTTAGGATTACATTCTTATAATTTGTCTGGCAAATTACTTGGGTAGATAAGGAATTTCTAGACGGACATAAGAAGGGAACTTTTATCCCCAAATTGTGGATGGGTTTTGACTTCTCCATTGGGAAAAGGGCTTTTGACCTGATAAATGACTTCTTGAAGCAATACAAAATGTCTGCAGCAATTGCCAGATTCTGTGATCCAGAAAAATTTGTGCAAACAGCCCTAAAAAGAATGACTCCTTGGAAAAAAATTAGGGATCGTGAGCCACTGGATGACAAGGATTTTGTGAGGAACAAGCTAAATAAGCAAGAAGTCTAGGATAGGAGAAGGAAGTGGAATGACCTCCTAAGAGTAGAATCTAAGTGGAAAGAATCAGATAATTCATTCTCTGGTTTTTTCCTTGATCTCCCATACTTCCAAAGGATAGAGGAAATGCTCAAGTCCTATGAAACCCTAATGGCACAGGTACCACAATTTAGTGTTGAAGATGCACAATCTAAAGGGTCCCCAATTCCAGTTGCATTACATGACCAAGAACACTAGGAAAAATAGGAACAAGAATAGCAAAAAGAAGAACAACATGAAGAGGAAGAGGCCGGTGAAGAGGCTACTTCAGCAAGAGAGCCACCAAGGAAGAAACAAAAGAAAGAGCACAAGATGGTGTAGGATAGGAAAAGAATGGCCAAGGCCATGATCTCTGAGCATGGTAAGTATTTCAAAAAGTTGAAGAGACAATTGCAGAAAGAGCCTGAGACTGAGGGCCAAGGAGACAATCAAATGGTACTATTTAAAAAGGATGACGAGAGGGTCATGATGGCTAATGAATTTATGAAGGATGATGAGCTCATAAAATCTGAAGAATTCAAGACTTTCTTGATTAAATTGAAATAAAATAACTTGAGGCAAGGGCTGACTGCAGAAGAAGAAAATGCAGATAAAATGGAGGAAATTGTAAAAACACTCCACGATTACGATCCTGAGAGTGAACAGATTATTGTGGAACAAGTTAGGCTGCTGGTATAGAATAGTGGTGTAATGTTGATGCCTGGTTGGGATCTACAATCCACATTCATTATTGATCAGATCATGAGGCAAGAATATCCTCTGTTGAAAATAGAGTTTGAAATGGATGAAGTATTAAAAGGATCAAGATTTGATCCTAAATCCAAAACCTTGGCAATATGGTCACTAGCTCCTGCCACACAAAAACCCTTGGTCATGACTATCAGAGAAGAGAAAAGGGTAGATAGGATGATATGGAATTTGTAGAATACTTTGGATACTGAGATAGTTCAGTTAATGACACAAGTTTCATTCATGAACCTGGAAAAGGTCGATTACCTATCCAAGAGGTATGAAATGACTTTTGGCCAAATAATGGCCCTGGCGAAGAAACATGAAGAAGTGGTGGTCCAAAACCACACATTAGAAGAGGAGATTTCCAAATTGAAAGAGGAGTTAATAGAAAGTAAGAGGGAAAAAACTCCAACCCTGAAGGAAGTGGCAAAAGTTGTGACAGATGTTGCCATTGGTGTTAAGGAAGATTCTACATTGGTAGAAAGCCAATCCAAAGAGTTATCACAGGAACAGAGCATAAATGCTATGTCTGTTATATTGCTCATATTGCAGCACAGGATTGATGTCCTAAAATAGAAAACTGACATAGTGTATACACTATATGGGTCGTTACAAGAAGCTTCAAAGACAGCTGTAGAAGCTATGGTTTTCTTAGAACCCACTTTCAAAATGTCGTCAAGGAAGGAAATGATCTTGGATAAGTTAAAAACTGCTATGCTATATAGTGATGATTTCCTAGATAAAGTAACAGATACCATAAAGATGGTCAGTAAGCTGAATGACACCTTTGCCTTTTTCAATGGCAAATCTAATTTGATAGACAACAAGTTGTAGCTATTTGGTTATCAATGCCCATCATTGATCCCAAAAATTTATGATGAAACGGGTGTTTTAAAAACACAATCAGATTGGGTAGCTGGTTTTGACAGTGTACTAAAAAAACAAGATATAAAGAAACTCTTGGAAAAGGATAGGGATGCTGAGTATTGCAATGAATTGATTGAGAGGCTTTTCAAGATCGAGAGAGATATGGCCAAGTTCATTTCTGAGGCTAGAACTACCATGGATGCAAGGTGGGTAGAAGCTATTGCAAAGTTGGAAGAAGAAAAAATCTTTGATTGGCCCACCGCCAAAGAGGTAAATAGGTGGGAGGCAAAGTTGAAAGGATAAAGAGGATATTGTCAACAACAACAACAAACCTTATTCAAACTTTGCCAATAGCTGTCACCCATGTGCTGTTACAAGTTTTGTTTCTTGTCTGTTGCAAGGTTGTTGCAAAAGATTTTGTAAATCTTTTCCAGTAAGTCAGTAGCTTGTTGCATCTTTAATTATAAAAGGATTCCAAGACTACTGGGAAAGGGGATAGCCATTTTATTTTGGAGAATGCAATGTAAAATTGTATAAACTCTAGTTCAAGACCAATACAATAGGTTTTTGGAGAATTATTGTTGAATGTAGCAAGCAATTCTGATTTTGAATGAAAATGAAATCCAATTGACAGTTTCTGAAGCATATAATGAGTACGGTGTCTTCATTTTGGTGTTCTGAATTTTATTTAGATTGAATATTTGAGAAATATTCAATTTATATGTCTGTCAGGTGGATTATGAAATAGTTTTAGGGTTCTTTCAAGGAAAGACTAAAATTTCCTTAAGAATGTTTCAATAAGATTTAGTGTATACAATGAATTTGATGCATTAACTTGTTAAGTGTGTTTAGATAGATATATAAGGTATATCTATGTTTATGTCAGATGCTGTAATTTTTTTAAGTTCATGTTCATGATCAAGCTGGTTGAAATTGTTCATAAATTACTCCATGCCCTAGGATTAAGCACTGGTCTATTTCCATTAAATCAAGTGACTATCACTATTAAAATTAGTCTTTACTTATGGTTTGGTCTGTATTCAATAAAAGTTACAGTGATCAACCCCTATAATTTCATCCACAATTAATTGGAATAATTAAGTGATTTCATTATTCTAAATTAGAAGGGTAATCCCGCCCGAGTTAGTGGAGCTCGAAGTGTAGGAGGTTTCAAAACCTTGTTTCTATCATTCTGCATCTTGCTTGGTCAGTGTCTGGGATAAATAGAGCAAGCTCTCTGAGAGTATTTTTCATATCAGCAAGAAAAGGAACTAACAAAAAATGGTGACTCTATTGGGGAACTTTTATCAAGGAATGCGTTAAAAGTTAGTCTGACAACAACATTCCATAATATAGATTCCTTGAAGTCCAGTTTTTGAAATCACAAGTTGTGTATTGCATTCAATTTAGTTATATCCTCAAATATCATTGTCAAAGTGAATTTTCTTTATTTTATTCCCAAAGTTTTTGGGTGGCGACTCTGATTTATTGGTTATAGTGTTTCAAAGGGGAATACTAGTAGATTAAGTGTGTGAGATTTCATTTTGGACATAATGAGGAACACAAAAGCAAACACAAAGAATCACTCTCAAGAAACATCAGAGAGTGATATTTTTAAAAATTCTAGAAGAAATCAATCTAGAAAAGGGGAGTCCTCTAATAATATTTCCTGGATATACTATTCCTGAGAAAGAAATTAATAAACCTTTAAACCCTGAGTCTGACACAATTGGTTATTTTGAGGACATATTTAACCCTAGACCAAAAAATGTATTTCAAGAAAAGGGGGAAACATCATCCTACTTCGAGGGTATCCCCTATGAGAGGGTTGAAGAGAAAAAGGGAGAAAATTAGGTGAATGTATATGACTCTTCTAGTTCTGATATTGAGGGAGTCCTCAGAGATAATGACCTTTTGAAGAGGGAATTAGATGAACTGTTACTCATCAAGCAAAAGAATGATGAGGCTAGAGAAGAAAAATTTATAAATGCTATTACTGAGAGGGAAAACTTAAAAAAATGGGTTGCTTAGTTAAAATTGGCAGCTCAGGGTGCAAATGAAGGATTTCATGGTTTGAATAAAGAGCTTTTTGGAGATGTAGATACCCTGAGAAAAGAATGCCATGAAAGAGAATATCTGCTTAAGAAGGGTGAACCTAGAGATGCAGGGCCTGTAGTGAGGCAAGTTATTAACAATGAAAGTCAAAAATCTCCTAAGCCTCAGATAGTTACACAAAATGTATCAACAAGTAATACTAGGCAAACAAAGGTTGACAAAGGAAAACAAAAGATCACTAGCATTAACTTTTCTCAACCTAAAATTTAAGAGGGTATATCTCAAAACATATTTTCAATTGATATGGAATTAGAAAGGGCGAGAAAGGCCGAAGATGATATTGCAAAACAGTTGGAAAGAGATGAATTATAAGTTGTTGCTACAGAGATGAAGAAAAGGATTGCCTTCTTGAGTTCCATGACTAGCCCCAATACAACGAATAATACTACTAGTCAGACCATCCCTATATTTAACTCTAATGTTCAGACCAATAATGCCAATACAAATACCCAGACATATAGTGCAGCTAAAGGGGTTGCATTACAATCAGGAGCAAGTGGACCTAATAGAAATATTGGTCAGAATATGGGCTCTACTTTTCAAAGAAGACCTATTCATCTAGAGAGATATAGACAGTTGTTCTTTGATGGTATCCCTGGCCATCCAAACCTTATTCCTAATGAGGTCAGAGATAAGATTCCCAAGTTTAGTGGGAATAATGCCATAACTGGTGAAGAACATCTAAAATTATTCTCGGATACAATGAATGATAATGAGATTGGAGATGAGGATGTTGTAATGAAATTATTTGTACAATCCTTAACTGAGGATGCAAGAGATTGGTACTGGGGTTTGCCTGATCATAGTATTTATTCTTGGGATGAATTTGTTAGAAGTTTCAAAGAACAATATGGTGACAAGATAAATTATGGTTTTATGTTGAATGAATTCAACAGCTTGAAAAAATTCACTAATGAAGGCATTGTTGAATTTAATGTAAGATTTCAAAAGGTTATGTATAAGTTGTTTCAAGTATTGAGACTGGATGAAAATGTGTGTGTTACTACCTATTGTATTGCTTTGGATGGAAAAATAGCTTATCTGCTTAGGGATAAAGACCCTCAAACCATGAGAGAAGCATATAAGTTAGCTATAAATAGAGAAAGCAACATAAGGGCTTCTGGCAAGCTTGGTAAACGGGATGACAATAGGCTCTGGAAAGAGTAAAAAACACAGCCTAATAAAAGCCCCAGGGAAGAAGATAAGATGGACGCGTTGGTAACTGTGGTGAAAGATCTTGCTGCCAAGGTAGACAAGAATGAAAAGGGATTTCAAAATAATAGGCCACAGTACCAAATGTGTGTGTATATTTTGTACCTGATAAGAGAGACACAACACTTCAATAGATCATTGCATTAGCTCAAAAAGGTTAGATAAGCATATAAAACCAACTAATATCGACCTATTGCCTTCTAACTAAGAAGAGTATGATTAGTAACATAATAGCCCTTAGATTATGCTACTATCAGTGACATATACGACTTAGCATGAAGGATTTTAGTTTAAAACAAGCTAAATGATGAGAAAACATGCATTCTAACTTTAAGAATGGAGATAATAATAATGCAAAAAGCATAAACTATGAAATGAAATATGAGTCTAAGCTTAATTTAACAGCATAACAATGCATTTTCAATATAAGATGAAGGCTTATTCGCTCTCACAAATGGCTTCTATTTAGAGAGAGAGAGAGAGAGAGAGAGAGAGAGAGAGAGAGAGAGAGAGAGAGATCATTAATGAGTTGAGGGACTCATTAATTGTGGTGTAAGAACCATTAATGCCTTGGGCATTAATGAGGCATGAAGGAGACATAGGCTTAAGGCATCTTCATTAATAAGGCATTAATGAAAGCCTTAAAGAAGCAAGGGAAGGGTGTAAGGTTCAACTTGGCAAGTTGGTCCCTTAGGAAAGTCATGCTTGAGAAAGTGGACTTCCTCAAGTGGGTGGAGTTGTTAATCATTCCTTAATGGAATGTGACAATATTAGGAGGTGGGTTAGGGTAGAATTAGGATTAGGATTAGATTAGGAAGGGTGAATGGGTTGAGAAGGGTTAGAACCCTAGGGTAGAAGTGGTTGAGATAGGTTAGGTTGGGGTTTACGAGAATATTAATTAAATGAATTAAACTTATTTAATTCATTCAAAAATAGGAATTTAATTATTTAAACAACTTAATTGCTTTTTAATAATTAGGAGACTATAGCCATTTTAATTAAATTAAATAGGCTAGGGGAATGGGTTATTTTGCAAGTGGGTAATTGATTTAGGGATTTATTTAATTCCTTTATAATTAAATATTATAGCCATGTTTGAATCTGATTTGATTTAATTGGTTTGAATTGATTTAAATCATATGGCTATAATAGTTAATATAATTCAGTGATAAAATTACCTAGGACATTAAATTGATTTGAAGAATTATGCCAAGCAGTAACAGGGTCATTTGGACATAATCGAGGGTATGATCACACTTAGGGAAAATAGGGTTCATAGTTGGAACAAACCAAATTTAGGTGG